>JAVRXN010000013.1:13437874-13935374 GCA_033556935.1 Timema podura
CTTCAGTGTTGAAAATGCGGGTGATTATTAGCTGGGTATAATCTTCCAGAAGAACTGGCGTGGGAATGGTTTGCCTGAAACACGAGAAGATTGCTTCAAGTTGTTAGTTCGTTCCGACCCTCAACTGTCCTACATCGATATCTGATAGAATGGGGACAAGATATCCTCGATGGCTGTTTCTCACCGATGGGTGCCCTATATTAGGTGTCCTGTTGCAGTGACCTAATTGAGCCTTCCACTAATATTCCTACATCCAATTTCATTGCTGAGGTAACTGCAGGTCTTATGGAGAAAAGTTTTATCTTCGAGCTATTTCAGTTAACTGTTGCCAAATCTCCTCTCTCTCAGTTATGTCTGAAGGTGGTGTGCTGGGGTAAGAAGGAGCTACTGGCAACATCGACTAACCAGCGTTGCCAAACTTGTCTTATATTTGAGGGGAGATTTACCACACTAAAGCGAGAGAATGACAACGCTGTTTCCCAATAGTAACCATGCAGTTCCCTCAGAGATGACATCAAGTATATCAGCAGCTTACTTTTTTATATCCTGAAACTTCATTTTATTTCCTTGTTTCAGTTCATCCAATGTCTTCATGGTCCTCTTCTCTACATATATACTCTAGTCCAAATTCTGCACTTACACTCGTTCGAAGACTTGTTGTTCCTGGAGGATGACAGGGTCTCTGTTCTTGAAGAACTCAGGGATGAGGTTCCTCACAGTGTAGTACATGTCCACAGTCTGCTTGGTCCGTTCCATACTCATCTTACGCATTATCCAGACCCTCCAAATCATCTCCTTGTCTGAATCTGTGGAGAACACACTTCAGTAATACCCTCATGCGAGTCAAACAAGATGGAAGGATACAACATCAATGGACAAATGGGACCGTCAGTCAAATATAGACCCACCAGGTGAAGCACCTAAGTTTGGATCAACTACTTGTTTAGATAGTCATGGGCGGGGTCTTAAACCCCTTATAACTCTGTAATATTTACTTTATTTTTGTTAATTTTTTATAAAAAAAATAAATTGTGCATTTGGAATTTGACTCTACTTTACTATCAACAACTTTGAATTATCAATACTCAAGTTACCAAAGATAAAAATTATAAAATGTAGATCCCCTCCAACTCCCATTTTAACTTTTCATTTTTGTCATTTTGTTCTGTTCGAAAAATTTGCTAAAAATATCATGTTTCTTTCCGTTAGTTTTTTAGTTTTTTCAGCAACTCATTTTTGTTGTTGTGAAAATTGGTTTTTGAAACTCATATAATTAGCTAAAACTTATGTTCAGACGCTCTATAATTCCCTTCCATAAGATTAAATTCCTGACATGCTCTCTCTAGGATATTGGGGATGCCGTACCCCCGGTAGATGGGACTCTAATCCCCCCACTCCAATTTGTAAACCCCACACGGACGCCCTTGAATACAATATTCATCCACAAACTCCTTCTTCCTGGTCAAAATAAGAACGTTCACGGGGGTTTTTTTTTCCCCCGGACGGGTGATCTAGGACAAAAACGAGCTTGTGGTGCCCTTGATAATTAAATTGCGCAGCTACCTCGTGTGTTTGGAGGACAAGATGGTCAAAACACAAGGCTGCCCCTGTCTGTATACCTGCCAGCAGACAGGTTCTGTCCCTTCCACCAGCCTCTGTGTGACGTCACACAGCGACACTCCGGTAGCTCAGCGACAATGGCTCATATCTGTATCACTAGCCTTGGGACGTTCTCTACTGTTTCAGATGATCACGAGTGTGATTGATAAGTTTAATTTATACATTACAGTAAAAAAAAAAAAGGCAGACGTTCAGGAACGGGAAGTTGAACCCGGTTTCATGTTAAGTATGTGAAGGGTGACCTGGTGGTCTAGGGGTAAGGTGTCAGACTTCTGTGCTGGGTGTCCGGGGTTCAATCCTCGGTCCCGGCACAGATTTATCTGATTGCTAAACCCTTCCTTCACCTCTGACAGGACGTGTATTAATCACAACTTGTGAATGTGTGGAATGCCAGGCCTCCACCGTGGTTCGGATACCACGTTAAACTGTAGGTCCTCCATTTCATCTCACAATCACCCTACCATTTTCACATTAGCGTAAGTGTGTATAACCCGAACGGGTAGTAAGACGCGGTGCTAATAATAATAATAATAATAATAATAATAATAATAAAGTCTGTGAAGATGATGAACAAAACCTTAATTCTGAACGCCTTAACTTTGCTGATAAATAAAAGCTAAAACTATTAACAGCGACTTGTTTAAAAAGGTGCAGTGATTCGGAGGAAAGGAAAATGCTATCGGAGCTGGTGGCCACGCCGTCTAAATGTCAAGCTCATGTGGTATGGTTTGTTTACAATGGAGAGAACAGGGTTCGAGTCATGGTTGGGTGTACTGAGAATGTTTATTATACTATATGGTTTTAAATTCTCCCTCCACGTAAAAGCGGGTACATTTCCTTTAAACTCGACATCGCTTGTCCCTAACATCTGCGTACATCCAAAAGGACGGGGCTAAACGATACAATCTCACAGAATAATGCAGCCACTAAGAAACTAGTACTCACTCTACTGTTGGAAAACAAAAATAGATTTATCTTTAGTGAATGGATTTAAAAATAAAATATGTCAATAAGAAAAATGATATTCTACACTAAAATATTGATAAAATATGACCATTTATTTAAATTAGACCCTCTCGGAACTAGTTAATTTAAAATGAAATATTTGTAGGCGGAACAAGACAAATTCATTAAAAGTTGTGAAATTTGTATTACGAGGAAAATTATTAATTCTATCTCTACCTTGATTTTATTATAAATACACTTTTTGAACAACACAAACATATTTTTTTATGATTAACATTTATAACATTTAATTAGTATGGGTATTTTATAGGTGTTCGTAATATTTATCAAATGTGACAGGTGCTTTACATGACTTGGCGTATGAGTACGTTAAAGTATATCTAGTAGTTTTTATAGCTGTCAGGCATGTCCCATTTGTAAGAACATTGGACTGTACAATTAACCAGGTAAAGTAAGAACACATAAGACTGACAATTACTAACGTTATTAAAACAATTTTAATATATTCATACACCAGGAAACGTGCTCTTTGGCTGTCACTTTTTATGGATATTATTATTTCCAATATAATAATTATAAAATATATTATCAATGTCAACAGCAAAATTGTGTTATTATTATTATTATTATTATTATTATTATTATTACTATTATTATTATTATTTTATTTTTATTTGCGATACCTAGGTAAGCTAACATAAATTATTGTATATACACATAATAAACTTTACTATACATTCCCATGTTTATATCAACTTTACAAAAATAACAGCCTATTATTAGAGTTATTAATCGACCATTTATTATAATGTATTCCCCCACAATTGACTTCTAAGATAAAGAGAGCCATGAAAATATTGTTCTCCAAAACTATTAAATAATAACTAGAAATATTGATCAATGTGATCACATTTTTGTACATATATTGAGCGTATATTATCAAATGTAGGTATAAATGCCCAGAAGACATGTTTTTAAACTGGAGCTAACTTGTTTTTGATGATTCCAGCTGTATAGTAACATACAAGCTTGATTGAGGTTAAAGCTGGATGTAGAAATGATCTAGTAAGAAGAGGACAGAAGGTAGAATTGTTCTATAGGTGTGTAAGAGACCTAGTAAGTGTCCTTGAAGTGTAGTAAAATGTTGTATAGGGCGTAATTTGTACCCATTTTCACACAATCAGGCAGAAACATGGACAATGAATGTAAGAGAGACAAGGAGAACCAGTTAGGTGTCACAAGGAGAAACAGGATTAGGAACAAGTTATCTGGGAAAGAGCGGGAGTACAGGATGTAGTAGAGAGATGGGTGGAGCAGATAACAACAAGTGTTCAAGTGAGAGGAGAAGAATGTTGGAAAGAAAGAGGAAAACGAAGGTATTTTATTGAAGTGACCCGGCTACAGGCATCAGGAACAACATACAAATAATATCAACCCCAGTAAGGTCTTCAAACAGATGATTATCTTGTGATAGCTTAGTTTCTTTAAACTGCACTCATGTTACTTTAGATAATAACGTTTATAAACAAGTACCGGTTATCTTATGTTTTTTGGCATCACTTTTAATAGAAAATGCTGCAATTTGTTTCTGCACAAATTTATAACAAAAAATATGAATTAAAAAAACCCATAACATATTTATATTTTTTAAAGAAATTTTCAAGAATTTTTTTATTAGATAATTCTCAACTAATATAATTTTTTCTATAATTAATATTGATTTTTGATACGGCATTTGAATATAGGTGTTTACCCGAGAATGTTAAAATACAAAACTATTGTTTAATGTTGAAATCTTGAATCGTCTTTATTTTTTTAAATAAATTATTGTGTACAATATTCTTGAAAATATAACAAACCTGATGTGTGAAGCTGTTTTTTTTTTGTCATCACACATCAACAGTGTTGAGCTAATAGTATGCACGTCATTAGAATATAATTCCTGTAATGTCTTACACACACTGGCACACTTGGCACTGTCCTCCACCAGACACTGGGTTGTAAGGGTGGTGAGGTACTCTCCGGTCACCCTGTGACGTCACGCTCACTCGTCCTACCTTACCAGCCCCATGAACCCGTCTGTTAATAGTTCTCATTTCTATGTTTCAGGTCAAGTTTGGTGTTTTGTGCTTGAGTGGTTATTGGCCGACAACGTACTAAGTCTATAAACTAATGAGACAATATGAATACGAACAGAGCCAAAACCAGATGTGAGTGTTCTGAAATGTCTGAGTGCAGGAGTTCCCTATCCGTGGGTCGCGAGAATTGTGATCAAAACGTTATTTGACTCGTTGAACTTTTCTGTTCCAATCTTGTACATTGTTAACAGTATTTATTTCACTCACCTTCCTATTATTACTCACCAGAACAGTCAGGAAGGTGAGGCTGTTGTCGGACCCAGTCTTGTAGAGTAGCGAGAGCACATCTGACGTCATTCTCAACGATTCCAGCAAATTTAAACGTTTTCACTTCCTGGGTATTGAAATACAACAATTGACGGCCTTTGGAATCCTAAATAAGAAACAAGATAAATATATATGTGACTAAACACGGTTAATAGAGTTTTAATATACCGGTATTCCCTTTGTATAGGAGTTATTCAAATGGCGCACATACCTTTCCTTCATCTTGTAACCAGGACAGGACTTTAACACAACTATACTGCTGGTTGTGAGTAATAAACTATATTAAAACTATTTCTAGTGCATAAACAAACACGTCTTCTCAGATGACATTCAGAATAGCATGGATAACTCAGTCGGTAGAGTTGTCGGCTCACAAAGCTCTGTGACCAGGGTTCGAAGCCTTGTTCTGGTATATGCACATTTATTATAAACTAAATTTATACTTCCTTCCGAAAAAAAAATAATAAAAAAACGTTGTTTATGTAATTTTATATCTTGAAATTGATGCCAGATTTTATTTCCCCAACCTTCATTAAATCTCTAATGGATTAAATTCTGCATATAATATAATTATATAATTTATAATTGAGGTGGGGTGGATAACCACCCTCAAGCATCCCTCTAGAACAGTAGTACTCAACCTATGGCACGCGGAGACATCTTAAGGGGTAGCTAACATTTTAAATATACATTTATATTATTTACTGATAAACATTGCCAAATTTTGGACAAGCCGCAGGAGACTCGGACTGGGGGAGCCAGTAAATAGGTATAGCTTGCATTATGAACCAACAACTTTGAAAGAACAAAGTTGAAGATAAATTTTATCAGGAGATAAGGAGGAGGGTTGAATACCACTGCTCTAGGACCACACTTCAATGTCTGCGAGACGAACACTTACAGACATTTCATTTGGACTCATGTTGCACTTATTCTTCGATATGTTTTAGAAGATATAACCTATAATTTCTTGGTAGAGGAGATACTATGTATCTCTGAGAGTATATCTCTTCACTGATGTTACTTCTAGCTCTGTGCCTGAAACAATCACATGATCTGTAGTGTTAGTGTTGGTGTTGGTTGCGCGGTTAGGGATTTAGTGAGTGAGTGGTTTTAATGAGTTACTTAGAATTGTATTTGTTAAAACAATCTGTTTCCCTGAAGTCGTTCAGTGTAAAATGCAGGTGTCACCGAAGTCAACTAATTAAGTCAAGATCCACTAAACTGTTATCTGGATCTATAATAAGGCCACTTACAACCGTGAGACTGTGCTCACGACAGATATCCAACAAACTGTACTTATCACCAAGTGTAGAAAATTAAAATAAACATGTCTACTGAAAAATACAGTCCCGAGGATTGAATACCGTCTACTTATCTTTACGTTGCAGAGAAATTTTAAAACAATGTCAATTTATTTGTTTACAGATGTACAAAAAAAATAGGACAAACTCTTTCAGTAAATAATTAATCAAGAATAGACTCACAGAAGTATTTTTCCAAGCTGCGTAATTTCCTCGATCCTGAAAGCAGTGAAGTCGCGATACGAACTGGATACCGAACCAAAACAGACATTAACCACTGAACCGGGGCACGCTCTGTGTCTGACCCGTGGGAAGACTTGAGACAACTTTATCGGGCACGGTCCGATTATAAAATGTTCTAATTTTTCACAGTACATCGTTTTGCTATAGGTCCAGTGAAACCTTGAAATATAAAAGATTTTCCTGTTTACAAACCTCACTAATATTGATGGTTTACACCCAAAACTGGTTTTACCTGTCTTTTGCTTGGCCCTGGTCATTCCAATAGAAACCACTCTCGGAAGAAGGGGAGAAACCAAAGATCAAAAACTCTGTACCAGAATCGAGCTTTAGAGCCAAGTTTAAGAACGATTACTGTACTATACAGGGTGGACCCAACTTCTACTTGCAAACATCACTAAAGTATTCCACGGCTCGAAATACAATGCAAGCACAAACAATGGATTCTTAAGAAATGGAAAAGAAATGATTGGAGAGCTTTGAAAGTGATGCTGGAGAAGACTGAGAAGATCAGGTGGACAGACAGGGTGACCAATGAACAATTACTAAGAAGAGTGGGTGAGAAGATCAGGTGACAGACGAGGACAAATGAACAAGTACTAAGAAGAGTGGGTGAGAAGATCAGGTGGACAAACAGGGTGACAAATGAACAAGTACTAAGAAGAGTGGTGAGAAGATCAGGTGGGCAGACAGGGTGACAATGAACAAGTCCTAAGAAGAGTGGTGAGAAGATCAGGTGGACAAACAGGTGACAATGAACAAGTACTAAGAAGAGTGGGCGAGAAGATCAGGTGGACAAATGAACAAGTACTAAGAAGAGTGGGTGAGAAGATCAGTGGACAAATGAACAAGTACTAAGAAGAGTTGGTGAGAAGATCAGGTGGACAGACAGGGTGACAAATGAACAAGTACTAAGAAGAGTGGGTGAGAAGATCAGGTGGACAAATGAACAAGTACTAAGAAGAGTGGGTGAGAAGATCAGATGGACAAATGAACAAGTACTAAGAAGAGTTGGTGAGAAGATCAGGTGGACAGACAGGTGACAAATGAACAAGTACTAAGAAGAGTGGGTGAGAAGATCAGGTGGACAAATGAACAAGTACTAAGAAGAGTTGGTGAGAAGATCAGGTGGACAGACAGGTGACAAATGAACAAGTACTAAGAAGAGTGGGTGAGAAGATCAGGTGGACAAATGAACAAGTACTAAGAAGAGTTGGTGAGAAGATCAGGTGGACAAATGAACAAGTACTAAGAAGAGTGGGTGAGAAGAGAACCATTTTGGATGTGATTCTTTGGTACAAAGCAAACTAGATTGGCCACATCCTTAGGGGGAACTGTCATCTGCACGACGTCATAGAAGGAAAGGTTGAGGAAAAGAGGAGCTTAGGAAGGAGGGAGTATTCAAATATTGGGTGACTTGAAGGAGGAGACAGAGGAAAGGGTGCATTGGCAGTTTACTCTCTGACAAAAGGAATGGACCGGTCGTGAGACAGAACACCTGAAAGTAATAACAATAATAATAATAACGCGTATTTGTATGGATGGAGAGTGGAAAACAATTTTGTAAAAACCAACCTCAGTACATTCAACCGAGATTCGAACCTCGACTGTAAAAAACACAGACCTCAAATCTCCCTCCCCCCTTCCCTACTCAATATAACTCAAATATTTCCTCTAATTAACGCCTGGAAATAGTTCACAGTCAACTTTTATCTGAATATTCCAATTCGTGAAACTTTTTGTTCGGACTGTACTAGGAATGGTTTGCACGAACTTGAACAAAAATTTTTCAAGGGACAAGTAAAAAAAAAAAAAAAGGTAAAAATAGAGAACCTGTCATTAAAAACTTAAGGGTCTTAAGAGTCCCGGGCTCAAATCTCTTTACATGCCGTTATGTAATTTATAAAGGTAAGTTTTTATATTATTAAATATCAAAACATCATACACATCTTAACTCAGTAAGGTGGCTTGTCTGCCTATTGAGCTAAGTGTACCATGTTCGATTACCGTAATGGTTGAAAAATGTATCTTTGGGGTAAATGTGAATTTCCCCCTTTCAAAGTGATAGATTTACGGCCGGAGGACTGGATGTTGTGTCTGTTCTAGATTCATAAATCGTGTGCTGATATAATCAGTCGGTTCAGAAAGTGCTCGTTTAATACCTCAAATAAATGAATTGTTCGTTCTATATAGCAGTTAAACAAATTTTATAACTAACTCTTATGTACTAATTGCGCTAATGGCTTTGTACTGATTAGGAAGGTCATATTTTGAGGAAGTGTACTCGCACTCGCGTGGAGTAATACATGTTGGAGAAAATCCTCAAAGTATTATTTATATTACAAATTAATTTTATCTTCACTTGCTTACACAGCAGTGTCGTGTCGTGGTGTACTGCCAGGGTAAGCAAAGTTTGTTAAAATTGTACCTGCGATATATTCTCTCCCACTCTGTCCCCATTTGACCAATGAGTGTTCTACTGAGTGATATGTTCTCTCCTACTCTGTCCCCATTTGACCAATGAGTGTTCTACTGAGTGATATGTTCTCTCCCACTCTGTCCCTATTTGACCAATGAGTGTTCTACTGAGTGATATGTTCTCTCCTACTCTGTCCCCATTTGACCACTGAGTGTTCTACTGAGTGATATGTTCTCTCCCACTCTGTCCCCATTTGACCAATGAGTGTTCTACTGGGTGATATGTTCTCTCCCACTCTGTCCCATTTGACCAATGAGTGTTCTACTGAGTGATATGTTCTCCATTCTGTCCCCATTTGACCAATGAGTGTTCTACTGAGTGATATGTTCTCTCCTACTCTGTCCCCATTTGACCAATGAGTGTTCTACTGAGTGATATGTTCTCTCCCACTCTGTCCCCATTTGACCAATGAGTGTTCTACTGAGTGATATGTTCTCCATTCTGTCCCCATTTGACCAATGAGTGTTCTACTGAGTGATATGTTCTCTCCTACTCTGTCCCCATTTGACCAATGAGTGTTCTACTGAGTGATATGTTCTCTCCCACTCTGTCCCCATTTGACCAATGAGTGTTCTACTGAGTGATATGTTCTCCATTCTGTCCCCATTTGACCAATGAGTGTTCTACTGAGTGATATGTTCTCTCCCACTCTGTCCCCATTTGACCACTGAGTGTTCTACTGAGTGATATGTTCTCTCCTACTCTGTCCCAATTTGACCAATGAGTGTTCTACTGGGTGATATGTTCTCTCCCACTCTGTCCCCATTTGACCACTGAGTGTTCTACTGAGTGATATGTTCTCTCCCACTCTGTCCCCATTTGACCACTGAGTGTTCTACTGAGTGATATGTTCTCTCCCACTCTGTCCCCATTTGACCAATGAGTGTTCTACTGAGTGATATGTTCTCTCCTACTCTGTCCCCATTTGACCAATGAGTGTTCTACTGAGTGATATGTTCTCTCCCACTCTGTCCCCATTTGACCAATGAGTGTTCTACTGAGTGATATGTTCTCTCCTACTCTGTCCCCATTTGACCAATGAGTGTTCTACTGAGTGATATGTTCTCCCCCACTATGTCCCTATTTGACCAATGAGTGTTCTACTGAGTGATATGTTCTCCATTCTGTCCCCATTTGACCAATGAGTGTTCTACTGAGTGATATGTTCTCTCCCACTCTGTCCCCATTTGACCAATGAGTGTTCTACTGGGTGATATGTTCTCTCCCACTCTGTCCCCATTTGACCACTGAGTGTTCTACTGAGTGATATGTTCTCTCCCACTCTGTCCCCATTTGACCACTGAGTGTTCTACTGAGTGATATGTTCTCTCCCACTCTGTCCCCATTTGACCAATGAGTGTTCTACTGAGTGATATGTTCTCTCCTACTCTGTCCCCATTTGACCAATGAGTGTTCTACTGAGTGATATGTTCTCTCCCACTCTGTCCCCATTTGACCAATGAGTGTTCTACTGAGTGATATGTTCTCTCCTACTCTGTCCCCATTTGACCAATGAGTGTTCTACTGAGTGATATGTTCTCCCCCACCCTGTCCCTATTTGACCAATGAGTGTTCTACTGAGTGATATGTTCTCCATTCTGTCCCTATTTGACCAATGAGTGTTCTACTGAGTGATATGTTCTCTCCCACTCTGTCCCCATTTGACCAATGAGTGTTCTACTGAGTGATATGTTCTCTCCTACTCTGTCCCCATTAGACCAATGAGTGTTCTACTGAGTGATATGTTCTCTCCCACTCTGTCCCCATTTGACCAATGAGTGTTCTACTGAGTGATATGTTCTCCCCCACTCTGTCCCCATTTGACCAATGAGTGTTCTACTGAGTGATATGTTTTCTCTCACTCTGTCCCCATATGACCAATGAGTGTTCTACTGAGTGATATGTTCTCCCCCACTCTGTCCCCATTTGACCACTGAGTGTTTTACTGAGTGATATGTTCTCCCCACTCTGTCTTCATTTGACCAATGAGTGTTCTACTGAGTGATATGTTATCTCCCACTCTGTCCCCATTTGACCAATGAATGTTCCACTGAGTGATATATTATCTCCCACTCTGTCCCCATTTGACCAATGAGTGTTTACCACTATTTCTCCACGTGAATGCGAGTGCATTTCCTCTAAGCTTCACATTTTTATTCATATCCCATTTGCATGATCTAAATTCGTACAGTGGTAAAAGGGGAGGAAGGTCAGCCGTAAAAACACTGTTTTAAAAGTTCTCTAGCTTCAAGGCGAGTCTTGAGGAAAGCTCGACTTTTCAAGTAGAGCCTGTCTAGGACGTGTTCTTGTTATCCTAGTTCCCGACTATTCGGCCGTGAGTCAGTCCCACAGCGACTAGCGACAATCTGCATCTCTGAAAGACCACATCATGGAAACAAAGGTCCACTGGTCACACCGGAGACAAACGAGTCGTTCACCTCGAAAATGTCCTGTTCTGATGTCTCCTTGTTGTGTTTAGAATGTACTCGCCCACCTTCGCACTACCAGGGCCGACCTCTTTCGGTGGCCGCATGGTCTAAGGCGTCACTCTCACACCACAATGCAGTTAACTATTACGTGACGTTCACTTAACGCAAGAATTGTTCGGAGTGAAACTTTCTCGTTACGTTACGTTAAGTGCCTCACTTGTTCCTGACAGCCAATCGTGGTCTGTCCTTGTGTATGTCTGTCTGTCTGTCTGTCTGTCCTCCACTCTGCGTGCCTGACGGCCTGCCTGTCTGTCTCTCTATAACTGGGTCTACAGATAAAACATCTTGATGAATTATGTTCAAACTTTATATATATATATATATATTTTGTGAGAGTGAATTATGATTTTAATTCTAGCTATAAAATCAAGAGTAATCTATTAGTTGCTTTTTAGAAACAAACTATAACCTCAACTATAATCTATTACCCGCCTCGGTGGCGTAGTTGGCTAACGCGCTAGTCGTGTTGAGCTCGGCCGCCGAGGACGTGGAGATCGAGGTTCGAATCTCGGTCGGGTGAACTGTGAGTGGTTTTTCCTAAATGGTTTTCCACTCTCCCTCCACGCAAATGCGGGTTCACTTCCTCTAAATTCAACCTTCCCAATTCCTATTCCATTAGTGTAATTAGTACTTAGGCGTATAACCCGAACGGGTAGTAAGACACGGTGCTAAATATTATATTATTATTATTATTATTATTATTATTATTATTATAATCTATTGTGTGGGATACCATGACAATATTCTGTATCTCGACTGAGAGTAACAAGGAACAGTACAAGTACCACTCAATCAACACAGCGAGGCTACCAAGGTTGGTTCGGATCCTGACCGGTCTATTCACTCCTTGACCCTGACAGACTCCGGGAACTACTCACTAACGTAGTACTGTTTAAACCACTGGTAATCCATGACGGGACTTTTTAGTCTCCTAATCCTGGGAACCTGGATTGGAATATCCAGGGCAGGAGACGAGTCTTTACTCTGTGAGGATACAAAGTTTAATGCTTCGAATCAAATCCGAATGGATTATCTTATAACTAAAATCTTTTGAATCAAGTAGTTATAAATGTAATATTATTTCAATCAAATCCAACTCGAATTTAGGCTATATATATATATATATATATTTATATAAAGGGAGATATATAAATTGAGAGAGGGGGAAACTATTTAGTGAAAACCAACTTCATTACACCTGACCGGGATTCAAACCCCAATATCCCCTCTAGCGGCAATCAAATATAACACTAAATAGACGCATTAGACCCCTCGAGCACCAATCCGGGTAAACAGAGCACCTAAGAGCCCTGAAACCCCTCACTCACCTAAGCACCAAATCACCTAAGAACCTAGGCATCAAAGCATCTAATCACTTAAGAACCTAGACATCGAAGCCCCTAAACACCTAAGAACCTAGGCATCAAAGCACCTAATCACTTAAGAACCTAGACATCAAAGCCCCTAAACACCTAAGAACCTAGGCATCAAAGCACCTAATCACCTAAGAACCTAGACATCGAAGCCCCTAAACACCTAAGAACCTAGGCATCAAAGCACCTAATCACTTAAGAACCTAGACATCGAAGCCCCTAAACACCTAAGAACCTAGCAACAAAGCACCTAATCACTTAAGAACCTAGACATCGAAGCCCCTAAACACCTAAGAACCTAGACATCAAAGCACCTAATCACCTAAGAACCTAGACATCGAAGCCCCTAAACACCTAAGAACCTAGGCATCAAAGCATCTAATCACTTAAGAACCTAGACATCGAAGCCCCTAAACACCTAAGAACCTAGGCATCAAAGCACCTAATCACCTAAGAACCTAGACATCGAAGCCCCTAAACACCTAAGAACCTAGGCATCAAAGCATCTAATCACTTAAGAACCTAGACATCGAAGCCCCTAAACACCTAAGATCCTAGACATCAAAGCACCTAATCACTTAAGAACCTAGACATCGAAGCCCCTAAACACCTAAGAACCTAGGCATCAAAGCACCTAATCACCTAAGAACCTAGACATCGAAGCCCCTAAACACCTAAGAACCTAGACATCGAAGCTCCTAATCACCTAAACACCTAACACCCAAGCACCTAAGCACCTAAGAACCTAGACATAGAAGCCGCAAATCACCTAATAACCTAACACCCAAGCACCTAAGCACTTAACACCGATACACCTAAACACCTTAGCCCATAAGGCCGCTCTGATAGTAAACTCCGAATACCTTGATCCGCACCGGTGGGATACGCAGACAAGGACGTCAGCCTCATCTTGTCAAGGTTTACCGGTGACTGGTAGGCAGGGGTTCGAATATGGATGGATGTATCGTTTCTAAAATGGGTTAATCAATCTCCCTACACGCAAAGGCAGGGTACATTTCCTCTTAATTCAACCTTATCTGTCCCTACCCCGGCAGTATATATAATATACAGGATTGTTCAGATCCCCAGATAAGAGATGATCCAGCTGTAGAGAATGACAAAACAAGTATTTCGCCGCAATGAACCTGGGATCGACGCCACGAGGCGGCAACGTTAGCGTTGTGTGCACCTGGGGGGTAGGCAACTCATCAACCACCAAACAAGTCTGACTTGGCTGCATGGATAGTGGACCAGACTTGGAAAAGACCGAGGTTCTAAACACGCCTGTTGCGCTGAGGTTGGTTTTGTTACCACTCATTCAAGTCTCTTGATCTCTCTTTGAACTGATGACAGTGCAGTTATCACCACATTCAGCCTCTTTCTCCTGTTCCAGGAGGTTATAACGCTCCCCAGTAGTGTCACTGGAGTGTAAACTTCCCCTCCAAGCAAAAGCGAGCAGGTAGAATCTGATCCTGAGAAGGAGAACATCACCGTTATATGTGTGAGACGACATATAACATCGAGGTGTAAAGACTTTGAGAGGTTGGACACTCAGTAATGTCAAGGTGTAGAGACTTTGAGAGGTTGAGTACTCAGTAATGTTAAGCTGTAGAGACTTTGAGAGGTTGGCAAATCAGTAATGTTAAGGTGTAAAGACTTTGAGAGGTTGAACACTCAGTAATGTCGAGGTGTAGAGACTTTGAGAGGTTGAACACTCAGTAATGTCGAGGTATAGAGACTTTGAGAGGTTGGAACACTCAGTAATGTCGAGGTGTAGAGACTTTGAGAGGTTGAACACTCAGTAATGTCGAGGTGTAGAGACTTTGAGAGGTTGAACACTCAGTAATGTCGAGGTGTAGAGATTTTGAGAGGTTGAACACTCAGTAATGTCGAGGTGTAGAGACTTTGAGATGTTGAACACTCAATAATGTTAAGGTGTAGAGACTTTGAGAGGTTGAACACTCAGTAATGTCGAGGTGTAGAGACTTTGAGAGGTTGGACACTCAGTAATGTCGAGGTGTAAAGACTTTGAGAGGTTGAACGCTCAGTAATGTCGAGGTGTAGAGACTTTGAGAGGTTGAACACTCAATAATGTTAAGGTGTAGAGACTTTGAGAGGTTGAACACTCAGTAATGTCGAGGTGTAGAGACTTTGAGAGGTTGAACACTCAGTAATGTCGAGGTATAGAGACTTTGAGAGGTTGGAACACTCAGTAATGTCGAGGTGTAGAGACTTTGAGAGGTTGAACACTCAGTAATGTCGAGGTGTAGAGACATTGAGAGGTTGAACACTCAGTAATGTCGAGGTGTAGAGACTTTGAGAGGTTGAACACTCAGTAATGTCGAGGTGTAGAGACTTTGAGATGTTGAACACTCAATAATGTTAAGGTGTAGAGACTTTGAGAGGTTGAACACTCAGTAATGTCGAGGTGTAGAGACTTTGAGAGGTTGAACACTCAGTAATGTCGAGGTGTAGAGACTTTGAGATGTTGAACTCTCAATAATGTTAAGGTGTAGAGACTTTGAGAGGTTGAACACTCAATAATGTTAAGGTGTAGAGACTTTGAGAGGTTGGACACTCAGTAATGTCGAGGTGTAGAGACTTTGAGAGGTTGAACACTCAGTAATGTCGAGGTATAGAGACTTTGAGAGGTTGGAACACTCAGTAATGTCGAGGTGTAGAGACTTTGAGAGGTTGAACACTCAGTAATGTCGAGGTGTAGAGACTTTGAGAGGTTGAACACTCAATAATGTTAAGGTGTAGAGACTTTGAAAGGTTTAACACTCAGTAATGTCGAGGTGTAGAGACTTTGAGAGGTTGGACACTCAGTAATGTCGAGTTGTAGAGACTTTGAGAGGTTGGACACTCAGTAATGTCGAGTTGTAGAGACTTTGAGAGGTTGAACACTCAGTAATGTCGAGGTGTAGAGACTTTGAGAGGTTGGACACTCAGTAATGTCAAGGTGTAGAGACTTTGAGATGTTAAACAATCAAATATAGTCATATAGGTCAAGGTGAAGAGACTTAAGCGTGGTTGAAATTCAAATGACCTACATCGATGGACACGTGGACAAAGTCAGGGTCATTAAATCGGGTTTACTGGTGACGTTTGAGGAGGGTTTAAATCCTGGCCGGGTGAGGCAAGGCATTTTTTACCCTAGATTATTCCATAATTTCTGATCACTCAGATGTGGGCACATTTCCTATAAATTCTACCGTCATCCCACTTACCCCATTGGTTTAAATATGCGATAAGTTGCACTAAGATACTTGACAATTAGACAAACAAAAACTAAATAAGTCACCTTTACGTAGGTCTCTACATTTTGTTTCTAAAATTCTAAAAAAAAAAAACGAATTGTTACATAGAAAAAACCTACAGGGAAATCTCCACCGGAAAGCGCGTGGCTCGTAAGAAGGAAATCACTTCCGGTTTGTGTGTGTGTCCCCCCCCTCCCCGCCTCCCGGTTACTCTCACAATTCTATTCACCGTTTCTATTAGCCTATTTCTCCGCCTAACTTCTCGGTGAGCGGCCACAGATATTTGTACTGATGGTTGAGTATACCTTGGGCTTAACTCCTGCAGGGAGTGATGAATGGTAGCATGGGGGCGATGCGGCTCATTTCCTGTGGGGAGCAATGATTGGAGCTTGGAGGGCGTGCGGCTCATTTCCTGCAGGGACGATGATTGGAGCTTGGAGGGCGTGCGGCTCATTTCCTGTGGGGAGTGATGATTGGAGCCTTGGAGGGAGCGTGCGGCTCATTTCCTGCGGGAAACGATGATTGTAGCATGGAGGGCGTGCGGCTCATTTCCTGCAGGGAGCGATGATTGTAGCATGGAGGGCGTGCGGCTCATTTCCTGCAGGGAGCGATGATTAGAGCATGGAGGGCGTGCGGCTCATTTCCTGCGGGGAGCAATGATTGGAGCTTGGAGGGTGTGCGGCTCATTTCCTGTGGGGAGTGATGATTAGAGTATGGAGGGCGTGCGGCTTCATTTACTGTGGGGATGATGATTATAGGTATGGAGGGCGTGGCGGCTCATTTCCTGTGGGGAGTGATGATTGGAGTTGGAGGGTTGCGGCTCATTTCCTGCAGGGAGTGATGATTGGAGTTGGAGGGCGTGCGGCTCATTTCCTGCGGGAAACGATGATTGTAGCATGGAGGGCGTGCGGCTCATTTCCTGGCAGGGAGCGATGCTATTTAGCATGGAGGGGCGTGCGGCTCATTTCCTGCAGGGAGTGATGATTGGAGCTTGGAGGGCGTGCGGCTCATTTCCTGCGGGAAACGATGATTGGAGTATGGAGGGCGTGCGGCTCATTTCCTGCGGGAAACGATGATTGGAGCTTGGAGGGCGTGCGGCTCATTTCCTGCGGGAACGATGATTGGAGCATGGAGGGCGTGCGGCTCATTTCCTGCGGGAAACGATGATTGGAGCATGGAGTGAAAACAGAAGCAGGTAATAAGGAAGACACGTCCCCAGTCCCTGCTCTCTCAACCGATGGCTGTCCACAGCAAGCAGCTCATGTAGTGCAGGGTGAAGAGTATCTAGCACCATCAGTACACTAACCTGAGTGCGCATTACGAGTCCCCGGTATGGAACAACGTCTCGGTTGGCGTCCCTTAACAGCGGGACAAACAATCACAAGTACAAGACAGCTTTTAGGAGGAGGAGGAGCCTCCAGAAACTATGTGATCATTTCAGGTAGCGCCCTACAGACCTACAACACTGACCACTCACCCACCACTTGCTGTAGGAGTGTGAGGTTATGTTGACACTTAGAGAAGTCCAGTTTGGTACTATGGGTCGTGTGTAATACCCCGTCCGGTGAACATTTGAACAAACCTACAAGAATACGTTCTTTGTTGTACTTTTGAGGTTATGCTCGCATCGTTAAAGCGATTTGTTTTGGAATATTTTATAAACACCTTAAATACAACGTTCTCTCTCACAAGTAAACAGTGGAGCAGTATTTGACTTGTCAATTCTTCTAACCGTGTTTAATTGATGTAATAACAATTAATTTTCATTGTCTCGATTTATCGGTGTTTGGCGAGTGAGGTTCTCTAATTGAATTTCATTTGTTTTTGAGAGCAACCAATAAAAAAAAGTGATTCATGTTTGTATTATATTTGTGATGTGAACTTTTGTTGTTGTGTCGATTGGATTAATGATGGTGTAATACCGGAAGAACCCCACTGATTACAACGTTATGTGTTTGTCTGTGTGGTGTGAGTGGACATCGTTGATGCGTTAAGAGTCTTCAGCTGGAATACTAGTCATCTGTATCGTCAATGACTGGCGGTGAGTGACAAGTAATATATGCCCCATGGCGCGGTCGTATATCATGGACTACCAGGGAGTTGTTGATAGCCAGGGTGATGATAGTGGTGTAATATCGTAGCAATGGATATAGATTTATAGGACACAGCTAAGGTAGCACAGGTTATAGCTATATAGTAATAACCTGTAGGAAGGAACATTGAGGAAACAAAAACACATTTTGTTGCTGTCAGAATCTAGTAGCTGTATTAGCATCAGACTACTGTTTTTAGAAAATAGATTCTAGTAGCTGTCTAGCATCATGATAAGTTACTTCCGATAAAGTATAATTAGTAATGTGCTAGTTGTAATAAGCCTCTTGCCATATGAAAATAGATTAGTAAACTGTTTCTAGCATTATGATCATAGGTATTCCTATGAAGAGATCTAGTCAACCGATTAGCTTCACAATAGGTCTTCCTAGAAAATAAGATCACAGTAACTGTTCTAGTTTGTCATAAAGGTTCTTCTTTGAAAGTAGATCTAAGTACCTGTATCTAGCGTGTAGAAAGGTTCTTCTATGAAAGTAACTCCTATAGTAACGTTCTAGCTGTCGAATAAGGTTACTTCATAAGAAGTAACTATGGTAAAACGTTCCCAGCTGTCAGTAAGGGTTTCCTAGGAAGGATCTATAACTGTTCCGCTGTCAGATAAGGTTCTCATATGAAAGTAGATCTAGTAATGTTCAGCTGGTCAGTTATAGTTCTTCCTATTGAAAGTATATCTATAACTGTCAGCCTGTCAGATAAGTTTGTCTAGAAGTGATCTAGTAACTATTCTAGCTGTCAATTAACTGTTCTTCCTATGAAAGTGATTTAGTAACTGTTCTATGCTGTCAGATAGTGTTCGCACCTATGAAATGTGATCTAGTAAACCTGTGTTGTTGTAAGTAAGGTTCTTTCTATGAAGTGTCTAGCAACTGTTTTGTTTGTCAGATAAGGTTCTTCCTATAAAGTTTAAACCCTAGTATGTTTCTAAGCTGTTCAGATAGGTTCTTCCTATGAAGTATAAACTAGTAATGTTCTGCTAGTCAGATAGGTTTTAATTAAAGTAGATCTTAGTATTGTCTAGTTGTTAGAAAGTGTTCTTTCCCATGAAAGTAGATCTGTAGGTTCTGTCAGATAGGTCTCTACCTAGTAAATGATTGTTAAAAGTCTCCTAGTTCATAATCTAATAATTTCCATGCAGGTAAAGTGACGTACAATAAGGTACTATAATTATAATGATTAGTAGTAGTTATAGACTGAATGTTAATTAAGTACAAAATGCATTTAAAGACTCTCACTTATCAAGGAACAGTCAACCCTTGCTCCAGAGCTGGACTCTAATTACACATATTAGCGATATTAATGACAAGTTTATCTTCCTGCATCACCTTTCATTTAAACTCTGTTTCGTGTTTTAGTTGACTGACTCGAGCCTTCAGGTACCAGTGGTCTAACTCTCCATTCCTCTTGAGCTACTAGTTGTCTATTCCTCTTGAGCTACTAGTTGTCTATTCCTCTTGAGCTACTAGTCGTCTATTCCTCTTGAGCTACTAGTCGTCTATTCCTATTGAGCTACTAGTTGTCTTTTCCTCTTTGTTCACTAGTTTTTCTTCAGTCCTCATGGGCTCTAAGCTCCTCTCATCCTTTTGACTCTTTGCTCTCCGTATTTCTGTTTATTTGATTACTTTGGAGCTGTTGTCTCTCGAGAGACTCTCGGGTAATGTATGTTGTTTCGTCACGTGACCGTATTTTTGTATTGATTACTTTTTATCTAATAATCTTGTATCACTTCCCTTTTAGTAAATATACTAAAATCGTCTTTATTTCGGTGAGGTTAAGACCAAATATTGTTGCTACTCTTGACCCATTGGTAATCATTCCATTTCATGTTCCTCTTTTCTAGTGTTGGCCAACAGTCGCGACATTTATAAATGTTCAGCATTGGAAAGTACATGTGAGCATAGTAACATGATTAAACAATCATAGCTAAATAGTGATACACACAGATAAATAAGGGTAAAACCACTAAATAAATAATAATAAAACAATAAACCAAGAATAGGAGTAAAATAATAAGTATTGCAAAAGTATTTACATTATTAAAAAAAATTAAACAGAATAATAGAAGTTTAAATATTTGAGGTAGGTCATGTACTAGGTAGATTAGTGATCCTTAAATAGCTATTTAAGCTTGGATCTTCTTTTGTGATAAAGATCAAATTCTGCAACTCTAGAATCTGCATTGTAGATAGAACGGCCTCTAGGGCTAGACTTTTATAAGTTATTTAGAGAAAATAATTTTGGACTACTAGAGGCCAGAAAAGGGGCATACATGATCAAGGGTAAATTTACAGGAAATATTGCTATTGAAAACATTAATAAAGAATAATGCATGCTAACATTAATACCTATGTGCCATTGAAAATATAATTAAAAGCTAATTTCTAATATATGTACAATAATATGTGTTTGAGAAGTGGGCTCATCAACGAGCGATGATGCTATCACAACCTCTCCTCAAACAATAATATCACACGCTGGGTCCACGAGTTTTTATCAACCTGTCCTCTCTGTTAACAAGGACAATCAAGTGCCGTGACTTGAACGCGAGGGTGGAAGACGAGCCTCCATCAGTCTCTTCGCAAGTTCGGCAACGTCGCTATTATAAGTTCAAGCTACGAGGGTTGAAATGAGGAACATCATTTAAAGGAAGTGAAACTAGGGGTTGGTAAAACAGCCCCCGGTAGATCCGGGCGCGATTCTAAACTCGGCCTCCCTATCACCGGAAATCCAGTCCATTTGAAACGTGACTCTTTAGAAGATGTGACCATCGGTGTGAGTTTTATCAGTCTTACGGCTCTTTAACATGACATCATCAGAGTGTCAGCACCTTGTTGTTTGTCTAGGAGAGTGTCAGCACCTTGTTGTTTGTCTAGGAGAGTGTTAGAACCCTGTTGTTTGTCTAGGAGAGTTTTAGAACCTTGTTGTTTGTCTAGGAGAGTGTCAGCACCTTGTTGTTTGTCTAGGAGAGTGTTAGAACCCTGTTGTTTGTCTAGGAGAGTGTTAGAATCTTGTTGTTTGTCTAGGAGAGTGTCAGCACCTTGTTGTTTGTCTAGGAGAGTGTCAGCACCTTGTTGTTTGTCTAGGAGAGTGTTAGAACCCTGTTGTTTGTCTAGGAGAGTGTTAGAACCTTGTTGTTTGTCTAGGAGAGTGTTAGAACCCTGTTGTTTGTCTAGGAGTGTTAGAACCTTGTTGTTTGTCTAGGAGAGTGTCAGAACCCTGTTGTTTGTCTAGGAGAGTGTTAGAACCTTGTTGTTTGTCTAGGAGAGTGTCAGCACCTTGTTGTTTGTCTAGGAGAGTGTCAGCACCCTGTTGTTTGTCTAGGAGAGTGTAAGCACCTTGTTGTTTGTCTAGAAGAGTGTCAGCACCCTGTTGTTTGTCTAGGAGAGTGTCAGTACCTTGTTGTTTGTCTAGGAGAGTGTCAGCACCCTGTTTTTTGTCTAGGAGAGTGTTAGAACCTTGTTGTTTGTCTAGGAGAGTGTTAGAACCCTGTTGTTTGTCTAGGAGAGTGTCAGCACCTTGTTGTTTGTCTAGGAGAGTGTCAGCACCTTGTTGTTTGTCTAGGAGAGTGTTAGAACCCTGTTGTTTGTCTAGGAGAGTGTTAGAACCTTGTTGTTTGTCTAGGAGAGTGTTAGAACCCTGTTGTTTGTCTAGGAGAGTGTTAGAACCTTGTTGTTTGTCTAGGAGAGTGTCAGCATCTTGTTGTTTGTCTAGGAGAGTGTTAGAACCTTGTTGTTTGTCTAGGAGAGTGTCAGCACTCTGTTGTTTGTCTAGGAGAGTGTCAGTACCTTGTTGTTTGTCAAGCAAAGTGTCAGCATCTTGTTGTTTGTCTAGGAGAGTGTCATAACCTTGTTGTTTGTCTAGGAGAGTGTCAGAACCTTGTTGTTTGTCTAGGAGAGTGTCAGAACCTTGTTGTTTGTCTAGTAAAGTGTCAGCACCTTGTTGTTTGTCTAGTAGATTGTCAGCACCTTGTTGTTTGTCTAGGAAAGTGGCTGTGATGTCCACCGCAAGCTGCCAGTATTACCCCCCATTGCTACCGGACCTCCCAGAGGCAGGGGTGGACGATGACCCTGAAGATGGCCGTCTGTTCTGCGTGGTGACCAGGACTTCTGGCCGAGTGGTTAGGGCTGTCCCTTGCACCGTGGACACCCCTCGATCCTCACCGGAACCAGGTATTGTACATAGCCGGGATATGGGTAGTTACAAGCAAGCTATTATATATCTCTATACCTTGGACATAAGTAGAGCTCTACCTTCATATCCTGAGTTTGGAGGAGGTTCCTCACGAGCTAGTGGCACACCCGCCATTTCCCAATCGCCCCTGGTGACCAAGGAAGGAAACAGGAACGAACAATTGATGTACTTTCCCTCCTTACCGGCCGGTATGTCTGCACTCTTAATTAACAAGAAAACAAAAACATTGCGGCCCACTTCCTCTCGAGTGGACCAACCTGTCCGTTTCGAAACGCCCTCAGGTGTCTGTCACCCGTTGCTCCGTCTCAGTCCGCTGAAGATGAGTTACGTCACGCCTTGGTTTGTTGACTAAGACGCAGCTCTTGGCTCCCGGAGCAAGATGGCCGCAAAAAATACTTTGATTGTCTCGTAGACTCATATTTTATACCATTAACATTGTACTACCCGCTTCGGTGGCCGCATGGTCTAAGGCGTCACCCTTGCAATAGACTGAGTTGCCTATTACAGGAAGATTGGAGTTCAAGTCCCGGTTTGGTGTACTAAGGACAGTTATTCTTGAAATGTTTTTTTCACTGTCCCACCACGCAAAGTCGGGTACACTTTTTCTAAATTCAGCCTTCCTTTAGCGTAATTAGTACACATGCGTGTAGCCCGAAAAGGTAGCAAGACACGATGCTAAATAAAACCTACAAAACATTTTAATATTATCACTGTGTGTTCTGTGTTTCGACAGATCACTTGCCTTGTCCAAGTCATGTCCTCTAGCATAATCCTATCAGCATCTTCCTTCATCTTCTTTCCTTGTTTGAGTTCATCCATGAGTATCATTCTTGATCCATCTGGTTCCTTTCTCCCTTCCACCTCGCCTTCTATGACGTCACTCATCAACACATTTCTTCTCATAATGTAACCTTTCCAGTCGACCTTTCTTCGTAAAATTACCAACAGAATGGTTCTCTTTTCATTGACTCTTCTTATAACTTCTTCATTAGTCATCCTAACTGTCTACTTTATTCTCTCTATTCTTCTCTAGCACTACATATATAAAACGTTTCATTTCTCTTCTCCTTTTCCCTCAGGGTCTGTGTTTCAGCTCCATACAAAGCGATGCTCCAAATACAGCCTTCACACGTGTCTTCTTGTATGAAATATTTATTAAAGGTGTACGTTTTTAAATATGAAACGAAGTCTTGGGGAACTTGAAACATGTGGGGCAAGGTCGAAGATAAGGTTGTTGATAACACATGGCACTCGGGCACTAGTATTATTAAACTAAACATTGGTGCATCTTTGTAAATAGAAAGGTTTAAGAGAAATAAACAAAGTCAATATTATTATTTTATAGTAATAAACAAAGCCCACTATATTATTATTTTATAGTAATAAACAAAGCCCCTATATTATTTTATAGTAATAAACAAAGGCACCATATTATTTTATAGTAATAAACAAAGCCCACTATATTATTATTTTATAGTAATAAACAAAGGTCACACATATTATTTTATAGTAATAAACAAAGCCCACATTTTTTATATATTATTTTATTTATAGTAATAAACAAAGCCACTATATTATTTTATAGTAATAAACAAAGCCACTATATTTTATTTTTATAGTAATAAACAAAGCCCACTATATTATTTTATAGTAATAAACAAAGCCCACTATATTTTTATAGTAATAACAAAGGTCACATATTATTTTATAGTAATAAACAAAGCCCACATATATATTTTATAGTAATAAACAAAGCCCACTATATTATTATTTTATAGTAATAAACAAAGCCCACCATATTATTTTATAGTAATAAACAAAGCCCACTATATTATTTAAGTAATACAAGTAATATTATTTAGTAATAAACAAAGCCCACTATATTATTTTATAGTAATAAACAAAGCCACTATATTATTTTATAGTAATACAAATCACTATATTATTTTTGTAATAAACAAAGGTCACCATATTATTTTATAGTAATAAACAAAGCCCACTTTTATATTATTTTATAGTAATAAACAAAGCCCACTATATTATTTATTTTATATTAGTAATAAACAAAGCCCACTATATTATTTTATGCATGAACAACCACTAATATTTATCTCTGCTTACGTTATAGAATGTCATTTATTCACCCAGTCGTGTTAAAAAATATATTTTTATGTATATTATATAAAAAAATAATTAAAATGTTGAAATACTGTATATTTAGTGTAGATATCTCAAATTATTTCATAGTAATATGTATACATAGCTTTCTTTTCCTTAGAGATATCTCTAAGATATGTAAGATTATTTGTGGGTTGTCAATGTCGACGCGAAGGGTTTTTGACATTGGACTTCAACCTCAACGTTTTGAAGATTTGCAGGCTCTAGTATTTATAGCAAACTATTATTTTAACGCATGCACTTCCCAACGAACACGGGTAGTTGACCAATACCCACAGTCAGGTACTTTAACCGTACACCCATTGATCCATCTGTAACTCCCCCAAGGAAGTAGTTCAACAGGTCAGTCGTCCCACAGGAACACGGCTAGTTGACCAATACCCCACCAGAGTTCTCGCTTGGCTGGCATACGATACCTGCCCATCCGCTGGTAATAAGACACAACCATGCGAGACAAGACTGCTGTCTTCAGCAGACACTCGCGTATGGAGAGTATAGAGCCTTGGACCCTCTGGTTTGAACCCTGGCTTGTGTACTAGGGTGAAGTGTACCATAACGGGGGCAGGGATAGGTTCAGGCTGACAGGCCACATGATTAAACAAAAAATTGTCTGAGCGTTTTTTGTAACTACATCTATTTCTGTCTACAGCTTATACTCTATTTCGCCCTTCACCTACAACCACATTTGTTATGTCAAAAAGAAAGAGGGGGGGAGAAAAAATAAGAAACTTTTTATTCAAGGTAAAGAGGAAAGTTCTCGCTGCTAGTTCTCAAATATCTTCAAATGATCTGTTGTGAGCCTTTCAAAGAATTACTGTATTTGTTAAAGAAGGCTAAATATAGAGCCCTTTTTCATCCAGCCGGTCTCATAGCTCCACAAATATGATAAAATATCGTTGAAAATGAACTATTGTCACATTTTCACACATTTTTTTCTATTAATAAAACTCAAATTATAGGGTTGTTAAGGTAAAAGAGCCCTGATTTGGAATTTTTCTACTTTAATTTGGTGTGACCATATTTTGAAATATTTATCCTAGAATTAAATACTGCGTTAGAGCTGAAAGTTCTGAGTGGCAATTTCTCACTCATTGAGGGGTACCTCAAAACAGTAATGGTTTATGAGAAGATTCAGAAGTAGGATGAATTCTTAAAATAATTATAGGTCTTATATCAGGTCCTACCATGGACAGTACATTGGTGGGGGAGGGAAGAGAACCTATTTTGCAGTTTTTATGACATTTTTTTTCCTCAAAAATAAATAAATTATTGCTTCAGCAGATACGTTTATTTAAATTTTCTATGATTGGTAATGTTAACTATTCTTGAATATCTGTCATGAACATAGGGACTTTGAATGGACGTTTTAAATGAAGTTGAAGAAGTTCTTATCAAAGTCCGCTATGTTCATGAGAGCTATTCTAGAACTGTTGACATTACCATATGTAGAAAATCTAAATAAACGTATCTGAAGAAGTATTATTTGATTTCATCTGTCCAACTAATGTTTATTTTCATGAAAAGTGAGAAAACGGGAAACTTAGCTCACATTATCTTCCATCCCACATTATGGCACCACTCCTGACCTACCTGATAATCTTCGTAGGATCACGTGTGAGCTAATCCTAGTTAATCCCAATTGTACGGGGGTAAGGGGGGAGGCGTTAAATCTTACAAAACTTGTCTCGTGTTTTATCTGAGAGGAGTGTAGTGCACGCAATCTATTTCCACTTGAGTTGGTTTCTTCCATCGATGTAATCTGGGTCACCAACTTTCATCCAACGAGGGAAGGTAAATAACGGTGATTTATCAAACGTTTTGAGCGGAACATGAACCATCAATTAGATTCAGTTAGTTCATATTCACTCCCTTTACCCCCCCCCAAGCTCCCCTCGACCGAATATGTTTGCTGATGATTGGTGACATTATCGTCCCCCATCGTACATCAAAGTGAAAGTTAGGTAAGTTCTCCTGATTCTGATGAAACGTGGTCCCCGGTCGTCACAGAAGCGGGTTCGAACCTTGAGTGGTCAATCTCGTTAGCAATGCGTGCCTCAAGGTCTAATGCATTAGTTTGACGGCTCTTGGAGACTGGTTTATCGTGAGCCCTTGGGATATCTGGTGAGCCCTCGGGACACTCTAGCTGCTGAGTGGAGCATTTCGCCAGTAGTGGTCCTAGAACAAAGAGTAGATGGTTTATGAGGTACTAGCTATAGCAGAATTTGAGTAGGAAGGAACTTTTAAAAACAAATGGCCCAACACACACGGAATAATGGATACGGAGTATGTAGATGATGTTTTAATTAACATTAACCTGAATATAGTGTATGTGTGTGTGTGTGTGTGTGCTGTTAGGATCGAACCCTGTCCTTCTGCTAAGACATAGGCTACTATTTATCAAGCAATCTTACAAGTGCATGATAGTGAAGGATACAACATTAATTACCTAATCTAAGAGCTAAGGATTAAGAGTAAACACATGCTCCACGTCTTAACCACCAGTTAGGGTTGTACGCACATGTACCAATTACACTAATGAGACAGGGATGAGGAAGGTAGAATTTAGAGGAAGTGTAAACGCATTTAAATGGAAAGAGCGTGGAAAGCCATTTTGAAAAAAGTACTCCCGACCAAGATTTGAACCGAACATCCTCGTCAATGGCAGCCCAGTCTATCGCGAGAGTGGCGCCTTAACACTAATTTGGTAGGGATCATATAGAGGAAATGTAGTCACACTTGCATGGAGGGAGTGTGAGGAAAACAACTTAGGGAAAAAACCAGCTCAGTGTGGGGGGTCAAGACCATACGAGACTGACGTCTTAGTTTGCGTGCCCACTGATGTGGGTTATATACCCACGTTAGCTTGTGGAAAGGAGCGAAGAAAACACCCTGGCTGGTATTTGAACCTGTGAGGTCTCTCGGATGGAGGAACGTTGCTAAACAACCCTCGTGACTGTTCTTTGTCGACAGAAGAGAGGCTGATGGTCCAGCTCGAAGGGGTGACCTTGGACAGTAGCTCTGATGACGTCAGCAGTATCAACAGCCCCGTGTTGGCGGGGTACTACCGCCGGGATCTGTCCATGGACTCCGGGATACAGGGCAGCTCTTGTGACCTTGAAGATCAACATGCCCTGGAGGATGACGGGGTCACGCGCGGGTACGTGACAGATCTGCTGGTGGTTGTTGGTTGTTGGTTGCGATAATCCCACAGCCTTCTTTGAGAACTACAGACACAGTTTCAGAGGAATGGCCTTTTATAAAACATATTTTATTTCAATCAACGTTGATACAAAATAAACTATATTATTAGTTTGAATAGATTTAAAAACGACAGCTAGACACGGGAATTGAACCCTGGACCTTTGACTCAGCACACCAACGCTTTACCACTAAACTATACAGGGGTCATCCCGTGCTCAGGGTCATTCTTCACTCATAGTGTAAGTCAAATGACCCTAAGAACGGGATGAGCCGTGGATATCTTATTGGTAAGGCTTTGGTGTGCTGAGTCAAAGGCCCCGGGTTAGATTCCCGTATCTAAGTGTCAATTTTAAATTCATTCCAATATGACTCAGTTACGTCTGACCTCCGTAATTATAATCATTCATCCTTTAAGCTCCGCCTTTCATATATACTTAATGAATAGCGTTGCTTTCTTACATCTATGATATTAATGCTACTCTCTCTTTGGTAATCAATCCGAAGATTTATTTGCGGCAGTTCTCCATTCTGATCTTCTTCCTGCTTTCCTCTTCAGTTCTCCATTCTGATCTTCTTCCTGCTTTCCTCTTCAGTTCTCATTCTGATCTTATTCCTGCTTTCCTCTTCAGTTCTCCATTCTGATCTTCTTCCTGCTTTCCTATTCAGTTTTTCACATGTATCTGGTCAATGAAGCGTTGTCGGGGTCTTATGTTTCTCTTTCCTACCACACATCCTTGTAGCACAGATTGTAGCAGCCCCTCATGCCTCAGGATGTGACCAACACGTACGCCTCTTCTTTTGCTTAACATCCTCCACACTATTCCTTAATGACCTGTTCTTCTGGAAACCTCTTCCTAATCTACTAATAGTATCCACCCACATCTTTCTGTAGCACCACATCACAAACTAATTTAATCTTCTATTCTCTTTAGAGCTTATTGTGTTGATTGTATTTATAATACCTATCAAAAGTGACAGCTGCAGATATCATGACCTGACGAATGAAAGTAGATCTTGTAGCTTCTTCCTCGGTTCTCTGGCGGAGGATGACCCTTGGGTGGAAGGGTCAGAGGTTACGTCCAACTAGACCGGCCTCCGGACTCTTGACGGAGGTTGGGGGTCGGCTGAGGGGTCCGAGCAAGCTGTCAGAGTTGTCCATTCTTAAGAAAGTTGGAGTATATATCTATTTACTTGGTTGAATTTTAAATCTTGTGCTGAAAGACTAACGTAAGAACGTCACAGACTCCTTCTTGGAAGCAAATACCATCTTTAAATTTGGATATAAGCTATTTTATTCAAACCTATTTCCAAATATCTTAAACGCGTTCCGAACCTATGACTCTCAAGTTCTGTTTCTGTTTCCGGCAGATCTCAGGCGGGCTTGGAACCATCTGCCGCAGGCGACGTCGGAAAGAAAACGACGCCTGGCAACGCCTGCGAGACGTACAACCTAGTCGAGGAGGTGTACGTGGTGGAGAAACTTCAGGACGATGATTACACCCCTCCCCCCGGCGGTGACGTAGCTGTGTTCCTCACGGAACCGGTGTACGCCGTCCCGGACCGTAAAGGTCGCGACCGGGATGTTCTTCAGAGGAACCTCCAGGACCCGGGAGTTCGTCTCCGGCCTTTCGACCCAGCGACCCACGAGACGTACGACGAGTTCGCCTTCCTCCACGGACTAGAGCGTTGTCTTGAGGTGGGAGACTGTGGGAGGGATGAGTCGGAGGGTCGTGAAGTAGGGAGGTATACCTCCCAGGGGCTATTCTGTAACCCTTGGCTCGACCTCATGAAGGCCAAGGACATGTACCTCTCCCACGACTCCTTGGAGGAAGCGCAGGATCTGCAGAGCATCAGTGACCACTATTATTCCTCCACGACGTCACGTGAGACCGTGGTCGACGCCTCCAAACAGCAGGTGAGAGTGTTCTGCCGAAAGAGCTAAGGCGTCGGTATGAAAGCTGATAGATAAAACAACGTCCTTCAGCCACCAGAATTCTTACAGTTTTTATATCAAACATAATCTTCGGCCAAAATAAATCAATCTCAATATAACATTTAGTTTAGTTTCCTACACACAGTGATATCAATAGTTCTTGAATGTCTGTCATGAGTGATATCAATAGTTCTTGAATGTCTGTCATGAGCTTAGTGGACTCCTGATGAGAACAATTTTTAGACGAAGAGAAAAAATCCTGTTCAAGTTACAGGATAGCCTTCCTGTTCCACTGTCCTTCTCCCCCTGTTACATCAGAGCTGTTCCTCTGTCCACCTCCCCTGTTACATCAGAGCTGTTCCTCTGTCCATCTCCCCTGTTACATTAGAGCTGTTCCTCTGTCCACCTCCCCCTGTTACATCAGAGCTGTTCCTCTGTCCATCTCCCCTGTTACATTAGAGCTGTTCCTCTGTCCTTCTCCCCCTGTTACATCAGAGCTGTTCCTCTGTCCACCTCCCCCTGTTACATCAGAGCTGTTCCTCTGTCCATCTCCCCTGTTACATTAGAGCTGTTCCTCTGTCCACCTCCCCCTGTTACATCAGAGCTGTTCCTCTGTCCATCTCCCCTGTTACATTAGAGCTGTTCCTCTGTCCTTCTCCCCCTGTTACATCAGAGCTGTTCCTCTGTCCATCTCCCCCTGTTACATCAGAGCTGTTCCTCTGTCCAGGTACACACCATCTCCCCGATACAGTTCCATACGGCGCAGGTCCACCCCGCCACCCCCTCCCCGGTGAAGATGGACGTGTCTGAACGCACCCCTGAGCCAATAGTCGCTGACGTGGTGACGCAAGAGATGATGCAGGAGGACGGTGAACCCCTTCTAAGGACTCCACCCCCTCAGCACCAGTTCGTGGTGGTGGCCATAGATATTGGAACCACCTACAGCGGCTATGCCTTCAGCTTCACAAGGGACCCCGAGCTGCACATCCACATGATGAGGAAGTGGGAAGGTACGTGTTCGGGGGATTGGATGCTGTGTCAGGTTGATCTCACATCGACTTAATTTACAAAGTCACGCGATGATATAATAAGTGATTTAATAAGTGATTTAATAAATTGCACCTTACAGTCATCAAATGATAAATAGAAAGGGTACCCTTCTAACTGACCGATCCTTTCCCTCTAGAATCAAGACCGACCCTTCTAACTGACCGATCCTTTCCCTCTAGAATCAAGACCGACCCTTCTAACTGTCCGATCCCGGCCCTCTAGAATCAAGACCGACCCTTCTAACTGTCCAATCCCGGCACTCTAGAATCAAGACCGACCCTTCTAACTGTCCAATCCCGGCACTCTAGAATCAAGACCGACCCTTCTAACTGTCCGATCCCGGCACTCTAGAATCAAGACCGACCCTTCTAACTGTCCAATCCCGGCACTCTAGAATCAAGACCGACCCTTCTAACTGACCGATACCTTCCCTCTAGAATCAAGACCGACCCTTCTAACTGTCCAATCCCGGCCCTCTAGAATCAAGACCGACCCTTCTAACTGTCCAATCCCGGCACTCTAGAATCAAGACCGACCCTTCTAACTGTCCAATCCCGGCACTCTAGAATCAAGACCGACCCTTCTAACTGTCCGATCCCGGCACTCTAGAATCAAGACCGACCCTTCTAACTGTCCAATCCCGGCACTCTAGAATCAAGACCGACCCTTCTAACTGACCGATACCTTCCCTCTAGAATCAAGACCGACCCTTCTAACTGTCCAATCCCGGCCCTCTAGAATCAAGACCGACCCTTCTAACTGACCGATCCCTTCCCTCTAGAATCAAGACCGACCCTTCTAACTGTCCAATCCCGGCCCTCTAGAATCAAGACCGACCCTTCTAACTGTCCGATCCCGGCCCTCTAGAATCAAGACCGACCCTTCTAACTGTCCAATCCCGGCCCTCTAGAATCAAGACCGACCCTTCTAACTGTCCGATCCCGGCCCTCTAGAATAAAGACCGACCCTTCTAACTGTCCGATCCCGGCCCTCTAGAATCAATACCGACCCTTCTAACGGTCCGATCCCGGCCCTCTAGAATCAAGACCGTCCCTTCTAACTGTCCGATCTCGCCCTCTAGAATAAAGACCGACCCTTCTAACTGTCCAATCCCTTCCCTCTAGAATCAAGACCGACCCTTCTAACTGTCCAATCCCTTCCTCTAGAATAAAGACCGACCCTTCTAACTGAATGTCACCTCACTTGCGCTCATGTCTCCTCAGGAGTGACCCGGTCTCAACAACCAGAAGACCCGACAACCTTCTCTGACCGAAGGACACTTCCACTCCGGTGCCCAGGATATTTCAAGACTGACAGCTGCGAGGCGCGCCACTGGTACTTCCTGGTAAGTTCAAGATGGACAGCTAGTCGAGGTCACAGACAGGTGGATAACAAGGGGGCCTTTGTGTTGATTGGTTTCACAGACAGGTGGATAACAAGGGGGCTATGTGTTGATTGGTTTCACAGACAGGTGGATAACAAGGGGGCTATGTGTTGTTGGTTTCACAGACAGGTGGATATACAAGGGGGGCTATGTGTTGATTGGTTTCACAGACAGGTGGATAACAAGGGGGGCTATGTGTTGATTGGTTTCACAGACAGGTGGATAACAAGGGGGGCTATGTGTTGATTGGTTTCACTAGACAGGTGGATAACAAGGGGGCTATGTGTTGATTGGTTTCACAGACAGGTGGATAACAAGGGTGGCTATTCTGTGTTGAGTCATAGTGTATCATCAAGTAAGACTGCTACTTGCTGGTTCCACTATGGTGTAGCTTTATAAGATAGGTCATAGTGTAATCAGTCAAGGTAAGACTGCTACCTTGCTTGGTTCCACTATGGTGTAGCTTATAAGATAGGGTCATAGTGTAATCAGTCAAGGTAAGACTGATACCTTGCTTAGGTGTGACCACTTGAGTGTAGCTATAAGTTAGGGTCATAGGTAATCATCAAGGTAACTGATACCTCTCAGGTGAACGAAGTGTACATTATGTAGAACTTCATCATTTCTTATGTTATTACAATCTGAACAAATTTATTTTGATTTCAAGTTGAAATATCTCCTGTAATCTCGCCTTGGATTTGAACCTGTTTTCAGTGCAGTCTCATGTGGTCAGCCTTGTGCGTGTAATGTTCGCATATATAGCTCGGGACTATGTCAGCCACATGTCAGGTAACCTTGAGACTCACTCATAGACTTCTCTCTCTCTCTCTCTAACTTGTAAGAGAGACGCTCGCACCTCCTTGCATGATGTGTTGTGACGTCACGCCCCGCAGGATGTGAACAGGATGACCGGGGTGAGTGCCGCCAACGGTGAGGTCCTTCCAGTCCTGACAGTGTTCGCGCATGCGCTCAGACACCTGAAGAACCAGGTGCTGAGGGAGCTGTCCGACCAGGCCGGGTCCAGGGTTGACCCCAGGGAGGTGCGTTGGGTGGTGACCGTGCCTGCCATGTGGAGGCAACCCGCCAAACAGCTCGTCAGAGAGGCCGCCTATCAGGTGTGACTTACAAACTGGCTTGACCCAACACTAGCGTACATTCACAGATACTTCTCTTGGCTCGGGTCGGTAGCGTGTATGTCAACCGAACTAAGGGTCCCGGGTTCAAAATGTGTTATCGCTGGTAAAATTATGACTTTCGCCTTTCACAGTGATGAATTAACGGCCGGGGGCTGGATGTTGTGTCTCTGCTAGGGTTAAGTTGGTAAGTTAGTGTGCTGGTATAATCAGTCAGTTCAGAAAGTACTCGTTAAATATCTCAAATAAATTCAATGGTTTTAAAGTTTTGACACATTCTTGGACTGAAGTAAAATATGACAACTTAAAATATAAAATCCATCTTGAAGTATTAATTAAAAATCTATTAAGAAAATAAATACATTAAGTTCTGTCCAGTGTATCTGTTCAGTGGTTTCATTATCTTAACGACTCTATCGGGCGAAGGGGGAGGAAGGGGTATGCAGGTATTTACAATCTCCTCACAACAGTAGATGACGCTGTCTGCTTGTACATCGCTCTGCTTGAGTATGTTGGTTCTGAGACTTGATTCAGTCTCCCAAGCAGATATCGTCGCGCAGAGCTGATAAAGCTGAAACAATCTCAATTTCCCCTCTGATGGGACTGAAGTCTTGTGATTGGTCTATAGCCCATCACGTGACCACGCTACTTCTCTGCGAGTCGTGGAGATGTCTCCTCCGAGAGTCAAACCTGAGTTCCCTTGTAAATAACAAATGAAACGAATGTTGCGTCCCCTAGGCTGGTCTTTGTGACTCGTCCACTCCGGAGTCCCTGCTGATAGCTCTGGAACCGGAAGTGGCCTCCATCTGCTGCCGGAAACTCCGGTTGAATCAACTGATTCCGGAGCGTCCCCCGGAGCAGGACTGGAGGATGATAAGGACTTCTTCTTCCACGTTCGGGCTGCCCTTCGATGAGCCCGTCGGCAACGAGATGGTCCTGGAGGACATCCGTGAAGGTGAGTCTTCTATTTACAACCAGGGTCACTAGTGTCTGGGACCTCTCTAGATGAACCACTGGTATGCTCTCTGGTGGTCTGTAACTAAAGTATGTTACCTCTCTAGATGAACCACTGGTATGCTCTTTGGTAGCCTGTAACTAGTATATGTGACCTCTCTAGATGAACCACTGGTATGCTCTCTGGTAGCCTGTAACTAGTGTATGTGACCTCTCTAGATGAACCACTGGTATGCTCTCTGGTAGCCTGTAACTAGTGTATGTGACCTCTCTAGATGAACCACTGGTATGCTCTCTGGTAGCTTGTAACTAGTGTATGTGACCTCTCTAGATGAACCACTGGTATGCTCTCTGGTAGCTTGTAGCTAGTGTATGTGACCTCTCTAGATGAACCACTGGTATGCTCTCTGGTAGCTTGTAACTAGTGTATGTGACCTCTCTAGATGAACCACTGGTATGCTCTCTGGTAGCTTGTAACTAGTGTATGTGACCTCTCTAGATGAACCACTGGTATGCTCTCTGGTGGTCTGTAACTAGTGTATGTGACCTCTCTAGATGAACCACTGGTATGCTCTCTGGTAGCTTGTAACTAGTGTATGTGACCTCTCTAGATGAACCACTGGTATGCTCTCTGGTGGTCTGTAACTAGTGTATGTGACCTCTCTATATGAACCACTGGTATGCTCTCTGGTGGTCTGTAACTAGTGTATGTGACCTCTCTAGATGAACCACTGGTATGCTCTCTGGTAGCTTGTAACTAGTGTATGTGACCTCTCTAGATGAACCACTGGTATGCTCTCTGGTGGTCTGTAACTAGTGTATGTGACCTCTCTATATGAACCACTGGTATGCTCTCTGGTGGTCTGTAACTAGTGTATGTGACCTCTCTAGATGAACCACTGGTATGCTCTCTGGTAGCTTGTAACTAGTGTATGTGACCTCTCTAGATGAACCACTGGTATGCTCTCTGGTGGTCTGTAACTAGTGTATGTGACCTCTCTATATGAACCACTGGTATGCTCTCTGGTGGTCTGTAACTAGTGTATGTGACCTCTCTAGATGAACCACTGGTATGCTCTCTGGTAGCTTGTAACTAGTGTATGTGACCTCTCTAGATGAACCACTGGTATGCTCTCTGGTGGTCTGTAACTAGTGTATGTGACCTCTCTATATGAACCACTGGTATGCTCTCTGGTGGTCTGCAAAAGCGTTGCTCTGGCCAAGTTAGAAGCAAAGACTCGTCAAATGTTTATGAGGGAGACTGTTAGTATTCATCTTGACAGCTTCCATACTTTGGTCCGGGTGGTTGAAACCTGCTCTCATTGTCCGCTCCATATCCGGTGGTTGACTCCAGTTGTTCTGGTGGTTAGTGGTTGATACCAGTTGTTCTGATAGTTGGTGATTGACTCCAGTTGTTCTGCTCTCAGGGACCCGCTACATGGTGGTGGACTGTGGGGGTGGCACGGTGGATATAACAGTCCACGAGCTGAGCGAGCACCTTGGGACTCTCAGAGAACTTCACAAGGCCACAGGGGGGCCGTGCGGCTCTATAGGTGAGTGGTCGTGACGTCACAGCACATGAGATATCTCTATCAACCCCGTGGGTGAGTGGTGTCAGAAACTGCTCAGGGATTCCAAGTGAGTCTCTCTACCTGTAGGCCCAGGGTTCTAAGCTCTGCTCTCTGACCCTGTCAGGAGTGGACCACGAGTTTGAGACCCTCCTCCAGAAGATTTTCGGTGAGGACTTCATCCTCCAGTTCCGTCTGAGGCACCCTGCAGCCTACGTGGAGCTCATCCTGAGCTTTGAGGCACGCAAGCGTAGTGCCAGCCCTCACCGAAACTCGTCATACAACATCTTTCCGCCCTTCACCTTCATTGACTACTTCCGGAAGTCTCAGAACAAAGAGGTACTGAGGGTGCATAAAACACGTCAATCTCCACTATACTCTCGAGGGATGGAATTGTCACTGTTACAATACTTTTTTTATAAGTAATAGTAAAATAAGGGAGGGTATTCCTCGTGTTGACGTGTTGTCTGCTTGGAATGTTGAGCGAGGAAGGTCCCTTGAACCTGGGTAGCTCAGGTGCAGGAGCATTGGTCCAGCAAGTGTCCAGGGTGTGCTGTATGTCTGCAGGTGGGTGAACAATGTCCCCAGGTAGCTTAGGTGTAAGAGCATTGGTCCAGCAGGTGTTCAGGGTGTGCTGTATGTCTACAGGTGGGTGAAGCTGTGCGGGAGTTTGGCCAGGATGACGTCACTTGGTCCAGTCAAGGGATGCTGAGGTTGCAGCCCCGCCTAATGCTCAATCTCTTCAGACCCACCGTCGACAAGATCCTCAAGGTAGCCTGGACGTACCGGTATACATGAAGCTTTCCTCTGAAGCATCAGGACGGACTTAACTCTAGGGACCAATGGGTGGGGCTAGACTAGAGGCTAGAACCAGGAGGACGTGGCTAATGTTCAGTCCTCATTTCTGACCAAACACTTTGAAGATGCTTTTTTTTCAGAATGTTTTCCAGTGTGCACGCCTCCCCCTCACACACCCACACTCCGCTACCACTAATTCAACATAAAACTTGTCCATTAAAGCCAAGAAAGCCACATACATTCACTCCCTACATTATTGAGTGTGTGGTTAGTCAATTTGATAATAAGGTAGAAGGAACGAGCCTTGTTTGCCCTGGCAACATTCCACAAGCCATCACCAGCTGTTTCAATTATTCTCTTAAGGGGAATGGTGATGCCTCTGGTTTGTACTGTAACTGCACGACCTGTATGTTCTCCTTGCAGCATATTTCAGACGTGCTGAACAGTCCAAGGGTGGAAGGGATCCAGTATTTGTTCCTGGTGGGAGGTTTTGCCGAGTCTCAGGTGTTGCAACACGAAGTAAGGAAAGCCTTCAACGAGAAAGCCAAGGTCATCATACCACAGGTGAGCAATATAACAGATGGAAACAGTTGTAAACATATATCTTTTGGTTTCTGGTTGAATCTGCGGCTGGGGATCCTTCTAAGAGATCGAGGTCTCCCAACTCAATTCACAGGATCATTCTTGGCCTGCAAGGATACATGCCTGGTGCGGGCGATGTGTTTGAAGAACTCATTCATTGATCGCTAGAAAACCTTGTTAATATCTGTACGGAAATATATATTCCTTTAGTAGGCTGATAGCGATTAATAAAGGTGTTTCTATACAATTTTTGATTTTACATTGGCAACCTTTGCCAGAATAATGTATGTTTTAAACATATTATGACGTATTTTACAAAGCCTTGTCGAACATTACCATAAATCAACTGAAATACAGACGACCCTTGTAAATAAGATGTATGAGCCAATGATAACGTAAGAAGAGGCTGTAGCCAAGAAAAGGTTAGTATATTCAATAAACGGTAAAATATATTCTGTTCATCTTTGAAATGTCCTGTAGTAGTCCTACTTATTTGTTATCGACAAATTTTCTTTTGTTTTAACGTCATTTACTACGATTGTAATAATATGATTAAAATGATATGGGAAAATAATAAGTTTTTTCTATTACTGAGAAATAATATTCATGACAATAATAACATTACAGCCAAATAAAAAATAATATTTTATTTAATAGTACGGAAAACGCTTGAATGAGATTAATTTCACGTTTGAAAATGTATTGTTTGCTAAACGTTGGTTTTCAAGTGAACCCTTAAGGGATGTATTTTTAAATCCCTTATTTAGTAGGTAGAACAAAGACGCTAGGCCATTTCTTTAAATAAAAATAAGTGGATTTAAGTAGGACTTTAATGATTATGTTCCATTATAAACAGTTGTATTCTTACTATGAATTGTGTGGGTACTCAACACTGTGCATTTTTCACTGTTAGTTATGCCTTATGCGTGAATATAAGCCCATGCTAAGCGGGAATGTCTAGCCATGCGCTGTCTAGTAGCAAATGTTGAATTACACAAAGCTGCTCATCAAATATTATAGCAACAGTTGAATGCTATTTGTGCACGGTAATGACCAAGTGTGAGCAGTCTATGAGTAATAAGTCTACCATCGCCATCAAACACCACTCCAACATCATTGTATGCATTGATTGGTGAATTCATATACCCTCCTCCCCCGCTTATACTGCTATGGCTGGAGTGCAAACAATTAAATCAACTGCCACCATTCACAGAGATACACTTATATAACGTCCATGTGATGTCCTAGGGTGTCTCCCTGACTATCTTGAGGGTGCAGTACAGTTTGGTCTCGATCCTTCTGTCGTCCAGGTACGAAGATCCAAACAAACATACGGCGTTGGAGTACTGAAACGCTTTGTCCATGGCGTCCACCCAACAGGTAAGTGATAAACAAGTTAGGCAAAGAATTGGGGATATCACTTTATTTGTAAGTTTATTACGGATGTGTTTTATTCAAGGTAAGTGACTGGAACTAAATATTATACAGTATTATTACAGTATTTGTACACAGCTTACAAACTAACTCAATCTAGTACAGTAACACTTAATATCCAATACCGGTGCCAGGTACTGTAGTATCTGGGTAATATGATGAATGTTTATACACTCATATATACTTATAAACCAACTTAACCTAGGACAGCAGCACTAAACATCCAACACTAACACCAGATACTGTAGTGTTTGAGCAACAGGATGGACATAAGCACAAATATATTTACTTTGAAACTAGCTTAACCTAGGGCAGTCACTCTTCCATAGTGGAAAAGCATAAGAGTAAACTATAGAAAACCAAGGAAAAACAGAGATGGTTCTTAAGAGTTTAAGGAAAACCAATGAAATTCCGACATTTACTAATGAATGGATTGTTATGGTTCTCTCAAAAAAGAAGTAAGCCAATGAAATCCATACTTCATCTGGAACATTCTGGGACTATGATTTAGTCTGGTGCTATATGGAATGGAACAAACCAATACGAACCAGACATTGTATGGAACACTCTAGGTCCATGGTTTCATATTCTAATTCTCTTTGGGACAGAACACACCAATACGATTCAGATTATGTCTAGAAATAGGCTATACATGTATCTGACTTGATGTGGTTTAAACCTAGGATCAAAACTCAATATTATAATGAGAAATTATAGTTCCTAGTTTTATATTCATAATTACATTAATGTATATTATATTATTATTATTATTATTATTATTATTATTATTATTATTATTATTATTATTATTATTATTATTATTATTATTATTATTATTTATGTATATTAATACTAAATTAAGTTGAAAACAATATTTTCCAGCTATGTTGCAAAAATTTGTTACGAAGCTTTGATTTTGGTTAGATTGATTGCTTACTAGCTTCTTTTGTTTTTAAATCGAACGTTGAATCCTTTCGTCTCGAACGACCCATCCCAGAGAGAACCAGAACAAAACCAAAGCAAAATACCATAGCATCTAAGAGAGAACCAAACAATTTCAGAGTAAACCTTAGCCCCAGAAAGAATCAGACTAGACTCTGGCTGTTTAGTAACAGAAAGGTAACCAGAATAAAACCCAAAACAAGCTTGGCTTGCATTGGATTTCTCTACTTTTTTTACTCTGGTTTGCTCTTGTTATTTTCACCAGGGTTGATATTTAACATGATCTAAACCTCTCTTTTCCTTCATTCACCCCACCACTCTATGTCTTTATACTAACCTTGTATTTTTATTCGCCTGCCTATTAATCTCACGCCTCATCCCATCTCATAACATGGACCATTATATTTGTTGGTTACCTTTCACTGCTACATCACTCACACTCCAACTCCTGTTAGTTTGGGAGGATGTGATATTGTTTTAAAATTAAATATGTGCACGTATTGAAAGTAGTTTTTTATTTGAATTTGTTAAATTTATTCTCACAACAACCATACTAATTTTTTTATCCACTTCGGCAGTACACTGCATTGCCGGTAATGGAGAAACTTGGTTTCGAAATGTACTGAGATAATTTTTCTTAAATGGTTTCCCAGTTTACCTTTAACACAAATGTGGATATATTTCCTATAAATTATGACTACATATTACTTCTATATCATTGAAAATATATGGGTAGACCAAACGGGTAGTGAGTCGTGGTAGACAAAATACAATTTTTAAAGTTTGGTAATTTCCCCCTAACCCTGACTATGGTCATGATTACAAGTATATAAATTATCAAACTAAATTCTGTTTCATACATTACCCATAAAGGTACATCCTTAATCATATTCATTCAATTTTATCTTAGTTTACTTTCATAATGGTCATCTTATATTCCCTTATCAATCGTTCTAAAATATTTTCAAGTACTCCGGGAAGGTTTTCCTAAAATTTCCTCTCTCAATGCTTTGTCATATCACAGATTAATTTGCAAGCACTTTAATGTTATGGGAGATCAGTGTCTCAATGTAAGGAGCCGTTATTCAAAAAATTACCGGGTGGTACGCACAGCTCAAGTTGAATCGGTCAATAGTGTGCGTGTGTGTGTCTTTGCAGAGAAAATGGTGACTAAAGACGATGTCGAGTGGTGTTGTGACGTCCTGGACCAGTTTGTGACGGTGAACCAGCCAATCAGAATAGGAGAGAATGTTGCAAGAAGATACACCCCAGCATTATCCTCTCAGACAAGTATCGTCATCAATATATACTGTGCAGACTCTGCCGAAGTTGAGGTACACCCGAAACTAACAACAATGTTTATTATAATTTTCATATTAAAACATAAACATTTACGTTTTCAAAAGTCATCAAAAAATTACTTTACTCCTTGCCTTGAAGTTATGACGGCCCTCTTGGTTTCTGGGTTTTTCCTATGATATATAAATAAAATATTGTAAAGACCTTATGAGTAGTTTTATGTTACCAACAATGTAAATTAGTAGCGTGGAAAAATAAATATTTATTATTATCATCACAACGTATAATATTGTTAGTCATCTATGTATCCCAAATCATAAAATAGAATAGATTTACTCTCTTATTTTAAGACACGTCGGCCATTTTGGTTTATAATGTTTGTCTATGATATGTAAACAAATAACTGTTGTTGAAAACAATCATGATCAGAACAAAATTAATAACTTCCGGGAAGACAATCTTCTTAAAAAGGAACGGTCAAATCTATAATTTGTTAAAGTCATTGATGCTTTTAAACTAATCATAATCTAACTAATTCTGGTTTCAGTTCACGACTGACCCTGGGGTACGACAGTGCGGTACACTGAAGCTTGACCTACCACATCAACTCTCAGATGGTGCTAGTGTCCGACGAGAAATACAAACCCGAATGGTGTTTGGGGGTACTGAAGTTAAGGCTAGTGCGCTGGATATTTCCTCAGGGCTCTGTGTGAATGTAGAGTTGGACTTCCTTGCTGAACATTGACATAGAATATCACAAGCTGGAATAGCAATGGGGCTCATGAGTTTAAAAAAAACTAGCGATTCGTTCAAAACCAATATTTCGAATAAAGAATTTTTCGTACGAATATTTCACATGACAAACTTTTAGATCATAAGTTGCTTGGTATCACTTAATTTTCGGGAAAGTTTGTTCAATTTTAGTTGATACTTTTAGGCTTACTTCAATTTATAAATTTGAGAAATGATTATATTGATTTCATACAACAAATGGTTGAACATTGCGGTTTAACTTATACTAGGAAATTCAAATGTGTATAAATATAAAATGAATGCTTGCAAAGCAAGGGTAATGAGATATAATTTTTATAGGGGAGATCCGATAGAAAATGCTAATATACCTCTAGCCAACAAAACTTTTATACGTATCCTAGGGATCCCTAGGATACTAGAGAGGAAGGGGGATACATTTAATTCCAAAGGGGGATCTCGACTATTTTTGTGTTTTCAAGAATATTGAATTGACCATAAAAAATGTGTTTATTTCTTTTCCTTGTTTTTTGAAAAAGCTTCCTTTTAATTACAACAATTACGACACTTTATTATTGACAATATCCAAGAAAAACTTTTTTAAAAGAACAATCCGTTAAATATTCAATATCACCTTTTAATTAATTCTGTGACTTTGTGAAACTGTAGATCAATAATGTAGGTTTCACAATCTTACTTATGCGTTTTCAAATATAATGTACCCGTGTACCGGTATATATAAAAAATAATCCTATTTAATATAATAGTCTATTAAGTAATTAATCACGAGAGTCACTTATTTGCCATGTATTTATTTTTGTATCTAGTCTATATAGTATTTATATATTGGTTTTATTCTCTATAATATAATATAAAACTATATTATGGCTATGCAGTTAATAGAGCACCGGATATCTTTTGGGAGAGACTTCAACTATTCCAGAAGCTGTTCAAAAATATCTCTTTGGACACCCCAAATACTAGCTTAGTACAAAATATATTTTTAATTGTCTTTACTTTTTAGCATTTAGTAAAATACCTAATCACTTTGTGTGGATGTTGTACAGAGATGATTTTATTTTAATTTTTATGTAATTAAATTTGTAAAATGTAATAGTTTATACAAAAAAAAAATAAACAACATATGATTTCACTGACTAAAACCAATTTATACTACATTCTTACTTTCCATTAAAAAACCAAAGTAATCACTACTTTAAAAAAATATATATTCACGCATGAACAAATAAGAGTGCCAAGCACAATATTGCTTTCCCAATTAAAATAGAAATACCATTCACTTTATTATTCTGCCTTTAAACCCAGTGTTCTCTATATTAGACTGGATGGACATAAAAATACGCTTTGCCAAGGTCAAAGCGTAACGTTCAAGTTTATCATCTGCTACTTGTGGGGGGTAGAGATTTAACGGTTTCTTTCAATGTTCTTATGCGAAAACATGTATCTGATGAATAAAAGTGTTATTGTTTGAAAATAGTAAATTATTATACCACACTTGTCTGAAGAATCACTTACATTAAGGGGTATACAATTCAGTTTTACAGGTAATACTGTACAAATACGAATAAAATCTTTAATATATTTAAATATGTAGTTATCATCCAAGTTGTTTACAGTCTGCCAAGACTAGACTTATACTTAAAGTTGGCTATTAGAATGTATATTGGTTTCAAAAACCATATTATATTGAAAGTTCGGTAAATAATAAATAAGGTATCTTAAAACTTGATTACATTTGTTTGAATGACAAACTTTGTGTAGTTGCCATACGTTCAAACGACCACTTAGGTCATAGGCTTGTAGAAATTATTATTATATTACCATTTTTTTAAAAGTTGGTTCATGTTTGGTATATTGCCTTCAGAAACCATATTATGTTAAAAGTTAGATAGCTATAATGAAACAAGTTAGTTAAAAACTGTATTACATCTGTTTGAATGACATACTTTGTGTGTAAGTCTTACGTTCAATCGATAACTTAGGTTATAGACTTGTAGGAATTACGGTTGCTATTAAACCATGATTTTAGTAAGAATCCCAATCTGTAAGGATTTATTCTGTACCAGATTACTATAATATATTAGTATTTTGGTAGGATAAACGGCCATTTAGACTGGACGTAGAAATTCCCTTCTGGAAGCTCTTTTATCTACTAAATACTACTATAGGATAAGCTTCTGATACTATATAAAGCCTTACAAATGACTTCCTTAAAAAATAATCGTATATTTTTAGCCTACATTAACTTATTTAAAGAAAACACTCAACAGTTTCGAACTTTGTCGTGCTCTTCAAAGCTTTTACTAACACATTTATCTCATTTAACTAATCAGACATTCATTTATCTAAGATATTCATTCAAATTAATGAACGATGTCAAAATGCCGCATTGCCTTGTATGGGTGTAGGAGATAAAGATATACCCAAAAGTTTTTTTCTCTCTTACATAATGGTATGCAGCTCACAGCTCGAAAATTTCAGCCATATATGTCCATCCAGCTATATTATAGAGATCAATGTTTAGAACAGAAGAGTTGGAGAAATATTACAATAATTGTAATATACATCACAATTAAAATGAGCATAATGAACTACTAATTAGGGAATATGGTATCTATTGATTAAAAAACGGTATGACCAAGCCTACCTTTATTTATTTGCCAAATAAAATTGATATGTACAGAACATTAGAAATTTTTGTGTGTAGCTTTGATGAATTTATTTTAAAACCTTCAATTCCTTAAGCAACAAGAAGAAGACCATTGCTTGGAGATCTCATCTAGGTCAGCCATACGATTTATGATGGCTTTGGTGTCATTTGCCGTGCCTAGCGGAAACTTAGCATCTAGTATGCAAAATTTATAATAACTTTGATGTCATTTACCGGTACTAGTAGTAATAACTGAAACTAAATTGTTATATTTTCCCAATTTTATGTTAAAGCTATATACTATGAGTTTTGATCATGTCTCAGAATTTAAGTATACTAAAAAAATTTTTTTAAATAAACAAAATCTGTTAATATTACGATTTCTATCTATCTATTATTTGTAGTTTTCTAATTTACCCATTAATAGCGCTACATATGATTGAGGACTTTTCTGATGATATGTGACAGCCTTCCCTAATAACACATCTATGGCGCTGTCCGCATGGTGTTTGTGGAAAGCAAAACGATGGAGGTTTTCTGGTTGTCATGCTGAAATATTCCGTGGCTGCCTGATACCATTTCGTGACTACTCTTTCCCTGTAAAACTACCGCGTCCGAGGATAAATAGTTTTTGCAACGCTACCAGTCGGGTGCATCAGAAGGTTATGGGTGTCGTTGACGATGCTAAAAAGGCCGCCGCTTTTAGAGCTGTGGATGACTATGTTAAGGTAAGCTAATTGCTACTTATCTCCGGAGTTATCTTTAGCTCATTTTTGTCGTGTGAGAAAATTTTAGGTTCATTTTAATGTTTTATTTTTTCGTTAACAAACACTCATGCTTGGCTAAGTTTTTTTATTGCTCTCTACCATTTTGTTTTTACTTTTTTAAATGGGCCCTCACAACAAAATTTGAAAGTGACTAGTTCCGAAATTATTTCAACTTGAGAGAATATTTAGGGACTAGGCCTACGTCCTTGAGTTGTGTGTTACGTTTTGTATTTATTGTTCAATACTAACCTTATATTTTTATTTTAAAATTTCTCATTTTTCATTCAAAATAAGAACACTAAGGTATAATTGAATTAGGCTATACCAATATTCGGATTGTAGGCTTAAATTTTCATCAATTATAAATTTAAAATTAACTCACGTATCACAGGAGAAAGTAAATATTTAAAGGAACGCAAAAGTCCAAACTCTTCTCCAAAGTATTTTAATACCGTATACAATACTTAAGTAATATATTTTATTTTAATAAACTTTTACACCTAACAAAACTTAAACCTTCTATACATCAAAAACATGTTTTTCCTCAAATATCTTTCACTAAATTACCGTATCCACAAACACGACATTTAAAGCCATGCTCCTTTTGGATTGCTATTTAATTCCTTCTCATTGAAAATGTTTTCAAAAATATGAATAAATGGTTTTTAACAAATTATTACGCCTACCTACCAAATTAATCAAATCATTGATGTATGAAAGGTTAGGTTATTCTAGCATAACTTTTAATCTATAAGCAAGTTAACGCTTTAACACTAAAATACCAAAGAGGTCATCTTGGGTCATTTATACTTATTCCTTTCTATATTTACACAACTCTTCAGATAGGTCTAAACGTGTTTCACACAATTGGCCTATATAGCCTATTAATTATTTTAGACGAGTAGCTAGCTAATACCACGGAACTTACAATCTTAATATTGATAACGTCTTGTTAGTGTTAATGATGTGTCAATTAGTAATAAAATATGTACGTACATTTGTAATTGGTATATAGCATTAAAAAATGTGTCTCTTAACATTCCCATAACCCGTACAGATCCCGTTGTAATCAATTTTATGTTTTTTATCAATGAAAGAAATGTATCTAATTGTGTTTGCGATGTGATGTGTCTTCTGTCGAGAGGACTAACATTACATCCATGGGTTTCAGAACAACACTTCGATTGGAGTTGGGAGTGGCTCCACTGTCATTTACGCCATAGAGAGAATAGGTAAGGATACAAGTACCGCTTAAAGAGTACTCGTGGGCAGGGCCCCAAACATTTTCAAATATTTGGAAACCAGCAAGCCTTAACTGGCCGCCATCTAAATTCAAAAACAAACATTTATTTATGTTAAATGTAACGTCTTTGTTACAAATTATGGCACTCAAATTACGTTTCCACATATTTTGTAATTAACTTTAAAAAAAATGTGGCCACGTTGTTTTATGATTGCGGAGTGTCCGTATGACTCCTCATTTCAAAAACTATTTAATGGGTAAGACAGTTTTTATATCCATCTAGATAGCTACTACTATAACTAGATCTTGTGTGTGTAAAAATTGCTTAGCCAGTTTTCTTAAAAAGGCAATGATTTGATAGTTGTATAAAATAGACTGTAAGTAACTCACCAGGTCGGAGCTATTTCTTAAGGCCTGTCCAAGGGACTTTATTCTCTCTGCCCCAGATTACTACCTGTGGGATTTCCTGCTGCATATTTACTCTAACAGGCTAGGGATGAGGAGGGTAGAATGTAGAGTAAATATACCCACATTTTCTTAATAAGAGAACCCACCTCGGTGGCGTAGTTGGCTAACGCGCTAGTCGTGTTGAGCTCGACCGCCGAGGACGGGGAGATCGAGGTTCAAATCTCGGTCGGGTGAACTGGGGGTGGTTTTTCCTAAATGGTTTTCCACTCTCCTTCCACGCAAATGCGGGTTCACTTCCTTTAAATTCAACCCTCCCAATTCCTAATTCATTAGCGTAATTAGTACTTAAGCGTATAACCCGAACGGGTAGTAAGACGCGGTGCTAAATATTATTATTATTATTATTATTATCTTAATAAGAGAGTGGGAAACTGTTTAGAAAAAAACTTCCCTCAGCTCACTCAACAGGAATTCAACACTAGATTTTCCCTCCCTGTCATCGGTGTTATAGTCATCGCGAGGGGGCGGCTGTGCTTTGGCCCACTCGACCATCAAAAGGGGGTTTGCTATAGAGGTACTTGTGTATAACATAAAGCCCGGGCACAGCCGACAACTTACAAAAGGCGCTGTTAGGCACGGAGGGAAAGGAAAAGATACCCACACTTGTGGTCACACTGTCTAAAGTGACAGGCTCACAATAGATTGGATCACCGACAAGATTGAGTGTTCGAAACTGGGTCAGATGCTTTTGGGGGTCTGGTTTTTTAACATATGGTTCATCACCTTTCAACTCTAATGTGGGTATCCACTCTTTCTAAAAACTAACCTGTTCATCCCTACCACTTAGTCATTAATAATCATAGTGTTAAACAAATTGATAAAAAACTGGTCAGGATGTACACCCATCATATTTAAATAGAGAGCCGATAACTACAAAGTTAAATGAATGACGGTGTTATGTGTCGACTGCTAACATAACCTCTAGAAACCTCGGCAACTATTAGTTCGTTATTTAGGTACAAACTTGTGGAACGTAGAGCCTAGAGGAAATAGCTCTTAACCTTGAGTGTACAATAAATCACCTCCCGGGCTGACGTAGTCCTTGGGGCTACCATCTACTCCCCTCAACCCTCTCTCATTGGTGTCTGCTGAAGTCACTTTTCCTCGTTAGTTTTGAACTTCAGATAAATAAGATGATAAATGTTTCCTGTCTGTCAAACAAGTTTCATAACTACCCGCACTTTGAATAATACTTTTGTTGTTGTTGTAACACACATCTTCGTCCCTGTCCCAGCTATTCACAAATTTACACTAATAGGAGGGCAACAGGAAGTGTGCAAGTGAGAGGAGAAGAATGGTGAAAGGATAGAGGAAGATGGAGGAATTTTACTAAACTGACCCAGCCACGGGTTGGAAACAGTTATTGAGGAGGGTAGAATTTAAAGGAAGTGTAAATGCATTAGTGGGGAGGGAGAAAGAAAAATAACACCCCTGTTTACTCAATCATATTTGAACCCTCAATGTCTTTGTCACTGGGAAAACGAACCATACGAGGTTTACGCCTTAGCCCACACATCCACCAATGCAGAGACTACTAGCAATTGTAATATTGTGAAATGTCAGTTTTGACCTTTGTTAGAATGATACACTTGACATTAAGTTCTATAAGATAAGGGTATTAATAAGAAATATATCAGCATTTGGACGGGGAAAGTTTGTCTAAACACTTATCATGGGCGCTGACTACTTGAGGCACCCGAGTCAGGAATGCAAATGTTGGGACCCCGAGTCAATCCTTCCCAGCGGTGTGCGGCTTACTAACTCACCCTGCGACGGCGACCTTTGACACCAATCGCCCAACATTAGTAGTAGGATACAAACGCACACATGCTGGGATATAGACTCATGGCACACGCATGTTCTAGCCGAGCGTGTGGCCAGGGAGAACCTCAATCTGGTGTGTGTGCCCACATCCTTCCAGGCCAAACAACTGATCCTGCAGCACAGCCTGACTCTGGGAGAACTCGAGTCCTTCCCGCAGGTGAGCTGGCCAGGTTCACCCCTGTTCGGGTGGTGAGCACTTTTAAACCAATCCTTGTCTCACCCACTGATTGAAACGCTCTAAACCGTCTGGTATCGGAGCAAACACTAGATTACATTTAGGGAGATCCTTATCCGACAGCTGACCCACAATGCACCTCGTTCCAGCTGGACTGCGTGATAGATGGCGCAGACGAGGTTGACCCCAATATGACCTTGATAAAGGGCGGAGGAGGTTGCCTCACTCAGGAGAAGATTGTGGCCTCTTGTTCCGAGAGACTGGTTATCATCGTGGACTACACGTGAGTTGGCTCCTGAGTCTGGTTTAGTGTCGTCCTAGGTTAAGTTAGTTTGTTTCTCTCTGATAATATATTCAGTTTGAAAGTATATATTATCTTTTATTTTACCCGCCTCGGTGGCGTAGTTGGCTAACGCGCCAGTCGTGTTGAGCTCAACCGCCGAGGACGGGGAGATCGAGGTTCGAATCTCGGTCGAGTGAACTGGGGGTGGTTTTTCCTAAATGGTTTTCCACTCTCCCTCCACACAAATGCGGGTTCACTTCCTCTAAATTCAACCTTCCCAATTCCTAATCCATTAGTGTAATTAGTACTTAAGCGTATAACCCGAACGGGTAGTAAGACGCGGTGCTAAATAAATAAATCTTTTATTTTGTTTTCATATCCATCAACTACGATTTCAAACCTTTTTAGCCATTGCTCAGTATAATTATGTTAATTTTTTTCCCCCTAATCTGTAATCGAACTGTTTAATGTCTCACCTTTGCAACAGAGTGGACAGGTGATGATGGAGGGCCAGGTTTGAATCCCTACCGGGTGATTTCTCACTCTTCCTTCACACAAATCCATGAACACACTGTTCACCCTAGAAGTTGACAGCCTTACCTTGAACAATTACACTATGGCCATATCTAATAAGTGATGTCATAGTGGAACGAATCAAGGTGAGACTGTTACCTTTCAGGATGAACCAAGTGTACATTTATTGTAAATTCTGCCTTCCTCATCCTTACCGCGCTAGTGTAAGAAATGGTGCTACCCTAAACGTTTGTAATACACGATAAAAACACACAAAAACTAACAATTTCTTAATGCAGTCTGAGCTGCCAACTTAAATTAAATTTATATATAAAATTTACAATTAAAGTTTATCAAACACTTGGCTTGAGTTTAAAAAATCAAAAATCCTGGTTCCTGCTATGCTCAGAAAGGAGTCCCCTCATCTCGGTCAGCGCTACACCAAGGGGGTCCCTATCGAGGTGTTGCCCCTGGCCTACGTCCCGGTACAGAGGAAGATCGAAGACCTGTTCGGAGGTCGGGCCGAGCTTCGTATGGCCAAGATGAAGGCGGTGAGTTAACGTTGATGACACCGAGCTCTGCCAACTTTCCAAAACAACGATTTAAGTATGAATATTGATTGCCAAGTATTATCAAAAAATATATTATTGTACGCTGCAAATAATGCTCACATTTAAAAGATCTGTCGTATTTGAACTGCAGGCTTGGATTACGTAGATTTATCAACCTCTGACAATATTTGATAAATAAATTATAGATAAAAAAATTTTCAATGGTTAAATAAACATAAATTATATGAATAATTTAAATATAATAATTTTTCTCAACATAAAACAGTAACAAAATTATTTAAACTTTACTTTTTTTTGGAAATATTTAATAAATGGTATCTGACCACACTTCAAAATGAAAGAAAAAGTCTTGATACACTCCTAAGATTTTTTAACGGTTAATCTTGGTGAATCATTTCCAAGGGTGATATATTAGGAATAATAACCAGGCACCTTAGTTTGTGTTCATTTTGATAAGTCTTGCACGCTAACTTCTCGCATATATCAAGAGCCTAAGATAAAAAAATGTATTAAGCGATTGCCAATCCATTATTTTCAATTGAGAATTTAATCTGTATCTTAGCTTACTAACTCGAATCGATTAGAAATCGGATATCATAGAAAATTTTCAAATCCGAACTATTTCATAGTAAAAATATTTAAAATTTAATTCGAAAATATTATGATAGATTTTTTTTTTGGTGAAATCCAATAAAAACTATTAATAGCATTAAAAATCACGTCTTGATCCACTAAATTAAAATGTAAACTTCACACACATGAGTTAAATATAAAAATGTTATGATAAACTTATTTATTAAATCTTAATAGTGTATCGAAGATTAGGTAATTCTTAGGATATGTTTATTGTGGCTTGCGTGTTATTGTGTCCAAAGGGTCCTCTGGTTACGGACAACGGAAACTTCATCCTAGATTGGAAGTTCCCGCCAGCACTCGGCGACTGGCGAGCAGTCAACCAGGGAATCTCCATGATCCCTGGTGAGCACTAGTCCGAGTTCATTTTATTACCACCCTCGATTCTTATTTTTATCAAAATATTCAATATTTTTATGCACCACTTATTACTGCTATTTCAAGCTATTTGTATATGTACTCATTTTTTTAAAATGTGATATGGATGAGGTATATTGAATTTAGAAGAAGTGCACTTACATTTGTGTGGAGGGAGAGTGGAAAAGCATTTAGGAAAAAAAAAATCACCTTCAGTGTGCCCGGCTGAGATACAAATTCTGACATCCGTAGTTCATTCTATTGTGAGAGCGACTGATGCCTTAGACCATGCGACCCCCGAAGGGCTATTAATCAATCTTAAAATCACAATTTCCAATACCCCATATTCATAGCTCAAAAAACCCATTAAATGAAAAATGTGGCATCTAAACAAAACAGCAACATCCAAAATTGAGCTATTTTTCATTGTGAACATACTGGCAAATTTTAAGCTTTTTTTTTGTGCAAATCTAACATGGACGTTTTATTTAGGATTCTTTTAAACTAAATATACTTTTAAGTAATTATTATTATTTTTTTTCAAATGAATTCTAACTAGACATGCAAAAGGTGAGGTTATTTTTTTAGGGAAAAAGGGGTGAACGTTATTTTTCACAAAACGCGATGATATAAGCTGGAAGCATGTTATTATTTATGTAAATATAAGTCGAATTAGTTTCCGTTAAAAAAAAATTGTTTAAACGGGAACATTTTCAGTTCATATTGTGTAATTTAACTATTTATTAACATATTTGGAGAAAAATCAAATATAAATACACACAAAACATTTCACGCTAGTAATATCAAGCTGATATATCAATATCATTACCTTCGAGTTTACAAATAGCAATATCGAAATAATCGTCATCAACTTAGGTTTAGACCAAACAATATTAACACCGAAACATGTTGTCATAGAAGACTAAACTACTATCAAATAAGGAGAATGGAATAAAAATTAGGAAGATATCATTTTGCCAAACATGACTGCGCTTAGCAAGTCCATGTATATTAATGTCCTTGCTTGGACCAAGCGTGAAATCTGTTAAAGGCTGAAACCAAAAATTAAACCTATCGAACTTTAAGTATCTTAATATGTAAAAGTAGAAATTGTGATTTTTAATGTTAACTTCAGAAAAAAAAGCCTAACTATCCTGAAAACACTCACTTTTCCTGTGATCTTTTTATACCTATAAAATAAGAAAACACTGATACTATCTGTGTGAACTGTATCCCTGGCATAGCGTTATTACCAGTGGTACCACCTTGAAAATATATTGCATGATGTGGTATTCATAGCATTACAAAGAAATTGTGTTTATTTAGAAAAAAAAAAAGAAGCTTAAATTTGTTTTATTTGTGTGAAAACAGTAGAATTTGTGTAAACATTCGCGTAGTCGCAAATGCGAATTTTGCATGTCCCTAATTATAACTATATACATGAATAACTAACAGATTTTTAATGAAAAATCGGATGCTTGGAAAATATTTAAATTGATATAAACAATTGAGGAATCGTGGTTAAAATTCAAGCCTAGGTTGAGGTTGAAATTTATGAATCTGAACCGAGGTTAAAATTTAATAATCTGAACTGGAAAAAAAAAATCGCCAAGAATTGTGGCATCTATAGTTACATTTACCGACTGCCGAGGTCGGGGAGATCAAGGTTCAAATCTCGGTCGGGTGAACTAGGGGTGGTTTTTCCTAAATGGTTTTGCACTCTCCCTCCAGCAAATGCGGTTCACTTCTAAATCAACTTCCCAATTCCTAATCCATTAGCGTAATTATACTTAAGCGTATAACCTGAACGGGTAGTAAGACGCGGTGCTAATATAATAATAATAATAATATAGTTACATTTGTTGTAAGTAAAGAATGTAGTCTGGGGCAAACAGAATAGTTGATCAGGTGGGTGAGTCTGTTAATATGTGTTGGCAGGTGTGGTGGAGACAGGCTTGTTTGTGGGCATGACAACCAGGTGTATTATGGGATGGCTGACGGCAGCGTCAAACTCCACAAGTCAGCCAGATAGGAGTGAATATATTGCATCAAGGCGGTCCATCCCAGGAAAGGAAAGAAAGAATATTTAAAACCTAAACACACACACCCACACTTTTTATAATATATATATCAATATATGAATATAATATATATATATATATATATTATAATATTCTTGGTATTCTTCACACTCGTTCACAAAGTATTTTTATTTCTGATAAACTTTCTTAATTGCCGGAATTAATATAAATTGTAGTAAAGCTCATAAATATATTGAAACATTAATGTGGTGATTTGTTGGGGACGAGAGAAATGGTCAGTGTTTTTACAGTTTTTATAGTAAAACTTTTTTCGTTAAAAGAAATCAAATATTGCTTTCACTACAAACAAAGAGTTTAATTTTCTTCACACGGTGATGTCAACAGTTGTTGAATATCTTTCGAGGGTCTCCTGGAATTCCATAAAAAACATTTTATCTTCATTTAAAAAAATTTGTCATCAAATGCCAGCTATTCTCATGACAATATTCAACAACTGTTGAGGTCATCGCGTGTAAGAAATTAAATTATGTTGGTAGTGAAGCAATATTTGATAAAAAAAAAGTTTTACAATAAACACTTCAAAAACAGTGAATTTTTTTTTTAGCTTTCCCCGCATCCCCACCTTAAGGGTGTAGGGTGGCTAAGTCCTGTTTTTCATTTTGAAGCAAACTCGACTCGATTATGGAAAATATTCTCTAAACCAAATCTTACTTCAAATATGTATTGTTAATTGTTTTATGCTTGAAAAAAAAAATGATATTGTGCTTATGTATAGATAACATTTATAAAATGTTTGATTACACATTGTTTGTTATTATAATCTGTTAACTCAAGTGTTTTTTATCCCAGCATGTAATTCAAGTACTTCAGGTTTTTTGTATGAGTATTAATTTCTGATGTACATAACAACTAGAAAAGCAATAATTGAATGTGAATGATTATTTTAACTGTCATTATTTTTATTGGCAAAGCTGGATTTTCTATTTTTAAAGTAAATTTGAAGCTGATTTGTCAAAGTGAAGTTAAAGCCGATATTTTTTGTCAAAGTGAAGTCAAAGCTGATATATTTTGTTAAAGGGAAGTCGAGGTTGAGATTATTGTCAAAACCAAGTCTAGATTCACACATCCTTATATATAATATTTCAAGAACTATAGGGGGTGTGCAAAGCTTAGAAACTTCGACTTGGCTTCAAAATAATATCAGCTTAAACTTCGCTTCAAAAATAATTCTGGCTTCGACGAAACTTCCCCTAGTAAAAATATTGACAGATAAAATACTTCAATTATTACCATTCTAAGCTGTTGCAAATTGATAATCAGATAAAAACAATCTGAAGTAATTGAGTTGCATGCTGGGATGTTAACTAAAGTTTTTAGCTTGGAATGAAAATATTATAAACAATTGTAAATATATATCTATAAGCAAAACCTCTTTTTGCTTTATGAGGTAATTGTATTGTATTTGGAAGAAGGCATAGGAAAGGTTCTACCATTCTCTAAAATTTTCCATTTTCTCCTTTTTTTTTTTCCTCTTTTTAGGAAGTTGTGTAGTGCGTTTCACACTCCTCCTTGATGAGTTCCGATAGAATGAAACCTAGGTCGGGGGACTGGGCGGTGACAAACGACTTTATTAAAGAGGCAGCCAATACCTCTTTGTCCAGTGGCAGCGGTGTAAAGTGTGAACTGTTTTCGTCCCTTTTATATGTTTCTATCCACCTTTCCTATACCTTCTTACAAATATAAAACAATTGTAAATAAAACATTTTCTAAGGGACTTTAGTGTATACAGTTATAAAATTAAACACAATATATTATTTCAAGTATAAAACAATTAACACATTCAGCTTCAAAGATATTTCATATATTCGCTTCAATTTGAAAAAAAAAAAATGCACTTCACACACACACGTACATTAGGTTATAACAGCATATTTTCTTTCCTTACTATTCAACCTAAAAGTACTTTATTTTTATAATAATCATACAATGTTTTTGAAATATGTAATATGTACTTTTTGTCTGGGGCTTTCAGCCATGTTGATTTCACCTTGACAAACTGTTAATTATGAGGGTAAGGTTTTGTTTTATTTTATTGGGGGGGTTAATAAAAACCTCCACCCTGGATTATTTGTGTTGTAGTATGTGTTTTGTTCTGATGAATTCATGAAGTGTACTCATTAGACAGTAAGTGGTATGTATGCTATTTTGGTGACTATAATTAAATGGTTAACTACTGGGATTAGTTTTAAAATGATGGAACTAAAGCAAAATATAGTTGAGTCTAAATGTAAACGTTTAACTTTTAACTAATAATATTACAAACTTGATATCATCATCACCATCAACTGTTTCAACCTCATGGCAGGGTCAGTTTAGTAAAATGCCTCCATATTTCTTCTTTATTTGCTTATATTATTCTCCTCTCACTTGCACACTTGCCGTTATTTGCTCCCGTCTTCTTCCATCTCTTAGATATTCTTTATTCTTAAAGATATCAAAAGAATAAATAACTGATATCTCAATTCTTAGCCCTTAAATCTCAGTAAATGAAAAATTCTGGCATCCAAACAAACTGGCATATTTCAGAATGTGGCTTGACGATGACGACGTTAAAAGATAAGCTATTAATTCATTTTGGTTAGGTACTCTAAAAAAGATAATTTCAACTACCACACACAATCTTAGTCAAGATAGCAAAATCAGATAGCTAAAATATTTAATCACAAAACTTGGCTCTAGATAGGATTATTTTTTATTGATTTTCATTTTAGTTTTTTATATAAACAATAAAACATGCTCAGTGTTGCACTTGGAACTAAGAATGCACAAATGGCTGAGGTAGCTGTTAGTGCAAAGTAACTTATCCTTGCCATCCTACATCTTCAACATATATTTTGTTTTAGTCCCGTTGTTAATATTAGCTAGTTGGTAGTGGTGGCTATTGCGAGAGTTTAATATGTGTTGGCACTACTGAATCTCTCTCGAATGCAACACTTGCCATAATTTTTTAAAGACTGCAAAATATCTGAAGAAATTGCTCAAAAGGGTTTTTTCATTTTATTACTACTATTATTATTTCAGTGTTATGTGTCTGGTTTTGCGGGTTTTAGGCTGATAACGCACAGGAGGGGAGTAATTAGTTGGGTGCCATTCTCGTTTCATAAAATCATTATTAAATCAAACTGGGCTCTATCCTTGGGAATGTTTACTGCGTTGCGTACCTTCTAGGACTATGCATCCAATATTATGTCACTAAGTAATCTGTCAAATTGGGCTATTTTGGCTCAATACTTCTTATGGCTTGGCTTCATTCACTATCATTTAACTGGCTAAATTACTTAGCCAACATTAATTGAAGACTTGTTATGTTGGGCTCGAAATGACCCCATTTGACAATTAATATAGTTTTGTAGACTAATTTTACATTGTATTCTCAGTTTTAAGAGATTTCTCAACTGAATCTAATCTAATTTTTATTATTTAAACTGCTCTGAGTTGTTAATTACTTGGACAGGTGTTAATTTGCTATCTGTGGGTGAATATTAGATTTAATGAATTTGATGTGTGTCCTGGGTTCATGACTGATTGTTTGTATTGTGAAATTTACTGACCAGGAGATTATATTTGTGTAGAATGTTTGTGAACAAGGTGTTTTTCGAGAATTTTACAATAAATAAAAAAAAAGTTTCTTCCTTTGATTATCTTTGTACTCAACATTTTTAGCAGTTTAATGATTTAATATAATTTATAGATTAGGTGAAAAGATTTGTCAAAGGAACTGTACCGTTGTTTACCTGGTGGCGGGTTGGCGAACTAACGTGGTAAAAGATTTAATGAGGCTTGTGTAGAATTGACTATTTTATGAATCTAAATCTTCATTTTACATGAAAAATCCCAAATTTTGAATTTGAATCTTGTAAGTAATAATGAACTTAAAAGAAAATAGGAACAGAAACTAAATGGTAACATTCATGGACTCACTTTAGTGTTAAATTACTGGTCTGGGCTTTGGTTATTAAGTTCGTACTATAATTACCTTATTGGCTCAAATATAGTATAGCCTCGCACATAATACGACCTTAAAATTTTGAAGGTGTCCTCTATGAGGTCTTGAGTTAAATATTTAACAAATTTGACCCAGTTTTATTTTATCTTTATGTATCTTCTTCTCATTTCCTTGTTTACTTGAGACTCGGAGGAAATCTCCTTTTCAACACGATTCTTCACTTGTGGATCTGCCATGGGTGGTTTGTTAGTATTAGTAGCACTGAATTACTAGTCAATGACATTGAAGGGTGGAAATTATCTCTTTCTATCTTGACGTTGAGAACATTCAGTGACATTGAAGGGTGGAAATCCCCTCTCTTTGTTTTGACCTTGAGATCATAACTAGTATGATTCCTGCGAGCCAACCGGTATAGTTCCAGCATGTTATGAAATAGACTTTTGTTAAAATCTGACTTTTTTTTTTCAGTGTAAAATGTTAAATTTTTCGGCTGTGGTGGTAACTGAACCTGGGCTCGTTACTCTTAAATCCAGACGTGCTCTTGAGTGAGCCAAGATGTCGGACTTACATGTTGAATGATCGTTTGTGTTCACATCTTAGGAGGGTTTTACAATTAATATATATTTTTATTAATTCAAACCCAGAAGAAGAACAAGGCCATTTTTATTAACATGAGACATACAAATCAATATATGTACCATACTCCATCATTAGACTGGTTCATGTTGCTAAGGTGGATTTAGAACTCTTCTTGTGTACTTGTGCAGACAGCATGACAGCATCTGCAAGACAAATTAATATATAACTATCTGTAACTGCATTATTTATCGGGAATTTTATCTGGTTTTTAATAGTGTTTTTTTCAACTTATAACACAATTCAGTGGTTACACGGTCTATGATCTGAGGCTTCACTCTCGCAATAGACTGGGCTGCTAATGACATGGAAGGTTTGGGTTCGAATACCAGTCGGGTGGTTTTATAATGTATAGTTTTCCACTTTTCCTGCACACAAATGCAGCTCAATTTCCAGCTACCTCATCTTTAACACATTAGCTTTACATATGTGTACATATATGAATAACTTACTACTTGGTCAGGCTCTACTCATACACACTAATTACGCTAATCTCTTAGGGATAAGAAAAGTTGAATTATTAGGAAGCAAACCCGCATTTGTGTGGAGGAAATGTGGAAAACCATTTAGGAAAAAAAAAATCACCTCACTACACCCAACCAGGATACAAACTCTAGTATCCCCATCATCTGCATTCTAGTCTATTGCGAGCGTGAAGCCTTAGACCATGCAACCACCGAAGCGGGTTTTATGTTGATTACATATAAAATGTGTTGGTTCTTAAAAGAAACAAAGAAAAAAAAAAGATGTTCGCAATCAAAAGTTAACCAATCCTGGATGTTGCCGTTTAATTTGGCTGCCAGAACTTAAATGCACTGGAATTATAGAGGTGAGAATCGAGATTCAAGAATTGTGATATCAAGATTACCTATCGATTTTTTTTGATACCAGTAAGAATCAAGTTTGATATCATTAGATTTAATTATGTTTGTTGATGACTACTGACCTCCTGAATGGATCTGGATGGCAAAACTCTGGTCAGGTAAATACAGCCCCAGATCGACCCCACTATACAAATGCTGAAACAATCCAAACACAACAGTGAATCAGGATAAAATAAACTAAACAAAGGGAACTGATCCTGCAAGGCGGTGGTTCATAACCTTTTCAAATCAACATGATTGTTTGTTCTGACACCTTAGCTCGGTCAATGGTCTCTGCCTAGTAAGTTCTGTGTCCTTGGTTTGATTGCTGGCATGGCCACTTTGTCTTTTTATCGTTAGTGAAATTGTGTTTTCACCTTTCACAGGGGTGAAACAATGGCTGGGTTTTGTGTCTTTTACCCGCCTCGGTGGCGTAGTTAGTTAACGCGCTAGTCGTGTTGAGCTCGACTGCCGAGGACGGGGAGAGCTAGGTTCGAATCTCGGTCGGGTGAACCAGAGGTGGTTTTTCCTAAATTGTTTTCCATTCTCCCTTCATGCAAAAGCGGGTTCACTTCATCTGTATTCAACCTTAACAATTTCTAACCCATTAGCATAATTAGTACTTAAGCATATAACCCGAACGGGTAGTAAGACGCGGTGCTAAATAATAATAATAATATCTCTTTTCTAGAATTAAGTTAGTTTACAAGTTATGTGCTGATATAATCAGTCAGTTCAGAAAGTGCACTTAAAATATCTCAAATAAAAAACAAAGTTCTGTATGAAAGACTGGCAAGATGTGAAGATTGGGGGACAAGCCCACATTGTTCAATACCAGGTGTGATTTGGGTCTAATATAGGTACTGGGTATTATTTCACAAACAATTCCTACTAAAGTTGTTGAGGTTTGAGACGGATCTACCAGTAATAAATACTTTCTCCCATATGTGAATCAAAGCAAACCTAAATCCTAAAGCATCTTAAAATAAAATTGATTCCAATGGAAAAGAAGTAATAATTGATTGCACACACTTTCCTCAAATGCAATCATAACCCACAACTAAGAAACCCTTTGTGAACAGGCAGTCACATACTCAAGGACTTTGGACCATCGGTTGGAGATGCAAAGGACACTTATTAAATAAGAAGCCAAGATTGAAAGCTGCAAAGTCAAAATTGAAGTTGAAGATCTGGTTTTTGTTTGTTGTCACATACCTTTACTTTACATCCATTACTGTTTCCAGCCTGTGGCTTTGGTCACTTTTTTATTCAAGTAATATACTTTACATTGCCGGCTTGCTAGGCCTGTCGTAACTTCATATGGCTTATAATATAACTTAAGACTAGGACAAGCACAACATCCAGTCCCTGGCCGTTAATTTATCAATGTGAAAGGGTAAACCCATATTTTCATGAATAATATATTTTTCAACCATGCCAGGAATCAAACCCGGGATCCTTTGCTCAGTAGGCAGACAAGTTACCAGTAAGATGTTGGAGTGTTTTTTTCACATAACAATAGTTCTAATTTTAAACACTCTTTTAAGTGCATTTTGGTAAAGAGAATAGTTTTAGAGAGATAAAGCCCACAATATTATCTTAGCGTAATAAACAAAGCCCACTATATCATTTTATAGTAATAAACAGAGCCCACTATATCATTTTATAGTAATAAACAAAGCCCACTATATTATTTTATATTAATAAACAAAGCCCACTATATTATTTTATAGTAATACACAAAGTCCAATATATTATTTTATATTAATAAACAAAGCCCACCATATTATTTTATAGTAATAAACAAAGCCCAAAATATTATTTTAGCATAATAAACAAAGCCCACTATATTATTTTGTAGTAATAAACAAAGTCCAATATATTATTTTATATTAATAAACAAAGCCCACCATATTATTTTATAGTAATAAACAAAGCCCACAATATTATTTTAGCGTAATAAACAAAGCCCACTATATTATTTTGTAGTAATAAACAAAGCCCACTATATTATTTTGTAGTAATAAACAAAGCCCACTATATTATTTTATAGTAATAAACAAAGCCCACTATATTATTTTATAATAATAAACAAGCCCACTATATTATTTTATAATAATAAAAAAAAGCCTACTATATTATTTTATAGTAATAAACAAAGCCCACTATATTATTTTGTAGTAATAAACAAAGCCCACTATATTATTTTATAGTAATAAACAAAGCCCACTATTTATTTTATTATAATAAACAAAGCCCACTATATTATTTTATAATAATAAACAAAGCCCACTATATTATTTTATAATAATAAAAAAAAGCCCACTATATTATTTTATAGTAATAAACAAAGCCCACTATATTATTTTATAATAATAAAAAAAAGCCCACTATATTATTTTGTAATAATAAACAAAGCCCAATATATTATTTTATAGTAATAAACAAAGCCCACTATATTATTTTATTATAATAAACAAAGCCCACTATATTATTTTATAATAATAAACAAAGCCCACTATATTATTTTATAATAATAAAAAAAAGCCCACTATATTATTTTATAGTAATAAACAAAGCCCACTATATTATTTTATAATAATAAAAAAAAAGCCCACTATATTATTTTAGCATAATAAACAAAGCCCACTATATTATTTTGTAGTAATAAACAAAGTCCAATATATTATTTTATATTAATAAACAAAGCCCACCATATTATTTTATAGTAATAAACAAAGCCCACAATATTATTTTAGCGTAATAAACAAAGCCCACTATATTATTTTGTAGTAATAAACAAAGCCCACTATATTATTTTGTAGTAATAAACAAAGCCCACTATATTATTTTATAGTAATAAACAAAGCCCACTATATTATTTTATAATAATAAACAAGCCCACTATATTATTTTATAATAATAAAAAAAAGCCCACTATATTATTTTAAGTAATAAACAAAGCCCACTATATTATTTTGTAGTAATAAACAAAGCCCACTATATTATTTTATAGTAATAAACAAAGCCCACTATATTATTTTATTATAATAAACAAAGCCCACTATATTATTTTATAATAATAAACAAAGCCCACTATATTATTTTATAATAATAAAAAAAAGCCCACTATATTATTTTATAGTAATAAACAAAGCCCACTATATTATTTTATAATAATAAAAAAAAGCCCACTATATTATTTTATAATAATAAAAAAAAGCCCACTATATTATTTTTATAGTAATAAACAAAGCCCACTATATTATTTTATAATAATAAAAAAAAGCCCACTATATTATTTTATAGTAATAAACAAAGCCCACTATATTATTTTGTAGTAATAAACAAAGCCCAATATATTATTTTATAGTAATAAACAAAGCCCACTATATTATTTTATTATAATAAACAAAGCCCACTATATTATTTTATAGTAATAAACAAAGCCCACTATATTATTTTATAATAATAAAAAAAAGCCCACTATATTATTTTGTAATAATAAACAAAGCCCAATATATTATTTTATAGTAATAAACAAAGCCCACTATATTATTTTATTATAATAAACAAAGCCCACTATATTATTTTATAATAATAAACAAAGCCCACTATATTATTTTATAATAATAAAAAAAAGCCCACTATATTATTTTATAGTAATAAACAAAGCCCACTATATTATTTTATAATAATAAAAAAAAGCCCACTATATTATTTTGTAATAATAAACAAAGCCCAATATATTATTTTATAGTAATAAACAAAGCCCACTATATTATTTTATTATAATTAATAAACAAAGCCCACTATATTATTTCATGCTCACATATCTGAATTTATCTCTGCTTACGTTATAGGTGTCATTTAATCATCATTCGGTGTTAAAATACTGTTTAGTAGCTGTTATAAAAATGACTATATGTTGAAATATGTCATATTTAGGGAAATATCTCAAATATGTTCATATATATCTGTTTTATTCTTCCTTTTAAATGTATCGAAGTTTCAAACTTTAATGTATGTGTTGAAGTCAAAGCAAAGGAGATTTGAACTTCAACTTTGATATTTTGAACCCCCCCTCCCCACCCCTTTTCCAATTGTGTTTAGGAGTCTGTATTTGCAGATTAAAGCCCAGAAATTCGTCTGAGACACGGTGAGGAGAAGATTAAACTACCTTGACGCTGTATCCGGCTGAGTTGTCCAGTCCGTACTCTCCCAGAGAGGTGGTCCACACCGTGGTGTCCTGTCCTGTGGTTGAGAAGGTGAACACCAGAGCGTAGGATGTCTGCTCTCCCAACACGGGACTGATGGGTCTGGTCCAGACCTCGTGGGTCGAGTTCTAGGGAGGGAGGAAATATTTACAGTTCAGTCCAGCTAGAACAGTTACTAGATCTACTTTTATAGGAATAACCTTATCTGACAGCTAGAACAGTTACTAGATCTACTTTCATAGGAAGAACCATATCTGACAGCTAGAACAGTTACTAGATCTACTTTCATAGGAAGAACCTTATCTGACAGCTAGAACAGTTACTAGATCTACTTTCATAGGAAGAACCTTATCTGACAGCTAGAACAGTTACTAGATCTACTTTCATAGGAAGAACCTTATCTGACAGCTAGAACAGTTACTAGATCTACTTTCATAGGAAGAACCTTATCTGACAGCTAGAACAGTTACTAGATCTACTTTCATAGGAAGAACCTTATCTGACAGCTAGAACAGTTACTAGATCTACTTTCATAGGAAGAACCTTATCTGACAGCTAGAACAGTTACTAGATCTACTTTCATAGGAAGAACCTTATCTGACAGCTAGAACAGTTACTAAATCTAATTTCATAGGAAGAACCTTATCTGACAGCTAGAACAGTTACTAGATCTACTTTCATAGGAAGAACATAAATAAATGCGCTCGTCTCACCCAGAATACCCTGCGCCCCATCCTGCCCAAAGGGTCCTGGTTCACTGCTATGATATCCTTGTTTTTCAACAGGGTCTCGTCGCCACCTCCCAGCTCCTCGAGCTTGGTGCTCATGATCAGGGGCGAGGCCATCACCGACCAGAGAGTCATCTGCTGCCAGCTCCTCAACATCGCCTTGTTGCCGACAGTGAGCTGTGATTGGCCAAACACAGGTTGGTAAGAAGTGATACACTAAGAATCTCGGGTAAAACAAACCAGGTGATGGTCGTATTGTATTTCTGGACCTGTCCCAAATTTAGTTTTGGGGATTCTTCGGAAAAATGGTTGTCAATTTTCTTACTCTCTCGCACTCTGTTTTACTTTAAAAAAAAAAAGTCCCACTACCTGTTCAGGCTATATGCATGTGTACTATTTACACTAATGCGCTAGTAATAACCAAGGTTGAATTTAGAGGAAGTGTACCTACATTTGTGTAGAGGGAGAGTGGAAAACAATTATGCAAAAACCACTCTGACTGGGATTCGAACCCTGTTATCCCTATCATTGGTAGTCTAGTCCAACACAAGAGTGACACCTACACCATGCAGCCACTGTAGCAGGTTTTTACTTCCTTATCTAGAGAAAGTGCTTTAATTGCTAAAATAGTTGACCTTGAGATTCTAATAAATCTTGACATTTTCGAGGTATTACTATTCTGTATGTCTTTCTATTTCAATGTAGCTACAGCCAATATTTTGGATGGATTTTGTCCAAAGTAAGTTAAATATTCCTATCATGAGTGGAAATCCTGATTTTAATTTTATCCCTAAAATTAATATTAGTTAGCTTATGAACTATTTTTAAAAATTATCACTTTTTAAAATGGACCATTATTGTTTTGTTTTTGGTTTTGTTTTACATCCTCCTCAGACACTTTATCTGTTCCTCTGACCCTTGTTATCACATCCTCCTCAGACACGGTATCTGTTCCTCCGACCCTTGTCGACAACTCACCACGTCAGGATCGTTCCAATGCCCTGGTCCTGCCAGAGGTACAAAGGTGTCCTGGTTCTCGGCCATGTACTCCACAATCCTCACCAGATTGGTGTATCCATCACCTATGTCTATGTATGTCCTCCAGGAGTTGCACAAGGCAGGAATGGACGACCAATCAGGCTGGAAGACACAGGAACACCTGTATGATCTGTTTACTTAAACAGTAGTAATTAATAAAAAACACACAATATCTGGACAGGGATGTGAATAATTCTGTTAGTATCTTCTCTTTTAAACTCCCTCTCCACATTTTCACCCTATTCTCCAATGAGTATTCACCAAGAGACACAAAAATGGCAGATAAGTATCTTAATAACGTATATTAGTGCAAATCGCATCAAAACAAATTTGACTAGTAAACTGGGCCAATCATTGAACCAGGATTTTGCTAACTTAATATAGGTCATCACATTTCTGGAATAAATACCTTAAATAGAACAAGGTCATGGTATAACTGTAATTATAAATTCACTCAGGAATCCAATCCAATCCAATTTTTATAGTAAGGATGAAAAGTCACTAGATCTACTTTTATGTATTCATATGTAAAGTCATGGGATCTGCAGCCGTAACTTTTAATAGATATTATACATACATATAAAATAACAATAATTAAGAAAATGTTGTCAGTGTGGACCACGAAAAAATATATATATTTTTTGCGCAAGTTTCTTCTTGCCAGAATCCTATTTATTGTATAAAAGTTTATTTCCTTCTGATTTTCATCTATATTTTTATCTACAACTGAATCATTCAAGTTTTTTTTTTTGTGAGTTTATTTTCCTAAAAAAAGTTAATTTATTCTCCCTGTTTTCAATATCCATTAAAAATTCCCGCAGTTTCATGTTCTTCTCTATCACATACAGATAAGGGAGTGGCAGTTAAATAAAATTAACTCTCGCTGAATTTAAAACTATAATGTAAATTGAAGTGTCTGAATAAAATTGACCTGTAATAATAATTTATGCAATTATTGGTCAACTATTCAACTAAACGGACGGTTCTTTGTCAAAAGATATCTACTGTTATGTTGTTGGTAACCTCGTTCCCTGGCCACTCGCACTGTAAGTAGATGGGTCGTCCAGTCTCGTTCAGAAGACGTCCTATTTCCGTGTAACCTGCAAATAAAGATGTCACGGCTCTTTTTGGTCAAGTTGAGTTGGCAATACAACTTCCTAACCACCCGGTCATTGGAACTAGTTGGACGGAGCTTTGTAATTCCCGGAATCTGTGGATGTTAATCTTGTCTCGCTCACCTTGAATGTCAGTACTGTAGTCCGTGTTGCAGTTGTCGACCTTGAGGTAGTCCACCTCCCACTCTGAGGCGAACTGTTTGATGTCTTGTTCCATGTGACCGATGAGGGCGGGGTAGCCGGACAGGTACTGGTGCCATAGTTTGTGTACATTCCGAACTTGAGACCTTTGGAATGTATCTGGAACAAGGCACACACTTAACCTAATCAAAGCAAGGTGACCGTATTAAATCAAATCACCCCAACAAGGTCCTATCTTTTTTTTACAAAGTTGCTGTTAGCCACTACTGGCATCGGATCTGACAACTGGTCGCTCACGTAATTCGAAAGTTCCTTGAAGCCGCCGGGAAAGCGGTTGGGATCCGGTTGCAGTTTGCCGTTGGTGTCCCTTTCTTTTGACACCACGCAGTCGCCTAGGATGATATACTCGTATCCGGCGTCCTGGTATCCGTCTTCGACGAACTTGTCCGCAGTGCTTCTGACGAGATCCTCACTAGAGGAGAATGGAAGCCATCTTATCAAGACTGCTCTAAAGGTCTCTCGCTGGCCAGTGAGGAGTCTCGTTAGCTTGTCAAGGGCTAAGTTTCTAGGATTACTATCATATCAGATGCTAAGCTCAGAGTAATTATCTAAGAGGATCAAATTATTTTCACTGAGCGAAAAGAGTAATATAAAGGTATATCTCCATCTTACACTTACATCACAACACCAACTACATTATAAAACATCATAGTTTACGTTTATAATACAAGTGAGAAATACTCTCATTACTGTTAATCAAACAAACTTCCATCAGTAGTACCTGGATAGACAGGAGTACCGATACTCACTTCAGGCAGCCGTCGGGGAAGTTGTCACAGTTCACGGTACAGCGGAACAGGATCCCCATGGGGGGTGTGAGCCCCAGTCCGTTATCCAGCCCAGTTGTCACTGCTAGCAGACTCAAAACAGTGACCCAGAGATGCAGCATCGTCGCCTGGTGGAGATAACCTTTTCTGTGACAGGAATGCAGATGTAAGCCACAGGAGATCTATAGCTTTGTTTCTGACCGGGACATCTGTGCACGAGTTTTATATACGTGATAATCGTCTAGACACAGCTAGTTAGTCCTGTTTGGCTCTAGTCACTTTTATTACACTCTTATTTTCATATGAATGTGTAAATATGACCGCTAGTAGAGTTTAGATATACTTATCTGACAGATAGAACAGTTACTAGATCTACTTTCGTAGGAAGAACCTTATCTGACAGCTAGAACAGTTACTAGATCTACTTTCATAGGAAGAACCTTATCTGACAGCTAGAACAGTTACTAGATCTACTATTATAGGAAGAACCTTATCTGACAGCTAGAATAGTTACTAGATCTACTTTCATAGGAAGAACCTTATCTGACGGCTAGAACAGTTACTAGATCTACTTTCACAGGAAGAACCTTATCTGACAGCTAGAACAGTTACTAGATCTACTTTCATTGGAAGAACCTTATCTGATAGCTAGAACAGTTACTAGATCTACTTTAATAAGGAGAATCTTATCTGATAGAACAGTTACTAGATCTACTTTCATAGGAAGAACCTTATCTGACAGCTAGAACAGTTACTAGATCTACTTTCATAGGAAGAACCTTATCTGACAACTAGAACAGTTACTAGATCTACTTTCACAGGAAGAACCTTATCTGACCGCTAGAACAGTTACTAGATCTACTTTCATTGGAAGAACCTTATCTGATAGCTAGAACAGTCACTAGATCTACTTTCATAGGAAGAACCTTATCTGACAGCTATAACAGCTACTGGATCTACACTAGATCTACTTTATAGAATATAATAATAATAATAATAATAAATAATAATAATAATAATAATAATAATATAGTAAAATGTTTAATACGGACCACGACAAAATAATATGTTTAATTTTTATAAAAGGTTGCTCCAAATGTCTATTCATAAAAAAAAAAGCTATAGATGTACTTTCATATTCAATTAAGTGATAAATGACAGCTGTACATGGGAATGAACTAAATACTTTTCGAATTTGCGCCCCGATACTTAACACTCGTAATTTTACGGGGCCACTTTTCTCCAGTTGTTGTTAAACGAGTCTCACCTCCTGACCTTACCTGGATTAAGCGTTATCCATGGGATGAGACAGGCTCTTAAGGTCATTCTTCACTATTTAAAGGAAGATGGAGGAAATAACCCAAACGATGGTAAAGATTGTTGACATATTTGTTGAAACAGGTTCAGAGTAACTCACCTTTTTTCTTGTGAAGATTGATTATTTATTAAGAATGTATTTTTATTTTATTTTAAATTAGGCTCGTGTCTAGTAGGCGGAACATGAAGCAGCCGAGGATGAAGGATTACTTGTGTGGTATTTCGAGGGATACTTGTGGTTTATATTCGAATCAATTCGAGTAATCTTTGTCTACTATCACTACATATTATATTGGATAATAACATGAGCTATCTATCAACAATAGTCACACAAAGACGTAATCACTTTGATAATCAGGAGAATGTCGGTTACCATGCACACCATCGCTTCAATTAACAATAATTTGATTTATTTGGTGATTCTCGCAAACCATCGAATTATATTTAAATTAAAAGTGAATTTAAAAATTAAAACCTTTTAAATTTATTGTGTTCAAAATTAAAGTTCTTTCCGGTTGAAAATAATAATAGGTGAGGTCTTAGGTGTGTCAATTAGCGATAGTTGACCTGCATTAGTCTGGTGGATATAGAAAACCACATTGATACAGTCTACATTGCACCCTGCCAGGATTCGAACCTCGACCTCCACGTCAACGGCAATCCAGCGAGCTTAACGCCATAGACCCTGTGAAAACCAATGACTTTCTTTTTTTATTTTACTGAACTATTGCAAAAGTGGAACATTACTTTGAGTAGTGAATGTTTTTTTGACAAGTTCAAAGGTCAACAACGGGACTAAAAATATCACAGGTATTCCCTTGTCTTTGTTGCAATCTTATCTACATTAAAAAAAAAAAAAGCTTACATAAACGATTTTGTTTTGTCACTGTTGGTTGATCTCGTTGAGTTTGTAATTTGAAGCTGGATTAAAGGAAAGTAATCATAAAACTACCACCAGGTTTTGTATGAGTGGTTAGCACTCTTGGCTCTGACTTCAGAAACTAGGAAACCATCCCAACCGTTAGGCAATGCTTTGTTCTTAACACCTATGTGGTATGTTAATATACTGACATATTGTTGTTGTGTTTAGCTTAAAGCTGAGTCAGAACTATCATGATTAAGTAATTTTGTTTGACTTTTCAGAAAATAAAGCTTAACAATTATATTAAATTTATTTATTAAGTTGCCATCGCTCAGATCCTCTGAGTATAGGACCATCTGTTGGAGTCCAATGGTTCGACTCCAGAATGTGTTTAAATACATTTAGTTTCAGAGTACGGTTGTATCACCACTTTGATATATAATTCTTGCTGCTAGTATTGCTGTCCTATCCGACACCTTAGCTCAATTGGTCTTCCTACTGAGCTAAGGGTCCCAGGTTCGATTCCTGGTATGGCAGAAAAATTTATCATTCATGAAAATATGGGTTTACCCTTTCACATAGATAAATAAACAGTCGGGGACTGGATGTTGTGCCTGTCCTAGTCTTAAGTTAGATTATAAGGCTATATGAAGCTATGACAGGCCTATCCAGCTGGTAGTGGAAAATATATGAACCCAGGCCACTGGCTGGAAACATTAATGGTTGTAATAAGTGTTGCTGCCCTAGGTTAAGTTAGTTTGTGGATCTATATCACTAAATGTGTGTCTATTATAAACAGAAATATTGAAGGCTGTATAATAGGTAGGGGGAGAAATAATTGAAATAAACACCAACACATTTTTTTTTAATAATTGTACACCAATATTTTAATAAACTTTAAGAAAACATTTAGCAGAAAATGGAGTAACAAACATAATAGCTATTGTAATAAAAAATATATATTTTTTTTCAATCATTTCAAACAATAGCTATGAACTGGAATAATTTTTTTTTAAATATTAATTTAAAAATAATTTTGTTTTTGTATAGTTTGTTTAGTTCAATACAATGGTGAAGTTGAATATCCAGATGAGACAATAAATAACAATTAATGTAAATGAGAAGGTCGCATTGTTACTGCAGGTAATTATCATTAGTTGAGGACACACTTTATCGTAAACACAAAATTACACCTCTTGCTTTGACCCAATCTTAAGTTTGTCTTAATTGTTTGGTTTTTACATTTGGTACACAAGTTATATGTTAATGTCATAAACCTAATACATTATGATTACAATAAAAGAGCTTTACTCAATAATAGCTCTAATGCATGCTAGAATAGATAGTTCTTAAAGTTCAAACTCGTGTCACAGTAATCAAAATGTGGGATATAATTTAATATTGAAATAATCAAGTGCCTAGGTTTTTAATTTATATATTTGCTTAGGAAATTCTATCACCATATAAAAAAATACCTCCCAATTTTGTTTGGTATTAAATAGTGAAAATAGTCTTGGCAAAAACTTGTTTCACAACATTTTTTAAACTATGTTTGAAAATGTAGCTATAGAAGTATTCTGGTAAAGGATAGAATTTTGATGAAATACACTTTTTTTTTTTACTTTTAACAATTTTACATTATTTTACTAGATTATTATGACTAATAGGTCTTTAAATTATCTATCAGATGCCATGTTTGAAGGTCATATTACTTGAGGTATGAACATAATATGAACATTTTATTAATAACCTTTCTGTCAACATTACTGTGTATTTACACTTGAGAATATCCTATATAAAGTAATATAATATTTTACGCAGCTATTTAAGTATAATTTGCTATAGTCGGGTTTATCTTTTCCTCTTCTTTGTAAAGTTTGGCATTTTTTTACTGGTGGTAAAACACAGAAATGCATTGATGTTTTTTAGGGCTTTATCAACATTTCTTTACTTACTACATTTAATTTAAAAAACTGATATCATTTTGCTAATATTTTCGACCATTTATTTCTCATGCCTTCCAAAGGTTTAGTTAAATCAGGAGTTGAGACGATATTTAGGAAGCTTTCACCTTAATTTTTAACAACTATAATCCTAAGCCAAAATATATCTAAATATCAACATTAAGTAAAAAAACAAGACTTTAACAACCTGCATTGCATAATGTTGCACACTTATCTTTTTCCATTTGGTAATCCTACTTTCCTCCATTTACCCTGGGTAATCTACTTTCCTCCATTTCCCTGGGTAATACTAGCTTTCCTCCATTTCCCTGGGTAATACTAGCTCTCCTCCATTTCCCCTGGGTAATACTAGCTTTCCTCCATTTCCCCTGGGTAATCTAGCTTCCTCCATTTCCCCTGGGTAATACTGCTTTCCTCCATTTCCCCTGGGTAATATTAGCTTCCTCCATTTCCCCTGGGTAATACTAGCTTCCTCAATTTCCCTGGGTAATACTAGCTCTCCTTATCCCCTGGGTAATATTAGCTTTCCTCCATTTCCCCTGGGTAATATTAGCTTTCCTCCATTTCCCCTGGGTAATATTAGCTTTCCTCCATTTCCCTGGGTAATACTAGCTTTCCTCCATTTACCCTTTGTAATACTACTTTCTCCATCGGTATCAACTAGCTATATGTACCTGTCAAGACTATCACTTAAATTTCATGATACAAAATATTTTATTTCTAGAATTGATACTTAAAGTATTATTTGCCATGGTAATAATTTTATTTACAAACATTTATCTCTGAATTATGTTAAAACTCATGCTAAGAGTGTTACACATGAACATTTCAGGTCATCAGTAGCTACAAAGTGAGTGTGCTTGAACAAACTTAAAACCAGGTCAAATAAGTTGTGTTTGTTGTTCTGAAACAGTTTCATTTGGACATTAAGTCGTCAGAAAAAGACAAGAAACTTAACTCTATTAATGTTTCATCTTTCCTCTTTTTACTTTTACATTAGAGGCTGTTTATTTTTTAATGGAAACATTTATAAGTGGCTTTAATAGAGAGGTGCATTATGTGAAAATAAATTACAACTGATGAAGAATGATTTAATCTAAATTATGTGTGAGTAAACAATTAAAGAGCTAAAATTTAATACAAGTGAAAAGTTTCAAATGGATATCATGCTAAAAAAAAAGTTTTAATAACTATAAAACTCTTTGAGCCTGTTTTAATTGGAACATTTTGAAACACAAATTTAAGGGTGAATAATATATTCTATTAATTAAATTGGTTTTCTATGTCAACAATTTGTAAACTTTTATTCTAACCGACTTTTTAGCCAAATAGAAACATCCTAGGAATAATTTATAAACAAGAAAATACAAAATGAGATTTGTGGAGTGAGACCTCATTATATGATTGTGATTTTATAAGTAAAAGTGTGATTATATAATCACAATACTCATTTTCAAAAATATTTCTCTGGGCTAAAAATGTTATAAAGACCGGTTGGATAAATATATAACATGTTTGAGCCTATAAATGGATTAATCCACTTAACTAGGTAAAATTCAATCGACACAGATTTAGTTATAATAAGGTTTATATTTTTCTATTCTTTCATTATAAATTTTGATATTTTTTTCTACTTGTGGTAAAACACAGAAATGCATTGTCTTTTTTTTTTATGTATTCAAAATTCCTTTGATAAAAGGCGAAGTCTCACTCATATTTTCCACCATTTATATTCTCGTGCCTTGCAAAGTGTTAGTAAACTAAGGGCTGTGCTCATTGTCAAAACACAGAGATTTGCGAGGATAAACAGAAATGGCCCAAGGTATGTAAATAACCAGCCTACAGTCCAATTTTCTTGAGAAGGACACTTCAAAAAATACAAAACACAGTTTTTGTAGACAAAATTTATAGCATTTTACTATTATTATTATTAGTATTATTATTATGTTATTATTATTATTATTATTATTATTATTATTATAATTATTTATATTATTATTATTATATTATTATTATTATTATTATTATTATTATTATTATTATTATTTTATTATTATTATTTATATGTATTGATAATATCTTTCAAAAGGACAGCTGTAAATTACATCACTTGATGTATGATACATGAAAATAGATCTAGCAACTGTTCTAGCTGTCAGATAAGGTTCTTCCTATGAAAGTAGATCTAGTAACTGTTCTAGCTGTCAGATAAGGTTCTTCCTATGAAAGTAGATCTAGTAACTGTTATAGGTGTCAGTTAAGGTTCTTCCTATGAAAGTAGATCTAGTAACTGTTCTAGCTGTCAGATAAGGTTCTTCCTATGAAAATAGATCTAGCAACTGTTCTAGCTGCCATACAAGGTTCTTCCTATGAAATCAATGTTCCAGTTCAATATCCATTTCAGTTCTTACCACAACAAAATATGTTTGTATTTTCTAAAAGGCCCTTTCGATGAAAATTGGACTACATTCACATTTCCCATGCGAGGAGGTAATTAAAGCAAGGCATGTGAGTAGCATTTGGGAGTGTAAGAGTTGTGTAACCTGCTACATGTTGAACCAGATCTGTGTACCCAGGCATCACTCCGCGCATCACCATTGTTATTTATAAGTTGAATTAAAAGATTATATTTTAAATTATACACATGGTTATTCTAATATAATATTCTCCAGCTGGAGTAAACACTTGTATGATCAAACAGCGGCATAGAAATGAATAGATAAATACACTACTTTAATTGGAGTTACGCGTGATTGGCTAAACTTTGATTATTGATAATAAAGGAATACTTCTTTGAAAATCGTATACATATTACTGAGGTCGTACGGACTTGAACCGAGACCTCTGGAGGGCGAAACCCATAGTCTGCTGGTGCTCACGATGTCACAAGAATAAGATCTTTGGTGGTTTACTAGATACCACAGATAAAGCTTAATAGGCCATGCAGGTCAGTAATAGCCCCTCCAACTTTCGGGACAAACATCCAATCGGCAGGAACTGAAATTGTATCACAAATATTCCTTCACTTACAGCACACCCTCATCTTACACAGATTTGTAGATACGTGATTGCAATTCCTTGATTTACGACCAGTAACGTCGCTATAAACAAGTAGATGGTGTTACTATTAAGTTGGCGCACGGCTGATAGTGTAGTCGCCTTTTTGTTGGTTTCTACTTAGACCACAACTTGAATTTTCTCAGTGTTTTTCTTTTCACTAGCTGGACCTGTTAAGCTTTAATTTTGGTTTGAAACTAACATATATGGTTAGTAAATTGTATTTAATCACCTCCACAATAGATTTTGTTCACCTTTCACGGAAACTTTCGGAACTAGTTTCCTCCTAAGACAAGGACTCACTGTATGAAATGCAAACCTATCTGCTTTCATACATTTAGTTAATATTAGTGTTAAGTAAACATTATAGTGTCTTTTGCATTTTTATCACTTGGGATGGTAATTTAATATAATTATATTATGACCAAAAAAATTACAGAAATATTGGGCACATCATAAATATCATTTTATTTTTTGTATTTTGATAAATTAAAATAGGCACTCAATGTGTTAATACAGTAATGTAATATTACAAAGAAAAAAATCATTAATAAATTTTTTTTTACTAAAAGTAGATAGTAAAAAGTGATCCATAGCAAATTTAATATTAATGTAATCTTGACATAATATTTTAAGTTGTTCGAGCCGTAACTTTTTTTCCAAATTTATATATTTCTCTGAGTATTTAAGTAAATAGAATATATTTTTAACAAAATCACCGGCAATCATTGACCACGCGATCAGCCTTATGGGCACCTCTGGTAGATACATATTCAAGATCACCAGACGCCCTCTTTACCCTTCGCATGTCCTATTATAAGATGAATATAAGTCTGGGTGGTTTGTTCCCCCTTTCCTTTCCAAAAACAGAATTGTCTGGTTTTTTAACCAACGATGTGGCCAGTAACCGAAACAAATTATGTCATTAGATAGTATTTTTTGATTATATTTGTGCTAGATTTAGTTATTTAAAAAGGTCCACACTGTTTGTCTGTGGTGAAAGCACAGCCAATTGTTTTATTAAGGGCTCTAATAGGTAGCTCTAGAATTTGTTCTTTGATTCTTAGTCGAGCTACTTTTCTTTTTCATAGCTAGTGTTATAACATCAACTGCTATTAATTGTTTGTTGTCAATTATTATTATGATGAATGGGACAGTCGATGCTTAAATACTGTGTAAGTAATCTAAACACAAAATTACAGGGACCTCTAGTCAAAGAGGTACAGACAGCCCGGATATGACTGCACCTACGCCCATGGCCCCAATAAATGTTTGCGCCCCTTTGTTCTACAATACATTGAAAACAAATAAAACAAACTATTATTTTTTCTAAACTATTTTTTAAAAAATCACGATTTTAAGAAATAGTACAAAAAAGAGTATTTATTAAATCGTTAATAATAGCAAGGTGAGGTATTTTGATAAAAAATGTTTTTAACTGAAAATGGAGGATGGATTCTAAGACCACGACGGGAGAGGTTTTCATCTAGCCCTTTCATTAGCAAATGAAAGAATCACATCTTCATAGTTTAGTTTTACACTATCATTTTTAAGTGCGAGAAAAAAATTAAAATAAATAAAAAGAATAGAATAAAATACAAATACATAATAATTAAACAATAAATAAAGAACAAAATATATTGCAGGTGTAAACATTCCCCTTTAGTGTTGGTAAATTTCCTGTATTGTTCATTCGATTTGGTGTGTATTTAAAAAAAAAAGTATCTACGAAAATTTGTAGCCCTGGTCTACGGCCCATGTGGCCCGTGCCTAAATCCGCCACTGAGTACGAATATTGCTAGTATTGTTCTTTTTTGTATATATTATGATTATTTGACTTAGAAAATACATCCTTACTTTCCTTAATGTTTTAAACTAAGGAATTATGGTAATCCTGTATTTTTTTCATGTGTCTGTTTTATATTTATTTTATTATTGCTCTAAGAATTGTATCTATTGAAAGTCCTAATTTAAAATTGTTTAATAGTATTAAGGGAAGATACAACTCCTGGACCTGTCATCCAATTACTAAGTCCTTTGTTACACTGATTTCCGCACAAGTTTAAAAACTGCATTGATGGTCAAATTACCAAGTATTTTTGATGTATATGTTTATTTCATTATATAATTAAACCTAAACTGTTTCTGATAATTAAAATAAAACTTCATATCTTTAGACATAAACAAAATGGCGATTACACTATCAGCTTACTAGATCTAGAATGTTTAAAATGTCGCTTGGTAGTTGGCTTTACTGGTTGTATGTTGAAGTGTCACAACCACTTATCTACACACTCATGTAAATCGTATCTGTGAAAGTCAAGAAGTTGATATATGCAGAAAACACTAGCATGTTATGGGTGTTTATTATTGGAGAAGCAACTACAATCCCTGCCAGTAAGATGCCAGTGGGATGTTCGTCCTGTCAATAACAGAGGCAATATAGTGACAAATTTCTTTATCAATCCTGTGACGTCGTTGAAACAACTACAGGTCTGTCATCCAGGAGGTCTCGCTGGAGTCAGGCAACGGAATTGCGAAAGTAAGATGTTTCAAGTGTTCTTTTATTAATATTATTAAATACGGTTGTCATCTATGATTTATTTTTCAAAAAAGACACATACAATCACTTATATTTTTTATTTATTTTTTTCAAATACTTATAACGAATATTTTATGAATAAATATCATAATCGATTATGTATGTACAAGTAAAGGTTTGAAAATTATATTACATTTTTTTTCTCGATTCACAATTTTTTTTTATATTACAAGAAAGTTCGTGTGATTTTTAGGCAAATATTTCTTTAAATACTGTTTATAATAGTATTTATTTTTTTGTTTAGAAATGTCTAGTATTATTTATTTCAGAGGAACGAATGTCAATAAAATGTTTTTTTTTGTACATAAGATTTCCAAGTATTTCATCATATATTACATAATAAGTAGGCGAGATTTATATTATATATTATTTATGTTTTTACGATGTACAAAACTAGCACAATTTTTTTTAAAAATCAGTTTGCCTCAACGTTTTTACTAACTATAATTATTGAATATTAATAAAGTATTTCTTTCCCAGCAGGAAGCGATATGTATTCATAGGGCACTCATACGAAAATAAAATACTTGCTTTGACACAAATATAATCCAGAATCCAAAAATTGAGTTTTTTTTTAAAATAAACAAAAACTAAAAATTAAATATTTACCACCAATTACAACACGTTAAGGTAATATTTGAGCTCATGTTGTGTAAGTACACTGATGAAAATTTTCAACTAAATTACCCCCACACTTTTCAACTGTGTTCATCCTAAAATAAATTGTAAAAAAAAAAAAAAATCTTCGAACTGTGGATTAAAAACAAAAAATTACATAATTATGGAGTAAATTTGTAAACTAATGTGAGAAGTGTTATGGTATTTGTAACTTTTTAAATGAGCATGTTTGAAAAATAAATTTTACCTATACTTTGTGTCATATTAGGGTTCAAAGTGAGTTAATATCTAAGATTTCAAACCAATTAAAATTAAACCAATTAATATATTGATGGTTGGGGTTCCTTAAAACAGCTACAAAGTATAAATATTTATCCTGAAAATTCAGCGATGGTGAATATGACAGCTATTTTAATGTGAAAGTCACATACATATGTAAACAACTATAATATTAAGTACGCAGAAATAAAAATACTTTTAATTGCTTTCAAATTATGTGCTTACAAATACTTTATATTATTCATTAAATAGTTTTATTTCCAAATAAATAACATATACATATTTGGATCTGAATATTAATGTAACTTGAAAAAAAAAAAAATTAATCATTAGTTAATTCACAAGACCTTTTTTTTTATTTTTTCGTCCGCAGATTAAGATGGAACTACAAGTTACATACAACTTGTGATATGCAGTCATTTTTGAGAAATACACTTTACCTAAGCTTAACATGTTCTCTAAAAGTAGAATTATTGAGGTCAGTTATTAAAAATTAATCTAAAAGGTTTTAGCTTGCTGTGACAGCTAGTTTTGCTGCAGAAATGGCTGAAACTACCGTATTTCAAAAGTTTCGTATCGTCTCCTCCCCACACAGATATTTTGTTGAAATTTTTCATCAGATTACAAATCATAATTTACACATAGACAATAAAAATGATCAACTCAAAGATAGAGTTATTTGAACACAAAATAAACAGTTTAAAAAAAAGTGGTTATTTGAGTGGTAATGTAAACATTGTACTGGGTGTCAAGGAATGTACAAACAATTAGCTGGTTACACAATTAATAAACTTTAAGCAAAATTAAGTTTTTAATCCAACAAACTTGGTAGTCACACAAAACCTTTCCATGACTTTACAAAATGGAAACATTCAACCAATGAAAAGCAAGAATCGAGCAAATACAATCATGCCATCTGTTGGTGTGTTTTGTACTAAATTAAATAGAACTGCATTAATTCAATTATATACTGACTATTAATGGTATCGAATGTATTTGCTAGCTCTAGAGGAATATATAAACACCCTCAGGAAAATACTTTTTCCTGATTGGCTAGTCAAAAAAACTTTTACTTTATTTTTCCAACATTCTGAATTTTTAAATAAAAATGTTTACAATTTTGAGGAGAAAGCTACAAACTAATATCATTGCTTTGAGTTTTTCAAAGTCACACATGCAAGTAAAAACTTTTCACTTTAAGTTCTTTAATTGCTAAACCAGCTTAAGAATTAGACTTTTTGGAACTAATAGTCACACGTATTCTTCTACCCACTATACTATGCGATCACAAAGTGTAAAAAGATATGCTCGTGAGATAAAAATTACTCGCAAAGATTCTACGCGAGATCTTCTCTGCTCTAGTTTGGAGTCGGTGCATTTGTTGGGTTCACTAACATTACTTTTCTTGTGTGGTATCACAAGTTGGTATACCTGCTGCCTGAGAAACAAAACGCTACCAAAGTTTCATGGATTGGGTGCCATCGGTTTTGTGAAGGTCAAAAGGAAGTAATTGCAGCCTAGTTGCTTTCTATCTCGGGTTGAATTCGGGTATTTTCTTAGAACTAACATTTCCACAAAGGAATCGAACCAGGAACTTTTGTGTTTTTATCTGCCAATGCTCTACTACCACTGAGCTATTCCCAACCGTTTAGAAGTGTTCTATTATTTAGAAAAAATAAATAAAAGATCAAACTATTTCATCTTCAAGGAAACTTCAGAACTTAAATTACCATTAGAAATATATCAGTGCCCAGCGGTGCCTTTAAGACAATATTTTATCCGAACCATGAAACAATCCTAGGTACCTCAGTGGAAGAGCATTATCACATTAATTCAAGCTCCCTGGTTCAATTTCCATTCCCCGAGTGTCAATTTTCACCGTTTATTTGAATTTCCTTTTTTTGAACACCACAAAAGTCCGGACCCATTATTAATATTAGTATATATTTTTTGAGTAGATTTGTTCAAGTTTCTTTGAATTATTTTGTTTGCTATGATTCATTTTCACTTCTTTCAGAAAAAAACAAAAAAAACATTCATACATTCTTACTATATGATCACTACTTTGTTTTGTTGAACATCCTTCCAAATAGTCCAAGCATGTCCTGTCACAATTTTCCATACATCATTTGAAAGCCAAATTAAGGTCCTTCACGTTACTTTTTTTTTTTTTTTGGTGGCTGTATTTTTGATATTTTATTCATAGTTTCGACATTTTTGTCTCGTTACGAATGGATCACAAATGTTTATATATTTCTGTTTGTTAAGGTACCATTCATTGCACATATCCCTTCAAAATTTGATCCCATTTTTCCACCGGTCGATCGGGATTGGTCCCCGCACCCTCGCTGGGATGAGGAGGGGGGAGCTTCACTGAAGACGCCACAACAGCGACTACAGTGCATTCTCGTGTTACTTGCCGGAACTAAGAAGAGGGCTGGAACCGTAAGACTGGGAATTACAGGTGGGGAGGGCGAACGGGTTCATCGTGGCGAACGGTGATGAAACTAGGCTGCCAACTCCTGAAAAAAAAAACCCACAGAAATTGTTAGATTAGAATATGTTTCTAATGACATTTCATATGGTCAAGTATTGGATTGTCAGCGATTAGGTTAGTTACACCTGTCAAGAGCAGCTGAGTTCAAACACAGTATGATTATAAAAAACCTTTACTTGAATAATAATTAAACTTATAATTTGGTTTCCTACAAGGATACAGTTTGTAAGACCTCGCACCATTAATTTATAATTAATTAATGAACAAATCATTCACTATTAATTACACATTAAACCAAAGAGTAACTGCACAACGGTCACAAAACTGTTCTGTACCATTTTCTTAGTAGGAGCTGTTTAGAAAATGCAAACATGTATTTAATATGGTCAGCATCAGTAATATGACTTGACATATGAATATATGAAAATAGAACTAGTAACTTTCTAGCTGCAAATAAGATTCTTCTATGAAAGTAGATCATAACGGTTCTGTCAAAGGTCCCTATGAAAAGATTAGTAACTTTCTTCAGTAAGTTCTTCCCATAAGTAATCTAGAGCGTTTAGCTGTCAAAAGGTCTCTATAAAATAATCTAGTACTGTCTACTGTCGATAGGTTCTTCTTGAAAGTAGATCTAGTAACTGTATCTGTCAGATAGGTCTCCATGAAAGTAATTAGTAACTGTTCAGGTGTCAGATATGGTTCTTCCTATTAAATTGACTGATAGAGCCCTTACCCAGAATTCCTATTTGCTGTTCCATTCTCCAGCTGCACTCCTCATATCTTCATATCAAACTGAGTTTCTTAAATGCTTTAATATAGTTTATGTAGGATGTACCCAATATTATTTAAAAATTAATATTTGAGATTTTTGGTGAATATATATTAGCACATGTATTTTTATTAAAATTGTTACAAAAATAATTAAAAAGGGAGCACATTTTGGGGGATTGTATAATAAGCCGCTAACTATTCCCACTCTACTTTCTTGATTCACTCCACCTGAGGTGAACATAAGGTCGTAGTAGCCCAAGGCAAGGATATAGAGCTGGTTTTTTATCAGTTATACACGAGAATTTGTCTGGAAAGAGGAATCATACTATGGAGAATTCCCCCCCACCCCAATGTCGCAACTCGGGGTAAATCCCCAGTCTCTTAGGTCAAAGTTAGGAGTGCTAACCACTCATCTAACTCTATTAGTTACTGTAGTTGTGACCATAAAAACATAACATATAGTAAATAAATAAAACCTTCACTTTTGTTTTTTACAAGGACTGAAATAACATCGAGAGTATAAAAAAAATACATAATATTATTCCCGCCACACCAATTAAATATTATTATCATATCTGTTGTTTCATCTCCCTAAATTCTATTTTTAACGGCGGCCTTTTTTAAATATTCCTCAAGTCTTACTGCAACTTGTTTTTGGAACGTCACTTGAAACTTCATTGAAAGATTTCTTTGATACTATACCGTTTATTACACGCTACAAATTAAATAGAAATGTGGTTATAATGTTGTAAAGTTGGTAATCTTTTTTTTCATTGCAAAGGTTTTCTGAACGTCTGTTAATCGTTCCAGGTCAAATTTCATACAAGTTTCAACTTGTCTTGGACGTTAGAAGCCTTGCGTTCAGTGATAGTTTAATATGATCAGCTTGCCAAGCCTTTTTAAAGTTGGAAATTATTCTTCTTCCTTGGTAAGGTCCAGACTAGAAACTACTTTGATGGACTTATATTCTTTATTTCACTCATCAAGCAAAGAATCACAATGTCTAACACCTGCATGTTTTCTGACAACATATTAGCAACACGAAGAAAAGATTGATTTCTTATTTTTCTAAAAAAATTTTTAGCACCGCGTCTTACTGCCCGTTCAGGTTGTACGCTTATTTACTAATTACAGTATTCATTAGGATTAGGAAGGCTGTATTTATCGGAAGTGTACCTGTGTTTGCATGAAAGGAGAGTATAAAACAATTTTGGAAAAAAACACCCTCAGTACACCCAACCGAGATTCGAACCTCGATCTCCCCGTCATCAGAATTCCAGCCTACTGCGAGAGTAGCGCCTTAGAATATGTGGCCACCGAGGAAGGTAATCTCTTAGATTAAATTAAGGAGATACGAACCATTCATTGACTGTTCAACTCATGTACTGCCATTTGTGGAGTCTACAGGAATAATAATTGTGATTATATATATCTTTTGATAGCACCATGTCTTACCACCCATCCAAGCTATATGAATAGTTACGCTGTTGGCTAAGGTATGAGGAAGGTAGAATTAATAGGATATGTACCGAATTTGCGTGAAGTGAGGTGTAAAAACATTTTGTGGAAAAAATATTCTCAATCTACATTTGACTGAAATTCAAACCCAGGTGTCACAGGCAGACCAGACGAGACTTACGCCTTGGTCTATGCTTGTATGAAGACATCTTAGATAATCTCCCAAATAAAAGTGAATGAATGTCTGTTGTCTGTTGTCACTGAGATTCCAATGGCTCGCCTGCAATCGGCCGCGCGATATAGAGAAATGTCGAGGGATATGATTATATTGATATTAATTAAGGTAAGAAGGAAAGTAACATGGAGTTAAGGTTCATGTTCTTGCAGGTTTCACACAAAAAAAAACTATTCTTTGGCTTGGCTCAATAAAATGTTGCTCCGTTAGACAAGTTTAGTTTAATTTCCTACGCATGGTAATATCAACAGTTGTTGAATATCTGTCACGAGCTTAGTGGACTTTGAGTAGAAACATTTTCTCTTCATTAAAAAAGTCCTGTCCAAAGTCCATAACAGCTCATGACAAATATTCAACAACTGTTGATATTATCATGTGTAGGAAATTAAACTAAACCTATAAAATGAACCAATAATTTTGATTTATTTTTGACCAAAAATGAGTGTTTTTTTTGTCACAAAAAAAAACTGTAAGAATATGTACCTTAACTCATGTCCCCTTTTTACCACCTTAAGATCCTTCTAATCAGCAGATTAGATTTAAGATAACGCTCTAACCAAGAAATGTATTGTATTGTGGTTCTTTACAATCTTCACCTGACACCAGTGAAATTGGGATCAATGAAATTTTTTTTTTTCTGGTTATGAAATTATTATTTATTAATTATATTAAATATATATTTTTTAAATATGGTAAGATTTTTTAATTGATCTCAAATTCCACTGTTTTTTAATGAAGAGCAAAAGCTATCGCACTATGATGCAACACCTGGTTTGAGCTGTATTACCTACTTAAGCAGCGTGTTACCTGCGGGGAAGGCTGGGCCCTCAATAAGAATGAATAGAAAGGAACACATCTAAGAGTGTATATTTATGGACGGCTGACGACACCGCAGCTAGGTGTCTGACAAGCAAGAGCGGCCGATTGCAGACAAACCATATACCACGTCAGACTGTAGCGACATCGCAGGTGGGCTGGATCAGGTGGTTCTCGGATGTGTGGGGGTACCTACTAGCACTGTATGGACAGGTGTTGGTTCCGTTGGAACAGGGCAGTGGCGGACTGAGGGCAGGGGGTGCTACCGCTAGGACGGGCCACGGCAGAGAAAGCGCTCTTTTCTTGACAGAACTGATACTGAGGGACTCCGCCATATGGCTCACAAACTAAAACATAAACAATAAAAAAAAAATTGTTAAAAAGAATTCCGGTGGTGGCTCTTGGAATATCGCCGGGGTTTTTTGAGAGGTTAGTTTGATTCCCGCTCCCCTTCTTCCCTTAAACCACCCGCCAGACACGTTCACACGTACAGTTATCATTGAGTGTGATTGGTGGGATGCAGTGTGCAGGATTTTACAAGTCAAGCTGCATCTTCCGCCCTGGCAATCTTCCGTAAGCCACCACTGAATAATGATGACCTGATGCTTGGGGAATGACCTCTTTACTAGAAGTATTAAGGCTACTTTAGGGAAAAAAATAAAACCTTACCAACCTAAATAATATAATTTATTTTTTTAAAGGTATGTTGTGTAACTGAGTCAAAATTTGGGATATATAAACTTGTAAAACTATTTAATAAGTATATTGTTTAGTTTTTTGTGTTTTTAATATCTGGTGTTTTTGAATATAATATTGATCAAATGTTTGGATAGTTAATTTTTTTTTTAATTATATGCAAATGCTAAGAAGATGCAAGTCGTGCCAAGACAAAAAAAAAATCACAAGGTCTGTATTAAAGCCCTTGCCTGAATTCAGATTTTTTGTTGTTGTGATTTTTGGACAAATAGTTCGCTCACTCATTTTTTTAAGAGAACTCAAGCACTCTTTTATGACACATGCAATCCTGTCTTTATAGCATCCATATATTCACCGACTAACTAAATTATAGAAAGATTGCGGTTTCACTGTTAAAAATTGGTTAATTTTGTATATGAATATCCTTTGAGTATATGCTTTTTTTTTAAATAAGAAAATTAAAATAGGTAGGTTAGAACTCAAGAGATTTCTGTCGAAAGAAATTGTAGTTTTTGGAAACTGAGGCTACCTCTTTGAATACTTTTGAAATTTTTTGGCAAATCTTCGGTGAATAAGCTTTTATTTAACTAAAATAAAATAAACATCTATTTGGTTGGTACTACAGGAATCCCTGTTGAAAATATTTCCTTCACATTTGAAGTATGAGCCTATGAATAACATTATATGAAAACAAATAAACATAAAAAAAAAGTGTCGGCTTCTTATTGCTCGTTATAAAGTAACTGCCATGGTCGAGAGCACTAAGACGTTAGTATTACCTCAGACTACCATTGTTGATAGTCCCGGGTGTTAGTAACCCAGGGCACTAAGGCACTAGTCTGAAGCCCTGGGTTCCACTAGTGTGGATGAAATAATAGTTTACTTAAAAGGAAATATGTTAGTATTTTGGAGTTCACAATATTCACGAGGCGCAAGCTCAGCGAGCCCTGCTCCCCATTGAAGACGACTCTTATACGGCGATAAGGTTCATTTGTCCATGTATTGAGATATAGTGGTGAGCCTTATGACCACCAAGTGACGCTATGTACCTCCGGCCGTGGTGTAGCTGCCATTCATGGTGACGCCTGTTGACGTCCCCGTGACGTATGAGCCGCCCCCGTTGGACGAGTGGGGGGTGGAGGCGCTGGAGCCGTACCCCCCGCCCCTGGGCGACACGCTACTGCTCTGGCCGCGACCGTACTCCTCTAGAAGAAAAACCCTACCATAGATAAACAACGATTAACACACAGGGAGTGCTGAAACACAATACACATGGTTCGTTCTTGTGCTGCTCACACAATACACACTGGTTCGTTCTTGTGCTGCTCACACCAAATACACCACTGGTGCCTGACCACACCAGAATAACACCACTTGGTTTGTTCTCTTGGTGCCTGACCACACCAGAATAACACCACTTGGTTCGTTCCATTGGTGTCCAATTGTCCAAGTGCACAAGCTAGTAGAGTGAATACTTGTTGGTGTGAACAATTTCTTTTTGTGACACTGAGCTAAGGGTCCCGGGTTCGATATCCAGCATGGCTCAAATATTTATCATTGGTGAAATGTGGGTTTACACTTTCACATTGATAAATTAACGGCCGGTGTACTGGATGTTGTGCCTGTCCTAGTCTTAAGTTATGTTATAAGGCATATGAAGCTACGACAGGCCTAACAAGTCGGTAGTGGAAAATATATGGCTTGAATAAAAAACTGACTCGGGCCACAGGGTGGAAACAGTAATGGATGTGAAAAAATATAAGTTATGTGCTGATATAACCATTCAGTTCAGAAAGAGCATGTTAAATGGTACCTCATATAAAATAAACTACCCAATCATTTCAACTTTTCTTAATTGGGTTAGTATAATAATAGGCAATTTTTCTACTCATATAAGATACAAATAAAACTCATTACAAATAGTTTTGACAAAGGGCTTATTCATTTCTTTATAAGATTATGGGTTTAGTAAATCTAATCTAAAATAATTTATACATTGTATTAAAATGACAATGTTCTAATGTATATAAATTCTGATAAATAAGATAGCTTTGGAGTTTTATGGAAGCATACAAATAAATATAAAAACTCATTTAATCATTTTTAAAATGAAATCTACCAATTTCATTGAAACTAGTTAAATTTTAGTTAAATTTGGACTTTCATTACTATATTGTAAAATTACAATTATTACTAAATATATATACATTTTTATACTATTCACTATTTTGTGAATATCTTGACCAATGAACTATTTATTACCATAGTAAATGTTTACATTCTACATAAAACAATAAAGAAATCCTTAATATAGTAAATAAACAAAAATGTAATTTATCTATTTTATAAAAAAATAAATTATAACATTCTTTTTATTAAAGGCAAATCAAAATTTCAAACAGAACAAAAAACCAAAAGCTTTTAAATTTATCTATTTAAAACAAAGTAGTGTTGAATTTGTTACTATTTCCCAATAGTTAAAACTTTTTTAACTATCAATACAAACTTGCTTGATTAAGATGATGATTTAATTGATTTTAATTTTAAATATCACTCAGTAAATTTAGAAATTATGTTTCCACATTTTTCATAAAAATAATATTTAGACCAACAATATTAAATCTTCTTTTAGGATTACTTTTTTTAAATTCAGTTTTTGAAAGTTTAGTGTTGTTGACCAGTAAATTTTGCTGTGTACAGTTACACAACCTGAGGTCGTGTTCTAGATATAAAGTTGAAATTGGAAGGATGAGCACCTTCAGTCCACTGACCGTTTCCATTCTCCTGCACGCTGACAGCCAGCTGCCCCGTGTAAGTGTTGAAACCAGCTGACATCCCATTGTTGGGCATGGAGGGGGAACGAGGAGCAGACAAGGCAAGTTGATTGTTGCGGGGCATACTGTACAGTGCTTCCGCCAGGTCCGCCGCGCGCTTCAGGATAATCTCCTGCAACAATGCGACCATGTTCATGAAACTATAGCATTGTTGATAATATATAATTCATATTCATCAAACTATTGCATTTTAGTTTAGTGATTGTAGCATTGTTGATCATTTACTGCAAACATGCAATAGAATTTTTGAAAGAATTGCATAGTTGTTAAATTATTGTAGCATTGTTGATAATCTGCAACAATGCAATTATATTTATGAAACTATCGCGTTGTTGTTAAATGACTATCATAACTGATATCCTGCAACACTGCAGTCAAATTTGTGAAACTATTCCATTGTTGTTAATCTCTTTCAACAATGAAACTATATTTATCAACTATATCATTGTTGTTAGATGAGTGTAACTTTGTTAATAATCCCCTGCAACAAAGAAATTATATCCGTAGGTATCCTTAAAACCAACCTATTATAGTATAATGCATTGTTGTTAAATTACTATAACATTGTTGATACTATAATAAAATGGTAAATCACTTAGATACATATTTATTCATACATTTTCAATTGTTGTGAAGATATCTTCAATAATATTCATAAATTTCAGAGACTAAACAGACTTATACATAAATCCCTCGTAAGAAATAAGTTTTGTTTTGTATTAAAAAGGCAGAATACCTTTGGCCTGAGAATTATTTTATTCAGGAGGTCCATCACTCGAGTAGCCCGCAAGTGCTAGAAATCAATAAATAACAAAGGAAATGTTATGATCTTCATTAGTCCAGTGTTTGTGAGCCCACTCACCTTGGGTAGTTTCTCGGGGTCTCCTGGGTGCCTGGGTATCAACTTCTGGAGTCTCTGGAAACCGTAATCTATCGTGGGTTCGTTTAGTGCTGGAACAAACACCTTTCAATTACTATTTCATTTTCTACCTTACACTGGACGATCTATAGCGCTGCGCTCACTACGTCAGAACATTACATTGTTGTTAAATTTCAGAACATTACATTGTTGTTAAATTACTCTTTCACTGTGGCCGCTGAGCATGTGCAAATCTGAGACATTTTGAATCCGAATCTCGATCTTGTTAGGATTTGAGTTTAAATATTAAATATTTTCTTTGTTCACCTAAATAAACTGAAATCAATAGTTTTGAGAAAAGTCATTGTTTATTTTGTATTGATTTGATAAACTGATAGTAAAACAAACATTTTACACAGTGGTATACATGACACATCCCTATTAGGTTCGCACTAGAAGAGTCGGTAACTGGGACAGTTGGGACATTGGAGGGAGTGGTCACTGGGACATTGGAAGGAGTGGTCATTGGGACAGTTGGAACATTGGAGGAAGTGATTAATGAGACATTGAAGGAAGTTGTCACTGGAACATTTGGGACACTGGAGGAAGTGATCAATGGGACATTGGAGGAAGTTGTCACTGGAACATTTGGGACACTGGAGGAAGTGATCAATGGGACATTGGAGGAAGTTGTTAATGGAACATTTGGGACACTGGAGGAAGTGATCAATGGGACATTGGAGGAAGTTGTTAATGGAACATTGGAGGAAGTGATCAATTATACATTGGAGGAAGTTGTCACTGGAACATTTGGGACACTGGAGGAAGTGATCAATGGGACATTGGAGGAAGTTGTCACTGGAACATTTGGGACACTGGAGGAAGTGATCAATGGGACATTGGAGGAAGTTGTTAATGGAACATTGGAGGAAGTGATCAATGATACATTGGAGGAAGTTGTCACTGGAAAATTTGGGACACTGAAGGAAGTGATCAATGAGACATTGAAGGAAGTTGTTAATGGAACATTGGAGGAAGTGATCAATGATACATTGGAGGAAGTTGTCACTGGAACATTTGGGACACTGGAGGAAGTGATCAATGGGACATTGGAGGAAGTTGTCACTGGAACATTTGAGACACTGGAGGAAGTGATCAATGGGACATTGGAGGAAGTTGTTAATGGAACATTTGGGACACTGGAGGAAGTGATCAATGGGACATTGGAGGAAGTTGTTAATGGAACATTGGAGGAAGTGATCAATGATACATTGGAGGAAGTTGTCACTGGAACATTTGGGACACTGGAGGAAGTGATCAATGGGACATTGGAGGAAGTTGTCACTGGAACATTTGGGACACTGGAGGAAGTGATCAATGGGACATTGGAGGAAGTTGTCACTGGAACATTTGGGACATTGGAGGAAGTGGTTAGTGGAACATTGGAGGAAGTAATCAATGGGACACTGGAGGAAGTGTTCACTGGGACAGTTGGGGACACTCACAGACGTAGACGAATCTGCCCGGGGCGCCCTTGCAGAACTGTTTTGACTTGTAGGAGAGCGTCACTTCGACGACGCCGGGGATGTGCCTGGGCGGTGTCTGCACTCGTATCGCGTGCGACGTGATCAGCTGACAGACAGACAGACAGACATCAAGTTCACAGAGGAAAGAAAGAGATGGCGGGTTGTTACCAGGGTAAAACAGGCTTGACGTGACTGTACCTATAAACTGTTACCTTCTCCCCTCACTCAGCATTCGACCAACCACACACACGCAATAAATACATCGGACCAAATATCTGACGACTGTCGAGGTTTGATGCTCAATGGGAGTGAACAGTTTACTGGTACAGTCGTGTCAAGTCTGGTTTGACCTGGTAACAACCCACTGGTGTGTTTTCTCAAACACTTACAGACACTATTAGTGCAACCCCCAGCACTAACACCCTCCTATGCTCCCCTATCATCATATAAATAGTTAAACTGAACACACGTGTTTTTTTTTATTTATTTCAGTTCTGAGAGAGGAACTTTGGGCAAGTGGTAATTATTTACCCCGAGAAGAAAACAACCCCCGTAGAAACAAACTCAGTGTTTTTTTTTTTTTTTTTAAGGACGAACGGAACGCGCTGTTGGTGCTTCAATAAATTCTCGAAACTACAACAACAGGTTTATTAGACCATAAATGTGTGAAGGAAGGGCCGTATGAGGCGTCTAGAGGCGTCAAGACGGCACGGGCGTCGAGTTATGGGCCTCTTAACTCGGGGTAGGGGGGGGGGGCGGCGACAAACCGCAGTTACGGTCGTCGTGAAATGACTGGGGGTAGTTATCGCGGGCAGAAAGAATGAGATGGGGTTGTGAGGGGGGTGATACTATCACCGTGTACAGTCCAGTTTATATAACCCCCCCCTCCCTCTAACATAGGTGGACAGGGTAAACAATCCTCCATATTAGCAAGGATTCAAACTAAACTGTCTTCTGAAAGTTAATTTACGTTTAGTGTTGGGACTAATCAAGCTTTGGTTGAACTCTGATTGGTTGATGAAACTAGTGTGAAGTTGTTTATCTGTGATTAGAACCAATACAATGTTGGGGTAGCCACGGCTCCAGACTAGTGTCTTAGTGCTCTCTACCATGGCAGGACCACCTGGGACTCTCGGTAGTCCTTCCATCTAGCTCCTCAGAACATTCGTTATCAGCAGGCTCCCAGGTGATATCTGCCTCACTCCAGACCACCTGCAGCCCTCCAGAGTATATTTACCTCACTCCAGACCACCTGCAGCCCTACAGAGTATATTTACCTCACTCCAGACCACCTGCAGCCCTCCAGAGTATATTTACCTCACTCACTCCAGACCACCTGCAGCCCTCCAGAGTAAATTTACCTCACTCCAGACCACCTGCAGCCCTCCAGAGTATATTTACCTCACTCCAGACCACCTGCAGCCCTCCAGAGTATATTTACCTCACTCCAGACCACCTGCAGCCCTCCAGAGTATATTTACCTCACTCCAGACCACCTGAAGCCCTCCAGAGTATATTTACCTCGCTCCAGACCAGCATTGTCCCGAAGACCACCTGCAGCCCGTCGAAGAAGTTGTCCCCGATGATGATGACGGTGGATCCCCCTGACGTCCACCCCTCGCTCGGACTGATGGCCTTGATGCACGGGGTGGCTACGGGAAGGGGAGGGTACAACCCTACATGAGACAGGGGTGGACAATGTCAGACAACTTGGCGCCAAGACTGGCCCAGACGACTCAAGCAAAGGAGCTGCGTGCCAAGGCTTGGACAACCGCTAGGCTATCCGTACGGCTACGATACCGGGCGTAGAGGGAGGAGGGAGAATTGAGAGGAAATGTACCCCTTTGTATAGGTAAGAGGGGAACATAATAAAAAAAAGTATTTCGGTACACCCAACCGGGATTTAAACCCAGACTAACAAACCATTTTATCGTGAGATCATGCTACCACTAATGCGAGTTAAAAAAAACAGAAGAAAAGTTTTTAATAAAAACAATTTCTTTCTCCTTAATTCAATCTAATAAGTTAGTCACCCTGCATCGGTGAACAGGTGGACTAAACGTCGTGATCGTTTGGTCTGGTTTACTGATGTTAGGTTCAAACCTCGGCTGGGATTACTGACAGTAGTTTTACATAGTGGGTTCTCTTCTCTCCCTCCAGGCTAATAGAGATACATTTCCTCTCGCTTTAAACCATCTGCGTAATTATGTTGCGTGTGGTCAATGGCGTAGAAAGGGGGTTCCGGACCCCTCCATGAAGAACCATGATGTACCCCCCTAGGGGGCCTATATATTCATTTAAAAACTTTAATTAGCTAAAGATAGTAACATTTTCTAGCGGACCCCCCTGAAAAAAATATCTTTCTACGCCATCGTTTGTAGTCCAGACGGGTAGTAAGACGGAGCTTAAAACAATCATAATTTAGTCGGTTAATGCCAACAAGACGTGTTTGCTGATAAACTGAATTTAAAAGAAGACTATGAGAGACCAACAAATAGATTAAAAACCACGTGAAAATAAAACTGAATAATAATTTATTTTATTTAAAATAATTCGATTATTTTCATTTGTGTATTTGAAAAAAACAAGCCACCTATTAAAAACAACAATAATTGTTTTTAATTGATCAAAAATACAACTTTTTTTGTGTGGTTAAATAAATTAAACGTATCTTTGAATCATTTCGAAAGAGCGATATTTTGGGGTAATCAAGAATGTTTAATTTTAAAAATATTTGAGGATATCGATGTTGCGCAATTTTTTCTTTAAGATTGGAAAGTTTGTTAGTTTATTGAATTATAAACTGCGATTATCCTACGAATGGACATATCTAACAGCTAGTAAAAACAAACAAAAAACTACTTTTTACGTATTCATACGTCAAGTCATATGATCTGCAGCTGTCACTTTTGATTATATCAATATCAAAATAATAATAATAATAATAATGATATAGTAAAATGTTATCAATAGTAACAACAAAAGCCTATGTTTGTGATTTCTAAGAGCTGCTCCAAATGTCCATAAGTAATGAATAAATATTTATATTTTCGCTATCTGTTGGTTCATTCGCGGCAGCGCTGTTGTCACTTCCATCCCTTGCTTGTGTCAGTTTGGTCTTTTCATTACAAAAAATAAACACTTGATTAATTAACAGTAAACATTTATAGTAAACATTTATTACTAAAATTTAAAAAAAATCTATATTCTATAATAACTTACTAAAAAAACCAAAATTATTACTTTCATTTTGTGTGTACAAAATAAGTTTATTTATTTACTATGAGCTGTCAGTGTCTAGTAACATTAGTAACATGGTATGTTACATAAGAGACAGTTCCCTCGTAATAATGAAAGCCGGAGTCAGACAAGTTATTCAGAACAATCCACAATAAGTTTACACAAATGTTCTGAAAGTCAGCTTCGCTTGTGTAGTTACATACCAGTAACTAACATTTAGTAAAACATCAGTTATCAGGACACTTTTTTAAGTTATAAGTAGATGAGAAATTAAGACTAAAGGCTTCTTGTTTTCGGAGAGCCCTTGGAGAGTGTTAAAAGGGTTTTGATAGCTCGGCAAGGTTTGTCGAGGTGAGACTTATGTTGTTCTTGTCCAGGACGAGGTATTTATATAGACGTATTCAAGGACTGTTTGCTAGACTGACTAACTTGGGCTATATCTTTCCTAGTATTTTACCAATTAACTAACTATCTACATCACATTATGTACTGTACAGTAGTCTATAGTAAATCCATCAACACAACAAGTTTTGACTATTTTAAACGCTCCCACCCGACAACTCCCACCATTTGATAGGTAGAAATAAAATATGACGGGTAGCAACACAACATTATTTCTCACACAAAAACATGTAACTTAATGTGCATTTAATCTAAAAAAATTGATGACATTACTTGCATATTTCACTTTAGTACCGGTAAATTGTAAATGTACTTGACATTGTGTTCTAATGTCTAATGATATTATGTAAGGTATGTTTTAAAAAATAATGACGTGTTCATTTGTTTCTCAACCATATTACAGGATGATGTATAAATGAAATGTTTCTAATGAAGGGTTGGATGTATGGAAAGGGATTTAAAATGTATTGTTGAGAAAATAGAATCGAAACATTGAGGTTAAAGTTTAACAATTGTAATTGTCACATCTCTTCATAAGAAACATTTCCCTAAGTCCCGGTTGTGCCAATAGCGTGGAAACACGAAATATCTCTCTCCGAAAATTGTTGGTTTAAAATCCCACCAAAGTAAAACGAGCTTTTTTTTTTTTTTGTTACGCCTTTTCAGACCCGTGTCAATCTAATTGGGACTCCCGTAGGATCTTTAAAATAATGTGTTTTCATTTTCTTTTGACGTTATTAGAACAAGTTTTGTAAATGGCGGCAAATTCAAAGAACAGAGCGCGCCGCCCGAACATCCCCTTCTCAAGGTAATTACTTTCCTTATCGCATCAGGAGGGGATGCGGGCTAGAGTGGCACAAGACACTGCGGCCCAGACCAAGTTGTTAGTCGTACATTGTTAATGTATTTTAAGCAATATCCTCTTTTCCTCTGTCTGTCTCTAAGTATGTCTGTCAGTCTGTACTTGTGTATTTCTGTCTATCCATCTATCCGCCTGTCCTCCTGTCTGCCTGACCATCCTTTTGTCTGTCTGTCCGTCCTTCTGGCTGTCTGTTCTTTTCTCTGTCCCATTGATCATCTGAAACCCTACTGATGATTTACAAAATGCTCATAACTTTAGTAGATGTCATTTTCTTTTACCCGGTTTTGTAGTTCAAATTTATTTTGAAATAGTTTTTTTTACATCCCTATTTCCTTAAATTATTATTATTATTATTTATTATTAGCACCTCATCTTACTACCCGTTTGGGTTATACGCACTTACGCTAATGTGTAATGGTAGGGTGATTGTGAGATTAAATGGAGGACCTACAGTTTAACGTGGGATCCGAACCACGGTGGAGGCCTGGCATTCAACACATTCACAAATTGTGATTAATACACGTCTTGTCAGAGGTGAAGGAAGGGTTTGGCATTCAGATAAATCTGTGCTGGGACCGAGGATTGAACCCCGGATCCCCAGCAAAGAAGTCTGACACCTTACCCCTAAACCACCAGGTCACCAATATTAATAATAAAACATGTTAATAAAACATGTTTATGTTTAGAAACTCCTCGCTAGTGCTTGTGATCCTACTATGTGATGATCAAACTAAGGTTGAACCCTCCTTGAGTCGTGTCTCTGTCATTGCAGTGACTTGTGAACCCTCCTAGAGTCGTGTTTCTGTCATTGCAGTGACTTGTGAACCCTCCTAGAGTCGTGTTTCTGTTATTGCAGTGACTTGTGAACCCTCCTTGAGTCGTTGTGTCTCTGTCATTGCTGTGATTTGTGAACCCTCCTTGAGTCATTGTATCTCTGTCATTGCAGTGACTTGTGAACCCTCCTAGAGTCGTGCCTCTGTTATTGCAGTGACTTGTAAACCCTCCTTGAGTCATTATATTCTGCTGTGTCTATTTTGCATGCAGTGACTTGTGAACCTCCTAGAGTCGTTCTGTCATTGCAGTGACTTGTGAACCCTCCTAGAGTTCGTGCCTCTGTCATTGCAGTGACTTGTGAACTCTCCTAGAGTCGTGTCTATGTCATTGCAGTGACTTGTGAACCCTCCTTGAGTCGTGTCTCTGTCATTGCAGTGACTTGTGAACCCTCCTTGAGTCGTTGTGTCTCTGTCATTGCAGTGACTTGTGAACCCTCCTTGAGTCATTATATCTCTGTCATTGCAGTGACTTGTGAACCCTCCTAGAGTCGTTGTGTCTCTGTCATTGCAGTGACTTGTGAACCCTCCTAGAGTCGTGTCTCTGTCATTGCAGTGACTTGTGAACCCTCCTAGAGTCGTGTTTCTGTCATTGCAGTGACTTGTGAACCCTCCTTGAGTCATTATATCTCTGTCATTGTAGTGACTTGTGAACCCTCCTAGAGTCGTTGTGTCTCTGTCATTGCAGTGACTTGTGAACCCTCCTAGAGTCGTGTTTCTGTCATTGCAGTGACTTGTGAACCCTCCTAGATTCGTGCCTCTGTCATTGCAGTGACTTGTGAACTCTCCTAGAGTCGTGTCTATGTCATTGCAGTGACTTGTGAACCCTCCTTGAGTCGTTGTGTCTCTGTCATTGCAGTGACTTGTGAACCCTCCTTGAGTCGTTGTGTCTCTGTTATTGCAGTGACTTGTGAACCCTCCTTGAGTCATTGTATCTCTGTCATTGCAGTGACTTGTGAACCCTCCTAGAGTTGTGTCTCTGTCATTGCAGTGACTTGTGAACCCACCCATACCACAGGCAAGTTCTTTATTCTTGAGGGTGAAGAAAGACAAGTAAAGGCTCAATCAGATTCTAGTTGGGGAGTCAAGTTAATCAGTTTCAAGAAGGGGAGACTCTCCGCGGGAATTACTTGACTCGTGGCGCAGAAAATAGTCTCAAGACTCGTGACGGGGGAAGGGGGAGGGAGCAGGGTAAACTAAGGTGCATTCACACCGGACAGCTTTGTTTTTGTTTTCTAAACAATATTTAATGATCCTTTTGACTATAATTATTTATATCCCTCCAACCATATCTTACTAACCTTCGTGTATTTCTGCATTTAATTACAAAAATGAAGTAATAGTAAGGTAAGGTTTAAAAGTAATGTACCAGCATTTTCGTGGAGGGAGCAGAGGAAACCATTTTGGTTTGGTTCACCGATAACTGAGAGGTCAGGGGTTCAAATCCCTGTCGGCTGGACTGAGGTGTTTTCCCCTCTCCCTAAATGGTTTTACAGCCTCCTCTAAGTAAATGTGGGTACACTAGTTCCAAATTCTCCCTGACTCCTACCCACCCCATCAGTGTATGAATGCAGAAAGCCAGGACGCATTGTGTTTGATCAATGTACGCCTTAATTTAACAAAATTATATCTAAACAGATTTTTTTCAAATTTGTTACACATATATACCTATCAAAATTATTATTACTGCTTTTTTTTATTTTTTATCACCGCGCCTTACCACTCAACTGCGCTACACGCAAACTAGTTACGCTTAAGAGGCTAAGTAGGAAGATGGTTTAATTTAAAGTAAGTGCACCCGTGTTTGCTTGGAGGGAGAATGGAAAACAATTTAGCGAAATCACCCTCAATATATCCGACCAGGATTCAAACCCCGATTTATCCACAATCATCAGCCCAGTCTACCGGAAGAGTGACTGACACCTTAGACTACGTGGCCACCAAAGCAGGCTAATTTTTTTATATTAGGCGTGTACTTTCAGAACCGACTGTTTTTATCAGCAAACGACCTACACGCTAACTTAATAGTAGAACAGTTCCCCTGGCTGAGGGTAACCCGAACAACTACTCCAATGATACGTTTTCGACCATGCCGGGAATCTGACCCGGGACTCTTGCCTCAAAAGGAAGACACGTGATCGACTGAGCCACGGTGTTAGACAAAGTGTTTGTGATTTGTTTATATTTCCCGTGACTAGATAGCGCCACAACCGCGCGCTGTGTCATCGTGTGGAGCGGGCCTCGACTTCGTCTTAAGCGCAGTTTTGTTAACTCTGGTGCGGTTGATGTTATCGTGCTTAGCACCGCGTCTTACTACCCATTCGGGTTACACGTTTGTTTACTAATCACGCTAGGGGTTTTAAGGATTAGTAAGGTTATATTTAGAAAAAAGTGCACCATAATTTGCGTGGACACAGAGTAGAAACACATTGAGGAAAAATCACTCTCAGAGATTCGAATCTCGATCTCCCCGTCATCGGCAGTCTAATTCACCACGAGAGTAGCGCGTTAGAGCATGCGGCCACCGAAGAGGGTGTGGTTTCAGAACATCAACACATCAATCCCCTGTGTGGGGTGAGTGGATGAGAAAGGGGGTGGGGGGTCGGTTTTTACTTACTGGTGGGACAGCAACACTTGACAATAAGGTAATTTGTGAATGCCACTCTAAGTTAAGTAACTTAACTAATGGTATGATGTGTGAAAAGTAAAAGTGGTAGCTTGGGGGGGGGGGAGGGGGAGAGGCTACGAGAAATACCCACAAGTCTAGACAACCATTGCCTTCTTTTAACAGGTCATGATCACTTTTATACAGTCCAATGTTCGTATAAAGAGCCTTTTGTAAATTACAAACATATATCCAACGCTAGTGGTCGACATTTATAACATTTTACTATATTATTATTTCTACTTTATATATAGTGATAAATATCTATCAAAGTGATATCTGCAGATCACACCACTTGACGTATAAATATGTGAAATTAAATCTAGCAGCCTTCCAAGAGGTAAGATGAGGTTCTTCCTATGAAAATTGAACTGTTAACACATACAAGGGGCTGTAAAACTAATCCCGCATAAAATATTTGCTCCAATTTATTTATTTATTTTCATATTTTTATTTTATTTTAAGAGAAGGTGTGTAGGTCTGAATTGATCCCCAAGGCTGCGTGAGAACACGATCCCACCTGAGAAAAATACACTTCACTTCTATCAAGCGAGCATTTTAAAACTAATACATGTTCAAACGACACACAGCCGGTTGATCACGAACAGGGTGAGGCCAATATTTAGCGTTTCTGGCTCTGCCGAGATTTGAACTCCCTGACATTAAACGGGAGGGAGGTTTACATACTGTGGTTTTACGTTCTCTCTCCAGACAGGTGTTGTAGTGTCTTAAAAATAAATATTCTTCTATGGGGCTAAATGGTTTTCATCCATCACTGACACTAATCAGCTACTTCATCCTGGTGCCTTAGGTTATATAAATGACGTCACTGTTATCTAGTATTAGCACTTACACCCTGTCCAGGCCAAGTTTATTTACACTGATTGGTTGAGGAGGCAGAATTAAGATTAATTTTACCCGCATTTTAGTGGAGGGTGAGTGGAAAATTACGCCTTAGTGAACCCGGCCGGGAATCAAATCCCAACCTCTTAGCCTCAATAAAACAATACTAGAGGATACTGGCGTCCTTAACCGCGTGACTACAGTTGCGTGCTAGTATGTCTATCGCCTCGTTTTATTACCTTAGACTTGACTGATAGCTAGTTCTGCCTTTAGAGCTTACGGATAGAAGAACATCCACAGATGTTTATAAAACTAAAAAGAGCTGGTAATATTCTGAAGAAAAAAAAACACAACTCAACTAGCGGCCATAGAGAAGGTGTTGTGGTGAACAGTGCCTATGGGCCCCCTCCCTGAAGCCGCCACTGTTTCCTGCCAACCATTACGCTAATGAGCTACACGGCTATACACCCCCCCTGCCCCCTCCCTAGTTACAACTCTATTTTATTATGTAATTACATGCTCCAGATATTAATAGCCCCCTCTCTCTACCTTACAAGACAGGATCTCAATGTAATTAAAAGGTTGAAATCAGTCTTTCGGGGGGGAGATGGGGGGAAAAGGAAAAATACTTCCGTGGGGGGGGGGGGGGAGGGAAGATAGAATATTGAGAAAAATAGGGGAGTGGGAAGTTAGTGTCTTCTTCTGTTCTTTCTGAGTGAAAATACACGGAATTAGATAAAAGAGGGACAAAACGGGAAATGGGTATAATTTTTTTTATCCAATATTAATTTTAGATCACGAATGAAAATGGATTTCATAGTAATAATAGTAGTAGTAATAGGGTTTTATTTCGATGTGAAGGACGGAGTATCAAGATTAAAAAAACCCGGAGAATCTGACGTAGAACGAGGGGATATATTTCAGACAAACGACAACGGCGATAACTTTACCCGAGTCAGGGGGTCATGAACAGTCGACATACAGCAACATATCGAGGTAAATATTTGGTACGACCAACTCCATGTTGTAGTGGTCAGTGCCCCTTACTACAAGCCTAGGGTTTCTGGGTTCAATTCCCGGCTGGTACCTTGGGTATTTTTCCCGAAAGGGGAATTACCCCAACAGTAACCAGGGTTTGTGTGATTAGGCTTAAGTTAGGTTTAAGGGCGTATGGCCCAAAATTAATAATATAATATATATTTATATTAATAGGTCTTCTTAATTCAAACTTTGATCAGTGTATTAAATATAGATAAGCCTGGTACCATTTACCATTACCATTTAGAAAGATCCACTCTTTGTTTACCCATTCGGGATTTGAACCCTGACCACCATTCATCGTTAAAATAAACTAAATGAGCTTAGTGTTTAAATCAAGTTAAGGTTAACTTTAAAAATGACCCGATGGTTTAGTTCGGTCTCTGACTTACAGTTTTCATTCATAATAGCCAGAGAAGACTGTCTACCTGCTAACCTTCCCCTCCCGGACCCTCCCTACCCACCCCCAAAACTTCATCCCAAGACTTTCCAGTCACTCCACCGCTGACGAAGATAGGTTTTTTTGGTTCTCAACGGAACGGAACGGTAGCATCAGCCTTCACATTTTCCTCAGCGACACAAACGCTATCTTACAGGTTTTTCTCAACATTGACTCTGTTCAAACGCCGTTAAGTATTTCCACTGGCTACACATCCTCACACTCACTGTCACCCTCATACTATCACCCTCACACTCACTATCACCATCACCTCATCTCATCGGGACATGGAAAGAGCCTCCAACCCGCCTCGGTGGCGTAGTTGGCTAACGCGCTAGTCGTGTTGAGCTCGACCGCCGAGGACTGGGAGATCGAGGTTCGAATCTCGGTCGGGTGAACTGGGGGGGGGTTTCCCTAAATGGTTTTCCACTCTCCCTCCACGCAAATGCGGGTTCACTTCCTCTAAATTCAACCCTCCCAATTCCTAATCCATTAGAGTAATTAGTACTTAAGCGTATAACCCGAACGGGTAGTAAGACGTGGTGCTAAATATTATTAAAGAGCCTCCAAGGAAAGGATGTACTATTAGTACATTCTGGCTTCTCCTGGGTAACGGTATATTAGTAAGGTCTAATCTTTCCACTAATGGGCTACGTGTGATGTAGCTCATATATATTATATATATTTTATTGATAATCAATATACTTCTTTCTTCGAGGTTCTAGAAAGTAAAAAAGAATGAAGGTATTTCCTTTCCCACGTCCTGGAGTTTGTTAAAGCCAAATGGAACATATAACATGTGTAGGATATTTCGAAATTAAACTTTTTCATTGATTCTTATATCTGTCTGGGATTAAAATTGACCCTAGATACTATATTTTTACGTCTGACACCTTAGATCATTCGGTAGCTTGTTTGTCATCTGGGTCGAGGGTCCCGTATTCGATTCCTGCATGGCCGAAAAATTTATCATTGATGAAATGTGGGTTAATCCTTTTACAGTGATGAACTAACGGCTGGGGGCTGGATGTTGTGTTTGCTCTAGATTTAAGTTAACCTATAAGTCGTGTGCTGATAATTAGTCAGTTCAGAAAACCCCTTTAAAAAGTTTAAAAAAATATTTTGCCATTGTCAAAGTTTTAATTAAACTGGGTTTTGCGATTGAAACAAATTTACCTAACTACAACCATGAATTTTGGTTTTATTATATGTCCCTAAAACTAATTTTATATTGATGAAAATTCCGATAACTATTTTCTATTTGAAGACTTAACGCGTAAATTTATTTATTGTACACCGAGAAAAAGTCAGTCTTGTGTTAAGCTTATTCACACTGAAACCTAGAGGGCCTTGTGTTAAGTTGTATTCACATTGAAAGATATTGAGTCTTCTGTTAAGCTGTATTCACACTGAAACCTAGAGGGCCTTGTGTTAAGCTGTATTCACACTGAAACCTAGAGGACCTTGTTTTAAGTTGTATTCACATTGAAAGCTAGTGAGTATTGTGTTAAGCTGTATTCACACTGAATGATAGTGAGTCTTGTGTTAAGCTGTATTCACACGAAACCTAGAGGGCCTGTGTTAAGTGTTCACATTGAACCTGGTCTTGTGTTAAGCTGTATTCACATTGAAACCTAGGTCTGTGTAAGCTATCACATGAAGATAGTGGTCTTGTGTTAAGCTGTATTCACACTGAAACCTAGAGGGTCTTGTGTTAAGCTGTATTCACACTGAAACCTAGAGGGTCTTGTGTTAAGCTGTATTCACAATGAAACCTAGAGGGTCTTGTGTTAAGCTGTGTTCACAATGAAAGCAGTGATTGTGTTAAGCTATCACACTGAATCTAGGTTGTGTTAAGCTGTATTCACAATGAAATATAGTGAGTCTTGTGTTAAGCTTATCACACTGAACCTAAGGCTTGTTAAGCGGTCACAATGAAAGCTACTGAGTTGTGTTACGTATCAATGAAATCTAGAGGTCTTGTGTTAAGCTGTTTAAATAAGCTAGAGGGTCTTGTTTAACTGTATCACACTGAAAGCTAGTGGCTCCTGTAATTATTTTAACAAGTCTCGTTATTTCTCCGGAGTAATAAAATAATTGCTAGCTTGCTCTTGAACGGTGCTATCTTGATTCGTCCCGGAAGCGGAAGAGCTCGCCTGCGAGTGAAATGAAGTAAGAATATAACAGGGGGTAGGGGGGAGCAGGGAGAGGTGTCGGAAAGGTCTACTGGAAGGAGGGGGGAGGGGGAGGGTATAAGAATAGAGAAGAAAAGAGAGGTCCAGTTGAAAAAAGGTCTAGGTACATGCTCCCAAGAGTGAGAGGGTTGCATCTCCCACCGAGAAGATTAAGGGATAAGATTCTTTATCACATTTAATTTTACCAAAACACCATTCGAAAAAGATTTTTAAAATTTAAAACGCACATCAGTTATGATACGAGGGTGATTATAAAATCATACCCTCTTTTAAACTAATAGAATATTATCGAGACAATATATTTTCTTGGTAATATCGATATTTTTGCCATTTATTCACATCTTACCTTACAGCTGTCACTGTCCAAACACTTGTGTCTAGATCCATCTTGATTATTTTATTATAAACGAGTATTAATCAGGAGAAGAATCGCCTTATTCAAGTTTCACTACAATCCTAGAACCGGGTCTTGCTTTACTGCTCAGACGTGACGAGATTTCCGTGCAAATAAACAACTTAGAACAATTTTTTTTATATATCTCGACCACTTTTTAATGACACCGGGAACCTTTTCTTAACAGCACCCAAACATTCACCGATTAACGTATATTAGATACAGATCGCGGCTTCGATATAGCAGTTGCCCGCTTCGGTGGCTGCGTGGTCTAACGCGCTACTCTCGCAGTAGGCTAGACTGCCAATGACGGGGAGAGCTAGGTTCGAATCTCGGTCAGATGTACGAATTTCCCCCCAAAATGGTTTTCCACTCTCCCTCCACGCAAATGTGAATACATCTCCTCTAAATATAACCTTCCTGGTCCCTAAAACCATTAGCGTAGTTAGTATAGAGGGGTATAACTCGAACGGGTAGTAAGACGCGGTGCTAAAAGATATAGCTTGCATTTGACGCCCGTTGGGACACGCCACTCGCGGCCGGGAACTCCTGTCCGCCTAATGATAGTCAACTTGTTGTACACGTACGTACATATAGCTGCGTGCTTCAGGCGTTGTTGAGCCTAACTTCAACCTACATTCAGTAATACAAGGTGACTTTCCTGGACAATTATTTTTACTAGGTTTTCTGTTTCCCATTGTTCTCAGATGCTGTGGCTTAAATTTGAGCAAACAGTTTAGAAACACCCAGTCCTGGCTAAATAATAGTTATTTCAAGAAATTTTGAAAATTATTCCTTGCTTAAATGACCCAAGAAATGTAGAGTCTGTTTCTGTCATGTTTTATCAACGGCAAGTTGGCTTTCTAAGGGTACAGAGTAGGCCTATTTTCACAAAACTCCAACTACAGTTAAATCAATTTGATAGAATTTACATTCATTCAACAAATACTTTTACATTTACAGTCTATTTTCTTGTAGTACTTTTTGTTCAGCAGCGCGTCTTACTACCCAATCGGGATGTACGTATTCTTACACTACTATCATTACATTTATTACCAATGTTTATAAGAATTATTCTCTTTCAACTTTGAGTTTATAATCAATAAAATATAATTAATTTGACTTAGGTTTTTCTTCCCCTTCCCGTTTCTCTGATAATTATGTTTGATTATCCGGGTCTTGGGACAACCGAGGCTCGGTCTAACGGGGTTTTACTGTATTTCACCAACTAAACTGTATTGTATTTGGTTGTTGTGTTTGTTCCAGAATTAAGTGGGCTGCCACTGACAGGGAAAGTATGGCTTCAATCCAGGTTGGATGCACTGAGGATGATTTCCTCTAAATGTTTTATCAAGCTTCCCCCTAATTCAATATGTGGGTACATTTCCTCTCGATTCTACCTTCCTTATACCTACTCATTAGTGTAGCTATGTGGATATCACGAATGGGTGGTATGCGATAGATAACAACCTAATAATTTCTTATAATTATTATCTATATGTCACGTATGGGAGTTATTTGGACGATCAGTCAAGCTATGTATCAGTCACCTATGGGAGTTATTTTGACGATCAGTCCAACCATGTATCAGTCACGTATGGGAGTTATTTTGACGATCAGTCCAACCATGTATCAGTCACGTATGGAAGTTATTTTGACGATCAGTCCAACCATGTATCAGTCACGTATGGAAGTTATTTTGACGATCAGTCCAACCATGTATCAGTCACGTATGGGAGTTATTTTGACGATCAGTCCAACCATGTTTCAGTCACGTATGGGTGTTATTTTGACGATCAGCCCGCGATGTTTCCTCTCCTCCAACTCAGAGATCTCTAGCGAGGCACTTGTGCGACTCTTCCGCCACGGCCCTCTCCAGATATAAGACAGAGGAGAATAAGAAAGAATGGAGATGGCATGAAGAAGAGGGGGGAGGGTTCTCTTTCCTTCCTCCACTGAACTGAATCGGGAGCCAATTTCACAAAGTTTTGGATTCGGTGTCGGTTCGCATACAAACGAGGTGATCTACCCCCCTCCCCCCCCCGTAACCTCTCTTCTTGGGAGTCTACACTGCGCCCCCCTCTCCCCTGGCCGTTACACTCGCGCCTATAGCAGGTTCATTTAGACGGTCGACAGTCAACATTCACCCAGCCGTGGTCGGAATCGGGGAGAATCTGTGACAAGGATCTCTCAACCGGGGTTTGAATCCTGGAGAGGTTGAAATATGTTCCATTACTTTCTCACCAGACATGTGGGCTTCACGTCTTACTGCCCGTCCTGACTATCCACGTCTTACTACCCATCCTGACTATCCACGTCTTATTAATATTACGTCATAAGCCTTTCTTTGTATGGCGTTGCTTAGCTTACAGCTAATTAATTATTAAAACTGAAAATGAACATTTATACCTCACAAAAAAAAAGCTGTTTTTCTTCTATAAAGACCTGTATGGGGCACGTTGGAGTAGGTCATGGTTCTGAAAGGGGTTCGAAAACACTTTCTTAGGTTAGCTACTTTATACGACTGATGGTCCTAGCTGCTACTGTACACTCTCTTCGTCCTGGTCTTTTGTTTGGACGGTTTAAGACGCTGATGACCTGCACTGCCCTTGACTGCAACATTGCTGAGACAGTCTGTCTAGTGTGTAGACAACAGTGTAGCTCGTGTAATGTAGACACAGTCTGTCTACTGTGTAGACAACAGTCTGTCTAGTGTGTAGACAACAGTGTAGCACGTGTAATGTAGACAACAGTGTAGTTTGTGTAATGTAGACACAGTCTTCAGTATGTCTAGTGTGTAGTTAACAGTGTAGTTCATGTAGCTCGGCACACACAATGAACCAATGCACACTAATGATCCACGGCACACCAATTAGTCAATTTACACTGATGGTACTTGGCATACTAACGATCCAAAGCATATTAATGGTCCACAGCACACCAATTAACCAAGGCACATTAATGGTCCACAGCACACCAAATAACCAAGGCACATTAATGGTCCACGGCACACAAAATAACAAAGGCACATTAATGGTCCACGGCACACCAGTTAGACAAGGCACATTTATGGTCCACGGCACACCAATTAGTTAATGCACACTAATGATACGTGGCATACTAACGAGACATAATACATTAATAGTCTATAGCACACCAATTAGCCAATATACATTAATTATCCACGTCACACCAATTAGCCAAGGCACATTAATGGTCTACAGCACACAAATTAGCCAAGGCACATTAATGATCCACGTAACATCAATTAGCCAAGGCACATTAATGGTCCACGGCACACCAAATAGCCAAGGCACATTAATGGTCCACGTCACGCCAATTAGCCAAGGCACATTAATGGTCAACCGCACACAAATTAGCCAAGACACATTAATTGTCTACGGCACACCAAATAGCCAAGGCACATTAATGGTCCACGTCACACCAATTAGCCAAGGCACATTAATGGTCTACAGCACACAAATTAGCCAAGGCACATTAATGATCCACGTAACACCAATTAGCCAAGGCACATTAATGATCCGCGGCACATGGATGGACACAAGCCTACGTGTGGGGAAGACCACGTGATCTTGAGGAGATGTATCCCTTCTTGCAAGGTTGCCTACCTTCAGCGGGGTCCAGCCGTTTCGCGCGGCGGCCATGTTTGGAGTTGTTGTGGACGAACATGTTGTCCGAGATGGCGAGGAGAGGACCATCCACTGCCACCTGCGTGGAGATTACCACCTGCAATGAGAGGAAGGACGTCCCAGGACATCACTAGTTACCTCACTTACCCTGAAAACACCTGCAGGTGGGCATACATACCAGGAAATCAATAGTTACTTGACTTCCCCCAAAAACACCTGCAAGGTTACTGAGGGATTACCCAGGGAAAATGGAAGAAAACTAGGATTACCCAGGAGATAATATGTAGGAGAGCTAGGATTACCCAGGGTATGTGGAGGAGAGCTAGGATTACCCAGGGTAAATGGAGGAGAGCTAGGATAACCCAGGAGAAATATAGGAGAGCTAGGATTACCCAGGGTATGTGGAGGAGAGCTAGGATTACCCAGGAGAAATGTAAGAGAGCTAGGATTACCCAGGAGATAATATGTAGGAGTGCTAGGATTACCCAGGGTATGTGGAGGAGAGCTAGGATTACCCAGGGTAAATGAGAGGAGAGCTAGGATTACCCAGGAGAAATGTAAGAGAGCTAGGATTACCCTGAGGAAATAGAGGAGAGCTCGGATTACCCAGAGGAAAGCTAGGAGGAGAGCTAGGATTACCCAGGAGAAATGTAAGAGAGCTAGGATTACCTGAGGAAATAGAGGAGAGCTCGGATTACCAAGAAAGCGGAGGAGAGCTAGGATTACCAGGAGAAAATTAGGAAGCTAGGATTACCCAGGAAAATGTAGGGAGCTAGGATTAGTCAGGGTGTATGGAGGAGAGCTAGGATTATTCAGAAGAATGAATCAGGCACACATTTTTTTAATATTATGCTACAAGTAAACTGTTTTCAGCGTCACAACATGGTTAAATTGGACCATCTCCTTGACAGAAAAGTACAAACAGACTGTACCTTGAGCTACATATAATCTATCTAAGGTACGTTTTATTATATCATTCATTGAGAGCGGAACACATTCATACCTGTAAAGAGCTGCATAATTCAAACAAGCCCATAGAAACAAACAAACCCTCGCGTGAAGTATTCCTGGGAACAAATATTACACCGTTTGAACTTTAAAACGATTTGCTCGCTCTTGGCGCTTAGCGGGGGGTGAAGGGGGTAGGAAAAGAGCAAGAGAGATCAAAGGTATGCCGCCGACGCGAGGCGTCACATCTGACGCGACGTGCGAGCGTCTATCAGAACACACCGCTCTCTCTCTCTGTGTTTGCTCTAAACCACGTATTTCCCCATCCGCGCTTATTAAAACTAGGCTCACATTTAAAATGAAATATCAGCAGAAGATAAGGCTGAGCTCACAATGAACTGATGTAACTGTTGGATACTAAGGATGGTTCACAATGAACTGATGTAACTGTTGGATATTAAGGATTATTCACAATGAAGTGATATTACTGGTGGATGTAAGGCTGGTTCACAATGAAGAGCTATAAATGGTGTGTGTTAAGACTGGTTCACAATGAAGTGATATAATTGTTGGAAGTTAAGGATGGTTCACAATGAAGTAATATAACTGTTGGAGGCTAAGGATGGTTCACAATATAGGGAAATGATGGGCAAGTGCTAAGGCTGGGTGCACAATATTGAGAGTACAGTGCACATTACGATATATGGTCTACAATACCTGTATATAAATATAAGAAACTACTCTTAAAATGTATTTTGGGGAACAAATTATTTTATTATTGTCTATATAAATGTTTTCTCAGACATTCATAATTTACAATTCCAATAAGAGTGTGATAGATGATTATTTATTATTAATAATTATGGTTAGGCCTTTCTTATTAGAACTAAAACTTTGTTATATGCTATACGAAAAAGTAGGCCCTTTTCAAGTAAAATAAATATTCTTTCATGAGGTTGTCAAAGTGATTACCATTAAAAAATTAATCATTTGTTCGAAACAAGATTTATTCAAATTTATGACCTTAGCAAGAAATTGATAACAAATAAAACATTATTTGTAGCACAAACAAATAATTGGATTAAATTGTGTAAATTTGTCATTCAGGTTAAAAAGGAAAAAAACTCCATTTCAAAGTGATGTATTTTCGATACTTGATGAGAATTATAGATGGGATCCTTTGATCATTAAGTTTAAACTCTTGTAACTAAGAAAGAGGTCTAACTGTGGAACAAATATCTAGGGAAATTAATCTAACTAAGGGCTTATCTAAGGTAATATTATTGACTGCTAGAAGAAATATTCGTAGATACACTTTTAGTTCTAAAAAAATGAAGCGAATATTTCTATTGGATATCTCGCATTTTATTTAACTAACTTAATAAGCCACTCTAAAAATATTCATAAATCACATTAATAACAAATTAACTAAGTCAACAAATACATATAATATTTGTTAAGTGCGTTGCATTAATATTGATACAATACCTATACCCTTCTTGAGTTTTATAAACTAGTTCTAAGAACTCGTCGTAATCTGAGATCATATTTAAATATTTGAAAAAAAAAAAACTTAGTGAAGAAATAGCTATCACTTACAGAATCCCCTTATTTGATGGATGTACGTCCCGCAATACACAACTGTATCACATGTAGTATTAGGGCAATCTCACAATGTATGAAGTTTAAAGGCTGTATTGAATACAATGCCCCTGTATTTGATGATGATACAACTAGCAACACTCAGCTGTATGGAATGTAGTATTACATCCCCCTCACGGTTAGTTGTTTAAATGGCTGAACTCAATACAGTGCCCTTGTATTTGATGATGATACAACTAGCAACACACAGCTGTATGGAATGTAGTATTACACCCCCCTCACTGTTGTTTAAATGGCTGATCTGACCCTCCCCCCTTCCTCCGCAATGCAACCAGACAATCAACTCCAACCTCCGAGTCACAGTAAGGAGCGCTAACCACTCAGCTAAAACTTGTGCCAGGGAACAGTTTTCAGTTTATTTCTTACAGACATCTACTAAATTAACTTTGACCCAAACCCGCATTGGCGATCACGTGGTCTAGCGCGTCGCTCTTGTGATGGACTGTATTTCCCGTGACGGGAAGTTTATTAGCACCGCGTCTTACTACACATTCGGGTTATATGCTTAATTACTAATTATGATATTGAGTTAGGTATAGGGAAGGTTGAATTTAGATGAAGTGAACCCACATTTGCGTGGAGGGAGACTGGAAAATCATTTAAGGAAAACCACCCCAGTTCATACGACTGAGATTCGAACCTCGATCTTCCCGTCCTCGGTAGTATAGCTCAACACGATACCAGCGCGCTAGCTAACTACACCATCGATACGGGTTGACGGGAAGTTCGGGGTTCAAATTCCGGCGGGCGTGCGGGTACATTTATTCTAAAGTGTTACCTACCCCATCCATATTTCTCTAGCGTAGTTATTTTATGCGAATAGCTTGAACGGGTAAATAATAACATGTGGTGGAGAAATAACAAAAAAAATTGTTTTCCAAAATAAATTTCATAAAACAAAGATAACTTGTGAACTCACTCTAATTGAAAGATAACGATACAAAGCACACACCGTGTGATGCGGGCTCACGAATGTGTGACTCCGGCTTCTTTATAAACGCACCCTAACAAGCAAACAAACTGTCAGCTTTAACCCAAGCAAGCTTCATAGAGCGCTCGTAGCGCAGTGGTGGCTATAGAGGAGTGGGGGTGGGAGCCACGTTATATAGTCCTTCCCCCTTCCCCCCTTACCCTATTAAACCTGGACCATAATATATCGCGTTAGCTGCTAGTTAATCACCCCCCTCACCCCTCCCCAAGAACAAAAGTGGTCGTCGCTGCTTGTACATGTCCCGGGACAAGAATTCTCTTCACCACGCGCGACCAATTCAACAAACGAGTGTTCTGTTACAAGTAGGGTTATTAGCACCTGGGACCACATGTGTAGTGAGCTCCGAACTGCCTGTACCTCATAAACTTTAGTAACGTTTCAATATCCTAATCAAAATTTTTTTTTGTTCGTTTGTGGAGTCCAAGCCTTACAACGCGTCTGTTGACACCGATAGGATGAAGAAGAAGATGGAATTGAGAGAAAATGTACCCATGTTTGCGTGGAAGAAGAGTGGTAAACAGCTTATTGGAGGGAAAACTTGCATCCCCAGTACACTCAACCAGGATTCAAACCTCAGAATTCCTCTTTCACGGTGATCAAGTGCAACATGTCATAAGTCACTGCGGTGATATAATTACTTGTGTAACGAGTGAGATGATAATTACTTGTGTAACGAGTGATATGATAATTACTTGTGTAACGAGTGATATGATAATTACTTGTGTAACGAGTGATATGATAATTACTTGTGTAACGAGGGAGATGATAATTACTTGTGTAAACAAGTGAGATGATAATTACTTGTGTAACGAGTGATATGATAATTACTTGTGTAACGAGTGAGATGATAATTACTTGTGTAACGAGTGATATGATAATTACTTGTGTAACGAGTGATATGATAATTACTTGTGTAACGAGTGAGATGATAATTACTTGTGTAACGAGTGATATGATAATTACTTGTGTAACGAGTGATATGATATTTTAACATTTTACAATGAAAGGGATTTTTTAAAATCCAAACACAAGACAGATGTGGTTTATAAATATCTCTTTCTCTCTCGTTATATATTTTAAATTAAGAAATATTTTAACGCATACTCAGATGACAGCACAATTTTAATTTTAAATTAAAGGGCTAGAGGATGAAAATTAATGTTTAAACCTATTTATTCCCGTATTCAGAAATTAGATTAAATATAATAGGGCTTGTTATAAGGACAATTTTTAGAGGGTTTATTTGTTATTGAACTCCCTAAATAGCGTATGAGTTTATAAACTTATCTTAGATTTTTTTCTATATTTTAGTGTGTGAAGTACTGGAATTTCTGATATTATAAGAAATAGTTTAATTCTATTAAATATAATGAAGGTAGATTGTATTTAGCTACAGTACCTTTTGAATCAGGGTAAATTAATATATCAGTGAGAAACTTACTTATCCCGATTTGAGAAGAGTTAATGTGGAATTATTCTTATAAAATATTCATGAGAGGTAAAATATTATTTCATTTATAAGGTAACTGGTTTCTTAAGAAATTAATTGAATCCAGTAAATTAAGTAGTAATTGTTTTATTAGTAAATGTACTAGTATTTGTTTATAAATTCAAAGGGATTTTAGCTTACACATGACAATAAATAATATTAAACACATTTTAAATATTTTAATACTAAGAAATTTTTTTCCCAATGTGCCCTTCCTTGACCTTGAAGCAACACATGCTGTCAATGGAGAGTTTATTTACCATAGTGGATGAACATACTTATTTTTAATAGGTAAGAATTGAACCCGGGTCTCTTTGTCTCTGCTTAGATCCACCATTTTAACTCTGAAACCAATCATAACTTTTTTCCCCCTTATGATAAGGTACCTTTTGTTTTGAGTCATCACTAGTTTGCTAGTCTCAAATTTTGGACTTTGTTGGTCTTAATATATATATAATTATATAGTATCTGGTCCGTCGCAATCATAGATATCAAACGTAGTTTTTAGATTTATAAAATGTAAGCTAGAAATTTAATTAACCTAAGGTAGTTTATATGTATATAATTATATTACTATTATAATTTCAACATCAAAATAAATATTTCTTCTTTGAAGATTTTTTAGATAAATTATGAAGTTTTTTTGATTCAACTTTGGTGTTTGTTCTTTCATTTTAAAGATAATGTTGAAAATGGGTTATTTATAATTCCTGAAATTATTGTCTCCTCTAACATATATTTATATGATACATTGTATATTTTTAATAATATTTTTTAATAGACCATTAAAAGTCGTGGGACTGTAATAATAATAATAATAAATAATAATAATTACCATAGTAATTTTAGAATATTTGTGCGATTATATTTTAAAATATTAGTTTTATATTTTATAAAAGCTTATAATAATTTTTTTGTTACCGCATCTCACCGCTCGTGTTGTACGAATATGTGGGCCTACTAGTTACACTAATGTGTTAAATATAAGGAAGGATTGAATCTATAGAAAATGTACCAGAATGTTCGTGGTTGAAGAGTGAGAAACAATTGATTAAACCCCCTTAGTTGACCCAACGGGTATTTAGACCTCAATCTCTCAACCATCGCAAGTCCACTATATTGCCTTAGACCACTCGAACACCAAAGTGAGTCAATTCGGAGTTCACTATAGTCAAATCTCATCTTTTAAAACAATCAGAATTTTTTATATTATTTATTGCTTTGTGTATTTTATAAGAGTAATACTTATTATTGTATTTATTGTAATTGCTTGTGACGTCAGCACGCGACGCCCCAAGGCTCCCGTTTACCAACCAAGCGTCTCTCGCATTTCACCTTTAAGGGATGTAACCGACGCCGCGCTCCGATCACCGTCTCGACGCCATGCTCGGGCGTCTGCTGGCGTCTGGGCATCCCTTCAACTGTTCCCATGGGAACCGTACCCTCCCTCTTCCCCTCCGAGCTAGGGGAAAGAGGGGAGGGGAGGCTAGCTGGTCCCTGGGGCTCACAGACTGGTCTCAAGGGAGGAGTCTCTCCAGGGACTACCCCAACCCTACACACACCCCACCAAACCCCGCACATACCACAAAATGGCGGCGCAGCCCGTCCCCTCCCCTTTTACATGGACCCCTTAACCCGGACTGAACTACATCTTGGCTCACTTGAGAAGAGGGTGGAGATACGCTTCATTATTGGGATATTTTATAATCAATAGCGAGTTGTAAGTCCCTCTCAAGCTAGTTACACGCAGTACAAGACAGTGAAATCACCATTATATGTGCTGATGTTCCATGATCAATAGCGAGTTGTAAGTTCTTCTCAAGCTAGTTAACACGCAGTACAAGACAGTGAAATCACCACTGTATGTGCTGATGTTCCATGATCAATAGCGAGTTGTAAGTTCTTCTCAAGCTAGTTAACACGCAGTACAAGACAGTGAAATCACCACTGTATGTGCTGATGTTCCATGATCAATAGCGAGATACCCCTTACCTCATAATTCAACCGCACACCCTGATAACAATCTCATATAATTGAAGCGGTCGCGGGTAAGAACAGCTCAACTCTATCGTTAGCGGTGAAGATAGTAAGCATGTTTGTTTCTAGTGAGATATTTATAATCACATTACTGTACGACTTACACACTTGAAACGTTGCCTAAAACAGTGACACCTTAAACTAGATATTGAACCAATCTGAATGGAAGTATTGATCTGCCGTAAGATAAATAGGCCTTAAACACAACCTTTTTCAAGTCCAAAATATGAATATAATCGAGGTAAAGTTGGTTTACGGTTGATTTTGACCTTCTTTTCGGTTGAACTGCCACGAAAAAAAAGTTCAAAATTCATCCGCCTTGCAAATATCTTCCACCATTTTGGGAAGTGTAGTCGATTCACACCTCCTGTTTATGCGTGGTACCACATCTTACCACCCGTCCAGACTATCCGATAATAGGACAGGTGTGAAATGGTATAGTCTGAAAGAAAATTCACCCACATTTGCGTGGAGGTAGGTTGAAAGCGTTGAGTAAAAAACCACCCTCGGTACAACATACCTTATTCAAACCCCGAACTCTCCTTCAGAGGCAATCCAGTCCGGAGCACGACTGGCGCCTTAGGCCGTATGACCACCAACGTGTGTCACATGCCTTTTTAAAGTGACAACAAATATTTACCCAGGTAAAAGTTTAAGTAAGACTTCTTGATATATATGTCAAGAAAGGCCCAAGCTATCGTGAACATATTATATTTTACTGGTCATAGTACCTGGCGAGAAAACGGCCCAAGCTATCGTGATGTATTATATTTTACTGGTCATCGCACCCTGGCGAGAAAACGGCCCAATTCAACTCCGGCCCGTTCAACACACAAGGAGAGTTTAGACGAGTTGGGAGTTTCGTGATAGTCTATGGATAAGAGAACATTAAAATAACTGAACCACTTTTGATATGACATTGAGAACCTTGTCTTAGCAACGTCCTGCACATATTCACCGGTTAACATCAATTATATATGTATAGAGAGATATATATACCGGGGTGAGGTTGATTGATGTGTAGATAGATAAAGATGTATGGGAAAAAAAGATAGATAACTAGATGGGTTGATGGATAGAGAGAAATGGATACATATACTTGGATATAGAAAGATAAAAATACATGTTTCTGTTTTTGACCCGGTTAAAGGAAATGTAGAGCAATACTACTAATATATTTGAAGAGAGATATAATCACACAAACTGTTACACTAACGTCCGTTGACATGGAAACATTTTACAATCTACCTGACGTGGTATTAAATATCCCCTCCACCCTCAAAGGAAAGTAAGCCAGTTTATATTTCACGCCGCGTTCCAGGAGCGCTAGTGGATTCAACGAGCACATCCCGCGATGTCTAGCGGTTAAATGACCAACTATGAACACATGCGTTGACCACAATCTCACGGTCGGGTGTATTTGCTGTCGGTTACAAATATTTAAATTAGCTCGTTCACTCTATTAGTTGTATTTACATATCTGATAGGGCCATAGCGTTTATAACAATTGTCATAACAGTCAGAAAGAGCTTAGATGTGTGTGTGTGTGTTTTGGAGGAGGGGCTAGACTCTGACCCCGGTAGGTCCAGGGTTCGATAAATAACAGTATATAGCTGGGGGAGGGGAGATTTTCTCTGCGTCATGCTTCTCTACACCTTATCCTACCAAATGCAGGTGCATTTTTAGAAATTCGTAAATATCAAGGATAGCTACTCTACAGATTTTCAAATTTATTTAATAACAAAGCTCTATCATTAACTGTTTCATAAATTGTTAAATTAGTTCCTTTTTTCCCCCCTTAGTACTGGCTACGGTTGTACGCATACATTAACTAAGATAGAAAGGTAGAATTTTAGAGGGGATATAAGAGAATTTTGTTGGAGAGACTCTTGTAAACCTTTTCCGAAAAACAAAAATCCTTAACACACCCGACAGGGATTCGAAATCCTGATCATCCCCGTTACTGGCAATTCGGTCTAACACTAGAGTGACGTGCTTATAACATTCAGCCACTGAGGCGGGTCATTCATAATCTAAATTGGTTTAATTTTAAATTAGTATAATTTTATTTCAAACATTACCGATAAGAACGTTGATAGCCAAGAAATGTGTGTGATAATATTATTTAATAACAATAGGAGACCAAGGAACAGATAACAGCAAGTGTGCAAGGGAGAGGATAAGAATGGTAGGAGGAAAGAGGAAGATGAAGACAATTTACTAAACGGACCCGGCCACATGCCTGAAACAATTGCTAGTCCCTTTTGAAAGGTTGGATGCAGCCCGGCATACTTCCACGTTATGAGAATTGCCGTTTCAACTTAAAGTAAGGGGTTTTTATTTCTTTTATCTTACACATTTTTTTAGCATCAAGTCTTACTACCCGTTTGGGTTATACACTTATTTACTAATTATGCTTCTGGTTTTAGGGATAAGGAAGGTTATATTTATGGGAAGTGTACCCGCATTTACGTGGAGGGAGGGTAGAGAACCACCCTCAGTACACCCGACCGAGATTCGAACCTCGATCTCCCCGTCATCAGTAGTCTACGCTTCTCCGAGAGTAGCGCGTTAGACCACGCGGCTAGCGAAGAGGGTTACACACAATTGATAGAGTGCATAAGGGGCTGCTTGTTCAAGTCAAAAGTCCACGCTCTATCCCAACTGAATATCAATATAATATTTATATTTGGTTCTTCATTATAGCTTAGAAAAAATATCTTGACGTACAAATTACAATTTTTTTTTATAAAATCTAAACTCTTTGAAAAACATATAATATACGCTCCAGAATAAACGATTTGGGGACATAACAGTTGTAATAATAGTTGTAATAATAGTATGGGTCGTGGTAAGACGTTAATGTCTAATGTTTTGTGTGCAAGTTAGATCAAATTGATAGAATTTCCAAGTTATGTCATTTATTGTTACAATGCGAGCCAAACTGAGGTACCGGGAAATAAGATATAACTAAAATACTACAGTTAAACAAGAAAACGTGTCCACTTGATAACAGTGAAAATTAGATAAATTTATTTAAACTTTATTGCATTAAAAAAAAATTGGGTAGAGATTTCACTGTTCTTGATTCCACAGTTTTATAAACGCAAATACAGAAAAACCTTGTAATGGAATAGATTTTTATTTCGTAATAATTCTAATCAAAAGTTCCCGCTCTTAACATATTTCAGATGAATGAATATTGTCAGAATATTAAACTCGACGCATCCACATGTGTTAGAAAAATCCTCGACACTCCTGGGTGATCATTTTTTTATTTTTTTATGTTGTTTACAACGATGCTCTTTTGTTCATTGTTCCCCACTCATATTGCTCAAATGTTCTTTATCATCAAATGCAAATATATTTATTCAACGTAACTGCATTCACATATAAATAAAATTAAAACCTGACCCCTGTAAACATGACCCCTGTAAACATGCCACCTGTCATCATGACCCCTGTCAACATGACCCCTGTCAACATGACCCCTGTCAACATGACTCCTGTCATCATGACCCCTGTCAACATGCCACCTGTCATCATGACGTCTGTCATCATGACGCCTGTCAACATGGCCCCTGTCAACATGGCCCCTGTCAACATGACACCTGTCAACATGACCCCTGTCAACATGCAACCTGTCATCATGACGTCTGTCATCATGATGCCGGTCTCCCAGAGAATATCCTTACAAGTGACTCCACAGCTTGACAACAACTAACAACTAACAACAAGCCCTCCGAAGACTCACTTTACAACCTCCCCATGGTGAGACGCCTGGTCTGATATGTGCTACTTACCTAAGTTGTCTGTTATCCGTGGGGTGAGACGGGCTCTTAACATACTACACCGGGTCATAGGCATTTTTATTGTGGAGAGAACCAGTAATCAAACCCAGGCCTTTTATAAAAAGTGACTTCTCCTTGGAAGTAGGTGAAATATATTGTGCTCACGTTAACACTATAAACACAAGAAAAATAGCGGGTATAAAAAAAAGGTCGCTCTTACGTTCCTTCAGTCACAAATCCACGTCCAGCCTATCTCTCTACCCCACCCCACCCCCTTCCACAACCACTATTTTTTTAGGAACTTTTTTTGTTTTGTTTTTACGAGAACCACCCCTCCCGCCTCACAAATAAAAAACAAAAAACAAGAGGCGTCCGCTATTCGCCTTGTCATTATATAATCTGAGACTTGTTGTAACAATAAATCTCGACTGTCATCCCCCTACCCCTCTCCTCTTCACTACTTCATTCACTATCGTCAATTAGAGTCCGCGGGTTTTTCACGGGTCCCCCTCCCCCTCCATTTCACCGTCTACTATCTTCTATCTTGCTCACTACCCCTTCCTTCAAGCCTTGCATTAAATGAGCCAAATACAGGGTTTTTTTTAGTCCCTCTCTTATTTACTGAGTATCTTCATCTACGCGGTAATATTTCGTACCCGCCATTTCCATTCAGATAACGCCATCATGTTTCATTTAAAAATGAGGACTTTCATTTATTTGTATATATATACGTTTTTTTTATGTAAACACAGCATTTGTCAGAGTTAATGCTTTGAAATAGTTAATTTTTAAGTTTCGTCGGCAAGAAATAATCGCACCGGTCATTACTTTGGGACTTGCCCAGCGGTTTTTGTCACAGGTAAATAAATTAAACCCATATTTGTTTATCTACGTAAAAAAAAAACATGGTGTGTTGCTTTGAAAGTTTGAAATGAAACTTTAAAGTTGGGCTAGAATTATTAAGCCGACATCAATATAAGAGAGAGTATGAAGTGAGGATTTTTAGTAAAATTCATGAAATTTTTTAAATTTCTTGCGACCCCTCGGTTAGAGCTAGTATTATGATCGTCTAAAAGAATCGTGTTCTAGATTTTAATAGATATTGATGTTTCATGGCCCCTGAAACAGAAAAAGTGGTTTTTGCAATGCCGTCTGTCTGTCCTTCTGTCTGTATCTTGGTCTAGAGCTGATACAATTTTACCAATCGGGATAGAACTTACTATCTAGGGTTTTAATAACGTCACCCTAAGGAGTTTTTTTGAATGATATATTTAGCCCTATAAACAAGGATAGTTCAAATGAGCGCAAAAATAGAAAAAAATCGATTTTTATCAAAACTCGTTTTACTATTTTGCTTAAAATTCGTCTTTAGGCACTGTCTAACATAACAAATAGAATGGTAGCTCTCAATTTCCTATAGAAACGACTTTGAGGGTAGTTTACATTAATGTAAATTTTCAATTTTGATTATATCTCCACAATTATTTGAGATAAGAAATAGCTTATCACTGTAAAGTTGTAGTCGGCTAGTATTAAATATTTAAAACATTTATTAAATCTTGTTTCTATAAAATCAATAGTTTCCGAGTAATCAGCAAACATATATATTTTAATTGAGGTCTTGGTAATCGAGAGTTAATTGTTATGCCCTTTAATGAAAAGAGATGTTGCTTTTTTCTCAATATATCTCCGTAAAAGTGTTTATTATTTCATTTTGATGTAAGGTGATGCTTTTTCTCCTATCATGTTTTTACAACAATGTCTATTATTTTGTTTCACAATCTTTCGAGTTGTAAGTAAATGGCTTCATTTTTAGATAAAAGAGAGAAAAAGTCTTGCGATGCACCATACAATTTATTTAACCATTTGAGACTTAAAATATGAAGCTTGAAATTTATAAAAGACTCGTGTGATGATAGGAACAATCGTTAAACTACAGACGCCGTGAGATAGATGTAATACTACATTGCATACATACATGTGATGCTAGTTGTATCACCATCAAACACAGGGGCAATGTGTTCAGTACAGCCATTTAAACTACACATTTGTGAGATGGGTATTTCATACAGTTGGGTAAGAAAATATGTGAAGAAATTAATTTTAAACAAAATGAAGTTTCAAGTCCATCATGAGATGTATCAAACAAAATTGTAAACATTTATACTTTTGGGGCTAAAATTCAAATAACGAATACTTGTGTAAAGAATTGTCAAACCAAATTTCCAAATCTCGAGTTCGAAAAATTTTCACGATTAACAATACTTTATTTTTATGTGAAACGTAAAAACTGTTGGCTAATTATTGTATTTATATGTTTAAATATTACACTATCTTAACGTTACGATTTAAGTTTGATTTATTACTACCACACAAATGATTTATTAGTAGCTTATTCCGGCAATAATTTATGCTCGTATTATCAGAAGAGGACCAGTTATAATTAAATCCATCCAAATTGGATAAATCCAAGTTGGATATGTCTTCGAAAATATAGTTCTAGACTTGGTTCTACCAAGTATATTCACATGACTTCCCCACCCATCCCTTTCCCGGTCATTCGTGGTGTGGTTTCCCTGCATCTTTTGTGGGAAAAATATACCACACACACAAAAACACACACGCACACACACACACAAACACACACACGCATGCACACACAGGCACACGCACACCTCGATGTCAAAATAGAGATAGTAAAATGATTTCCATATAAAGAAAAATGTTCCCGAACCATAAACCACATTACGGATGACAAAGATGAAACAAACAAAAAATATGGAGACTGTAAGGAATGAAATATAAACAAAAGTCCAAGCCAAGAATGAAAAATGTATGTCCCTCCCCCCCTCCCCAATATCCTTGCTTTTCCGTTTCCCTTCGGAAGAGGGGGAGAGTGTCTCTGAAAGTTAGATATTTCAACGAGTAAATCCTGTGTTGGGCAGGACAGGGAGGGAGAATTGAAACAAACTGGAGGAGATGGTAGCGCTCTATACTCGAGGATAGAGCTGGATATATGAGATGCTCTGTTACATTATCTGTAGGAGCCATGTTACACGAGGTTGTAGTGTTCTATAATCGGGATAGAGCTGGATATATGAGATGCTCTGTTACATTATCTGTAGGAGCCATGTTACACGAGGTTGTAGTGTTCTATACTCGGGATAGAGCTGGATATATGAGATGCTCTGTTACATTATCTGTAGGAGCCATGTTACACGAGGTTGTAGCGTTCTATACTCGGCATAGAGCTGGATATATTAGATACTCTGTTATATTATCTGTAGGAGCCATGTTACACGAGGTTATAGCGCTATATACTCGAGGATAGAGCTGGATATATGAGATGCTCTGTTACATTATCTGTAGGAGCCATGTTACACGAGGTTGTAGCGTTCTATACTCGGCATAGAGCTGGATATATTAGATACTCTGTTATATTATCTGTAGGAGCCATGTTACACGAGGTTATAGCGCTATATACTCGAAGATAGAGCTGGATATATGAGATGCTCTGTTACATTATCTGTAGGAGCCATGTTACACGAGATTGTAGCGTTCTATACTCGGCATAGAGCTGGATATATTAGATACTCTGTTATATTATCTGTAGGAGCCATGTTACACGAGGTTATAGCGCTATATACTCGAGGATAGAGCTGGATATATGAGATGCTCTGTTACATTATCTGTAGGAGCCATGTTACACGAGATTGTAGCGTTCTATACTCGGCATAGAGCTGGATATATTAGATACTCTGTTATATTATCTGTAGGAGCCATGTTACACGAGGTTATAGCGCTATATACTCGAGGATAGAGCTGGATATATGAGATGCTCTGTTACATTATCTGTAGGAGCCATGTTACACGAGGCGGGGAGCTCTATACTCGGGATAGAGCTGAATATATGAGATGCTCTGTGACACTATCTGTAGGAGCCATGTTACACGAGGTGGGGAGCTCTATACTTGGGGATAGAGCTGGATATATTCGATTTTCTGCTACATCATCTGTAGGAGCCATGTTACACGAGGTGGGGTGCTCTATACTCGTAGCATACCCCTGTATGTACAAGTAATCTTGAGTATTCCTTGTAAAACAGCTGTACTGAGGGAGATAGATAACTTACCCCTGCAACCACTAATTATAACCAAGGTTTCCTAACTGATGGGTTTCTGTCACTGTACCGCATCGTGTAACATCGGCTCCACGTCAGGAGGAACTGTTTCCTTTGCGCTAGGAGAGTGTTTTTTTTTTTACCCTCGAAGGGTCCGAAAGTCATAGGTCGAGTGAGGGAGGGGGTGGGGCCGTGTAAAGGGCTGAGATCGGGAAATGAGACTATGTCCAGACAAGACTCGTCTCCCCCTTTAGATCCGCCCTCTGAAGACGACTCTAGCTCCACCCTTCCTCCTCCCCTTTCTAGGGGTGATAAGTCGTCGGGGATTACATTGGGGGAGGGTCAGGCGTCGCTCGCAAGCCGTCCCTTTCAGACGTCTTTACTCTACCCCTCACCGGTGTTAGCAACATGAGGACTGTATACCGTGCCCAGGCTGGCCAACTGACGGGCTACATATTTCTCTTCTGCTCCCCTACTGCCACCCTCTTCATCCAACGTTGTATCCCTTGAAATAAGAGGGTTTTCTTCGTATGTGTTTTTTTTTATTCCTGAAAGGGGGGACTATAGTCTCCCTCCTAGGGAACAAGGTGGGAAAATATTGGCAGTGTTTCGTGAGCTCAGATCAATACTTGTATGAAAGAGAGAGAGAGAGAGAGGGAGAGTGGTCCTACTTTATAAGATCATAGCCATGACTTGCTGACTGATCTTGCTGACTAACGTGGGCCACATTTACTATAAAAGACCTTCCGGCCCACCAACAGCAGGTAAACAGGACAAAGGCAATGTTGGACGCGTCTTAGTGGTATGGTTGATATTTAATGTGGTATGCATGGGAACGCGAGTTAAAGTAACTATTTTTGCTATTTTTATGTTTTTTTAGTGAAATAAATAAAATATTTCTCTAGTAGATATGTTTGGTTTGATTTCCTACACTCGGGGATATCAATTTTTCTCAGTTCTAGCCCAGACAGAAGAGTCGGGCTATTAATTAAACTCTGTACCGACACGATCAACCACGTCAACATATGGGAGGTCAACCTGATACTTCTACTTGATGTCGAGAGGGCTTTTGACCAAGTTTTGCACAAGAGTCATATTCATAAACTTTTCTACTTCAATTTCTCCATAAGCTCCAATCCTTCAATTTCCCCGTAAACTCCACTACTTAAATCTCTCCGTAAACTCCACTACTTCAATTTCCCCGTAAACTTCACTACTTCAATTTCCCCGTAAACTCCACTACTTCAATTTCCCCATAAGCTCCACTCCTTCAATTTCCCCGTTCCACTAGTCCGGCTGATGTATTCCTACTTCTCCAAGAGGACTGGCCGTGACAGAGTCAGTTCCTCTAAGTCCCAATCCTTCCCTCTCGAAACTGGTGTCCCCCTAGGGTATGCCCTTTTACCTGTGCTCTACAACATCTTCTGCTCATCTCCAAACCTCACTATCATCGTTTATGACTACAAATAGCTCTGAGCCACAAGGGGGTAACCAACCCTCACCTCCAGACGACTGCAGGGATACTGTTACGCACTGACCAACTGGATGACCAGATGTAAAATCACCACAACTCTCGAGCCAACTTGTCGTCCTTAAGCTCCCCTGCAAAATATTACCCATCGCCCTCTGTGTTGTTATGTTCAAGGACACGCCGATGGAGAGCAGTAAAAACTGTGCTAATGGATGACCCCGTGACGTTCAGGCAGCACCACAGAAAGATAATTGTTAGGACACGACAAAGACTTTCCCTCATTACTTCCTTGAGACGGAGATTTGGGGGATGCTCACCCAGACTCTCATGGCCGCGGTGACAGCCAGTCCCAGTACGCAGGCCCGCATCCACTCCTTTGACCGACAAGTCGTGCAAAGACTAATCCACCTCCTTTTTGCACACAACGCAACAATATACCTGACAACCAAGACGAGTATCAAAAGACAAATCTTCAACATCAGGGCTCACTTTGTGCACAAGGCAATAAACGGAGAGCAAAACGCTGTGATTAACCTTCTTCGATCCCCCAAACTTCTAGGACTACAGTGACGGACAAGACCGAAGATGAAGCACCCTTCCCTCCACATCTGCTACTCACAATCTACCACCTACTGATCCGGGAGCCCATCTACTACTTTAACCTTCTCTCCGAGGTTGTGCTTGACTGCACGAACCAGACTAAGCCAGATCGAATGACTTCCTCAACAAGTCGCATATATCATCCATCTCCAGCATTATAAATTGTAAACAATTCACCAACCAAAAAGGGCCAATCATCATCCCATTTAGCATCCAAAAACTGTTTCTCCAAATCACGTATCACCATGTATCATTACTAGGCCTAAATATTGAGGGTTGCTAACTTGTTGGTAATCGCCCACTTCCAACTACATCAAACTAGATTTAAAAAAAAAGCGCTTTCCTTCCTTTTCATGAAAAACCACCGACAAATGTCCATTCAACACAAAGTCCCATTTTCGAAATTTTGCAGCACCAAATTCCACAGATCACAAAACTAAATGAACATCTCTTGATATTTACATGACCGGTCGGCTAAAGATTTTGTAATCATCCTAAATCATCGCGATTTAATTAATTAGTGCATCCAATCTCGCAAAATTGAAAATTTGCGCTAGTGTAAAGTAATCTCAAAGATATTTTAATTAAAAAAAATGAGATGCACCAGTTTGTTTTTAGTAATAAACGGTGCCTAGACGCGAATTTTAATCAAAATCGTTGAAGCCTATTTTAATAAAATCTATTTTTATCTGATTTCACCCATAAATAAAATACCCCTAGTTTTAGGATTGACTAGACATTTTAAATAATAGCTACGAGGAATCTTATGAAAACCTTAGATACAGAGTTTTATAGCGATTAGTAAAATGGTTTCAGCTTTAGTCCAAGTGTCAGACAGACAGACAGACAGACAGACAGCATCGCAAAAAACACTTTTTTGGTTTCAGAGGGTCATGAAACGTCGAATTCCATAAAAATCTTGAATTAAATTTTTTTTAACGATAACAATACTTCTTATGTTTGAGGGGTTGCGAGAAAATAAAAATATAAATGATAGTTTCCATTATATAATAACTTCCACCGCTAATTATTAATTAAACCATAACAAGTAGCGAGTCAGATCATAACGCGAGCAATAAGCGATGGACATTCACAGACGAAGGAGTTAAAAGTTCTAACGACCTCACTTAACTGAATCCTTGACGAAAAATAGATTAGTAAAAGAAGAAAGAGAGAGATAGAGAGAGATAAAAAACTAACTTTTTACGACTTTTGGCCGGCGAGTATGAACGGGACATTAGTGGCCGGAGCAATTCGTAAGTTCCGACGTCAATCATGCAGACTGGTTTGGAAAGAAGACAAGAACCAACCACATCAACTAATTGGCGAATTACGTGTCGAGCACAGTTTGCTACTGTTCCTCGTGACTGGGGCCCGCGCATGCGCCAGAACTGAATAGCCCCCGTCACCACATCCATAAATGTCAGCGTTTCAGACGCTTTACGAGAGGAAGATTATGCGCATGCCTTTCCCATTCATTCGGTCCCTGTCTGTCTCGCGGTACAGGGTGACTCGAAAGTAGCTCTCCACTCTACGACAAACAAGTGTTTGATGTTGTCGGGATAATACCACCGTCATCAGATTCGGTGGTCGTACGGTATAAGACGTCAACTCAATAGACTGAGGCTGTCGATGAAGGGGAGGTCAGAGTCGAGCGTACTGAGAGTGATTTTACACTCTCCCTCCACGCAAATACGAGTAAACCTCTTATTAATTCAACCTACCTCATCCCCAACACATTTGAATAGTTAGTACATAGGTGTATAATCCGGACGGGTAGTAAGACGCAGTGTTAAAAAAATAGCTTTCATCGTTCTGCGCTGGGGGTCCGAGGTTCAATTCTCGGTCCCGGCACAGATTTATCTGATTGTCCAAACCCTTCCTTCAACTCTGACAAGATGTGTATTAATCACAACTTGTGAATGTGTGGAATACCAGGCCTCCACCGTGGTTCGGATCCCACGTTAAACTGTAGGTCCTCCATTTTATCTCGCAATCACCCTACCATAGCACATTAGCGTAAGTGCGTATAACCCGAATGGGTAGTAGGACGCAGTGCTAATAATAATAGTAATAATAATCGTTCTTATATTACAGTTCCAAGTCTACTTCCATTTTATAACTAAGTTTAAGATACAGTATTTGTATCACTTAACCTAATGTAGACTAATATCTAGCATAACGTAACGACGAGTAACACTTATTATCCCGATTAACCGGGAGATCAGACACAAGATTACGTTCAAACCGTACAACTTGTCAACCTGAAGCTCTCAACATTCTTTATTTGACAACAGTGTGATTAGGATTATTTTTAGTGTTTTAAAAGTTTTTTATCATCACGTTTAAATTTTGTTGTAATTTTTTAAAAATACGGTAAAATTGTTCCACGGGTCACCATGGGATATTAGGGTTCAAATCTTGATCAGGTCTACTGAAGGTTTTTTCATATACGGTTTCCCACCCTGCTTACAGGCAAGCGGGGGTATACTTAATCTAAATTACTTCTTTCCTTATCCCTAATCCATTAGAGTAGCTATCATATAAGTAAATAATAATATTAATAATACACAGACAGTAAATACTGATTAATTTTACGTAATTAGTTAGCCCTCAGACTTTAGCCAAGAGAAAATATGAGAGCTCATATGATTATAAAAATCTAATTTTAGTTCTAAGATTTAATGTTAGCATGTTTATAGCAAGTTATATATTTATATATTATAAACTTCAATTCAATATTGAACAGGATGTAAACAAAATTGAGTTATTCTGTTGACAAAATAAAGTTTTGTGTTATGTTGCCTTTTTAGGGACTTTTAAACTTTAAAATCATATTTAAATCATATTTAGATCATAATAGTAATTTTTTTTAACAGGCTGTAAGAAAAATAGATGTCTAGCGAGAGACATGATAAATATAAAATAAAGTAATAAGTATGACTAATGAGTAGATATTTTTGTAATGTCTAAATGAATATTTTGTTATGAAATATACCTCTATTATGATAGCCAAAGCCAAGGTATTTATCCAATATTTTGCATCCCCCGATGCAACGTTATTGAATCAACTGTACACTACTTCTAGCCTCCAGTGTAAACTTGTTGCAGGTGGTGTGCTGGCGCCTAAAGCTGGCTATGAAAGATGGGACCTGCCACTTTAGTAGGCAGCTAATACATAATATATAACTACTTAAATCTTTCCTAGCTCAACACTCCTGCCTACAACTGCCATTAATCAGAGGAACTGCACCGCCATGACCACGATTTGAATGGAGAGCATTACTCTGGTGGCAGGGTGGTTAGAGAGGTTAGTACTTGATACATTCTCCTGGTGGCTGAGTGGTTAGAGAGGTTAGTACTAGATACAATCTCCTGGTGGCTCAGTGGTAAGAGTTGATACTAGATACATTCTCCTGGTGGCTGATTGGTTAGAGAGGTTAGTATTTGATACATTCTCCTGGTGTCTGAGTGGTTGGAGAGGTTAGTACTAGATACACTCTCCTGGTGTCTGAGTGGTTGGAGAGGTTAGTACTAGATACATTCTCCTGGTGGCTGGGTGGTTAGAGAGGTTAGTGCTAGATACATTCTCCTGGTGGCTGAGTGGTTAGAGAGGTTAGTACTAGATACATTCTCCTGGTGACTGAGTGGTTAGAGAGGTTAGTACTAGATACATTCTCCTGGTGGCTGGGTGGTTAGAGAGGTTAGTGCTAGATACATTCTCCTGGTGGCTGGGTGGTTAGAGAGGCTAGTGCTAGATACATTCTCCTGGTGGCTGGGTGGTTAGAGAGGTTAGTGCTAGATACATTCTCCTGGTGGCTGAGTGGTTAGAGAGGTTAGTGCTAGATACATTCTCCTGGTGGCTGAGTGGTTAGAGAGGTTAGTACTTAATACATTCTCCTGGTGGCTGAGTGGTTAGAGAGGTTAGTAGTTAATACATTCTCCTGGTGACTAAATGGTTAGGAAGGTTAGTATTTAATACATTCTCCTGGTGGCTGAGTGGTTAGAGAGGTTAGTATTTGATACATTCTCCTGGTGGCTGAGTGGTTAGAGAGGTTAGTATTTGATACATTCTCCTGGTGGCTCAGTGGTCAGAGTTGTCTAACCATTAAGCCCTATATATTCTTCCACATTAATATTCCCATTAAAATGTTAGCTCTTGAAACAACTGCCATTATTCTCTTGATATTTTCTTAAAACGCTTTATATTTAAAGAAATGTCGTGGAGAAATAATTTTTAATTAATGTGTTTCTTTTTGTAGACAACTTAAACATGGATCTTTATCAATCATGACCGACACTAACCTAACCTTGAACAGCACTTACTTTAAACACTAATGCAAGGATTAAAAAAGAAATCCTGGGTAACTGGAACAAAGTTTAGTGCACAAGTTGTTCAAGGCTAAGTTATGGTTTAAGGCCCTACCCACGACCAGACAAGCAATTTACTGTAAGCCTCCGGAACCACTAATTCACGAGAAAGAACTAAAAAGTCACAGAATATTATATTCTTTTACTAAAAAATATGGTAAAGACACAATTCCTAAAACGAGGAAATGTTTGTACATCAAGAGTTTTAAATAAATTGTGGTATTTATTTTATTAGTACTTTCAATGAAGAAATGGAAGCGTATTACCATGAACAGTCCACGAGAAAACCACAATGAAAATTAAACGTGGAATTCAACACATTTCTTCATCCAACTGGGATTCAAACCCAGGGCTTCTCATCAACAGAGACCAATGGTGCACTGATAGAGCTGGTAAGATGGTTCTTAGCCCAGAGGCTGGGATTCAATTACGACCAGCTACATTTTAAGTTTATTGCTAATATATTATGATTTTCAAATCTCTCTAACAACATATTTATTCAGTCTATAATCCTTTTCTCTTTAAATAGATTCTTTGATAAAACTTAGAATAGAGTGCATCACTAGAATAAATGATTAATTAAGAAAATAATGACTTTAATTCCATTATACCAAAAGAAAAAAATGTAAACGTAAAAATAAAATCTTAAATGAACTCAAATGTCTGAGAAAGTAAGAAAACACACACAAAAAAAAACTCTGCTTCAAATTAGCGAAAGTAAAAGTAAAAGCTGTCTCTACATACCCCTTCCCTCCCCTTTCCTCTCTTTTTCAGAAGAAGTTGTGACTTAATCTTAACATACACCCTCCCCCCCCCCAAACCTTAGCACTTTTACTATCGTCCGCCCTCCCCCTTAGTTTTATTCCACCCGCTCACCTCCATCTCTTAACGTTTTTAATCAGTCTACAAGTGGCTCCTCCCCTCCCCTTACCACCCGCTCCTCACGACTAATTCTACGCACCTCCGAGTTTTAGCTATTGCAGCTAATTGCTTACCCCTGGAGACGCTATTAAAGCTACATGCCCTTCAGACACTATTTATAGTAGGTTGAAAAAAAAAAAAGCAGTTTTTTTTCTTCTTTCTCACTTTTTTTCTTAATTTCTTTCTTTTTTATCATCTCACCCACTACCTCTTGGACTTGAGAAAAAAAAAGTTTTTCTTTTATATCCACCATTTCCACTTTTCTTAGAGTCAAGAGTTTTCACAAAGTCGTCTTATATGGATGGTTTGTTTTAAACTCTACTTGAAAAATATTATCAAAGATTTGAGGGGGAGATCTTTTAAACTATAATTTGGATAACTACAGTAGCCCCGTGGCTTCTTTGGTGCTGACTGACAGTCCAACAGCTTAGGTATATACCTACATTTTGACTGTCAGAAGTGACAGCTGCTAAACACATGTTTTTTGCAGATCATATAATTTGGCGTAGGGATACATAATTTGGTCTGGTAGCTCTTTAAAGCCGATCAGCTGTCAGCTGTCAGTCAGCACCAAAGAAGCCATGGGGCTACTGTATCTAGTATATCAAACAAACACTTCAGAAAAATCACGTCATATCCACACAACTTGCAATATAACTTAACCTAAGAGAGCAACATTAAACATCTAACACTAGCGTTGGGAACTGTAATATCTGGGTAACAGGACCAACACATACACAGAGCTATAGACTTACAAACTAACTTAATCTGGGATAGCACACTAAGCATCCAACTCTAGCACCAAGAATTGTAATATCTGGGTAACAGGATCCATCAAACAAAGGGGTGTAGATTACAAACTAACTTAACCTAGAACGGCAACACTAGCAACAGGTAGGAGCCTGATTGACTTGTGGTTGGCCTCCCTGACCACTCAGCCACGGGAGAGAGGTGCTGGAGGGAGGGGGGGGGGGAATTCCTTGTGTGTGTTTCTTACCTGGAACCTTCTCATGTCCCGGGGGTTCCCCGCGTTCTTCAGACAGTTCTGGTTGCACTTGAGGAAAAACTTGAGGAAGAACCTGCAACAAAAACAAACAAACAAACAAACTTAGTCTTGATTGAAAAATAACTCGACTGTGAATCCACCCTTACACGCCGTCAAATCTGTCGGTGAAGTTAAAAACACACACCAAAATTATTGTGAACTCACTCTTACAATTTATCAAATGTCTTGGCTTGTGAAACCCAAAACATAACTACCATAAACCCACCCTTGAGTTATCTATCCTTTATTGGTTTGTTATTACGAGAGGGTTAGAAATTAACTCAGAATTCATCGATCATCTAAAAATCCCCTTTTTTTGTTTTAAAAGTACAAATGTAAATATTTTATTAACACCGCGTCTTACTACCCGTTAGGGCTATAGGCTTGTATACTAATTAAGTAGTGGTTTTAGGGATAAAAGGAAGTTATTATTCGAGAAAGTATACCCGCATTTGCGGGCAGGGGCAGTTGAAAACAATTTTTAAAACAAACTTCAGTATACCCAACCAAGATTCGAACCTTAATCTCACCGTCATTGGCAGTCAAGTCTACTGCAAGAATAATGCCTACACCATGTGTCCACCGAAGCAGATGAAAGATAATTGAACAGGTATAGTAGTAGACAAATAAAGACAAATAAAGACAAATGACCATCCATTTGTACCTGTAAGAGTTATTTTGGATCATAACAAAGTAATATCTAGCTGCATTGACTTAAGGAGAGCTTAAGATTTATATTTTTTTAAAAGTCATTAATGGTTTTCTTCATATTTTGTTTATTGTTGATTAGATTTTTAATGAACATCAAAAAAAAAATACAAATTTAACATTTATTAATTTTGGTGTCGTAAGTTTGTAAGACAGTGTTTTGACTATTGTAATTTTTCATCATATCCACGTGCTATGGTTCTCGGCATATCTACTACGATAGTGAATAGGGGCGATGAAGGTAAGATTTAGATCAAATGTACCTGCATTCGAATGAATAGAGACGAATAAACCATTTAGTAAATAACACAGCTCTGCACTTGTATTGGGATTCGAAACTCATCTCCTCCTCGGGGTAAAGTTCAATAAGGTGAGTCTGACGTCTTTATTCACGTGACCACTGGTGAAGGATCTCTTTGGATCTCATAGAAATACACACCAAAAACAAAATTTATGATTCGACTAAATTAGGAAATGACACTAGACAGTCCATCGAACCCAGGACCTTTGGATTATCACGCCTATGCTCTTAACCACTGAGCTATCCGGGGTTCGTCCCCTGCTCAGGGTAATTATTCACTTCGTAACTTAAAGCAGAGTCTGTGATGATTATAAGTGAAGAATGACCCTAAGCAGGGGACGAACCCCGGATAGCTCAGTGGTCAGAGCATTGGCAAGCTAAGCTAAATGTCCCGTGTTCGATTACCTGTCCATGTGTCATTTTAAAATCTATTTCGAATATAATTTGGGTAGCTACAGCCGATTACATATATAAAATAATTCATCCCCCAAACTTCACCTTTCATAAATACCTAATTGTATATATCGTTGCTTTCTTCCATATTCTCTATAGGATGTCTAGAGCTAAAATATGTTTACGGTTCGGTAAGAAGATTGGGACTAAGCCCACATTGACATATATATTATTGACTGAGTAAATCCCCCCCCCCCTTCGCTCTCCTCTCAACTTGAATATATCTACATGATATATCCTCCACAAGGGACCAGCTACAAGCACTGTCTCTTCAACAAAGATCTAATCATTGCCTGTATATCACGTTATATAAATAATATGCACCGTCAAATATGCTCAATTTCTCCTCCTAACCTTCTCACCGGTGATAAATCAATCAACGACTATTTTTTTATTGTTTGTTTCCTACTTCCAGTAGAAACAGATTCAGTCATATTGTCATTAGGACTTCAACGACCAGCAATAACAAACAAAACAAATATATATCCTTCTGACGAATGTCCACAAAGACACACATGACATTATCGTTTTATAATTTCAACAAACGCAGAACGTACATAACCCAATCCACCGCAATATTGTGTATTCGTGTGTGATTAAAAAAAACCTTCCCCTTCCATACCATCTCTTTCCACCCCTCCACCCCCCACTAATTTATTTAATCATTGAAAAAAAAAAAAAGAAAGGGAAAAGTATGTTTTTATCCGATTTACTATACCGTGCATCTGGAGCGACATCGAAGATATTCCTATCCGTTACCGATCAACATGAATAGTTAATATTTGGCAAAGCTACAAAACACACACAACACACACACACACACACACAACACACACACACAACACACACACACACACCAGGAAGAAGGTACATAAAAAGAGGATAGGTTCAGGGTGGAAAGGGGAGGGGGGGAGGGTAGAGTACAGATGTAAACCAGGAAGGAAAAGAGCCGATAGAAAGCCACAATACTCTTTCCCCCCCCCCCCTTCATCTCCTGCTTCATCAAACATTGAAACGCGTCTCTTTTTTTTTTATAGTTCCTCCCCTCTTGCATCATAATTCAACAACGCTATCCAACCCATGCCCCCCCTCTCCCTTATACACCCCTCAATGCACACAAGAGGATAGAAAAACCGAAGGATTGTAGATGGATTACCTCGTGTTGCAATTGTTTTTACTATAAACCCTCCCCTTTTCTCTCTCGACTTGATATCTAGTCCCCCCTACCCCCTTGAAGGTCCCCGGGGACCAGTCTTCGGTCCCCAGTAGACGAACGCGCCCTCATGGATTATTTAGCTCCTCTAGTACAATGGGGGGAAACGGGGGGGATGGCATTAAGGGGAAGTCACGTGGTAATTGGGGTGTTAGTCTACCCCCGATCAGAGGGTAGGGGGTGAAGGAAGGAAGCCGACAATTCGATTGTGACCCCATGTCGCACGTTTTCCGGCGTGTCACCACTGCCCTTAAGGTCGGATGTAAGGGTGGAAGGACTTACCTCTAAGGTTGAAAGGGGTCACTCACTTTAACCCACTGGGTAAGTTCCCCTCACCCCCCTCCTCAAGTGTTACCTGGAGAGACTAATCGATGGTTGAAAGGTAAGGTTCTTTTTCTTCTGGTGTTTTTTGTAGAAAGAGGTTGATGCTCTAGATAGACCATCACTGTTCAGGAACCCTTGCACAACTGTCGACATGTCTTCCTACAGAGCTGTGGGTCGCACAACTATCGACATGTCTTCCTACAGGTCTGTGGGTCGCACAACTATCGACATGTCTCCTACAAGCTGTGGGTCCGCACAACTATCGACATGTCTTCCTACAGAACTTGTGGGTCACGGGTTGTTTGAAACTCTTGCACAACTGGCAACATGTCTTCAACAGAGCTGATGGTCACGGTTTGTTGAAACTCTTGCACAACTGGCGACATGTCTTCCTACAGAGCTGTGGGTCGCGGGTTTGTTGAAACTCTTGCACAACTGGCGACATGTCTTCCTACAGAGCTGTGGGTCACGGTTTGTTTGAAACTCTTGCACAACTGGCGACATGTCTTCCTACAGAGCTGTGGGTCGCGGGTTTGTTAGAAACTCTTGCACAACTGTCGACATGTCTTCCTACAGAGCTGTGGGTCGCGGTTTGTTTGAAACTCTTGTACAACTATCGACATGTCTTCCTACAGAGCTGTGGGTCGCACAACTATCGACATGTCTTCCTACAGAGCTGTGGGTCGCACAACTATCGACATGTCTTCCTACAGAACTGTGGGTCACGGGTTTGTTGAATCTTGCACAACTGGCGACATGTCTTCCTACAGAGCTGTGGTCGCGGGTTTGTTTGAAACTCTGCACAACTGTCGACATGTCTTCCTACAGAGCTGTGGGTCGCGGGTTTGTTTGAAACTCTTGCACAACTATCGACATGTCTTCCTACAGAGCTGTGGGTCGCGGGTTTGTATCTAGGGTGACGCAATAGGGTATAACACGTGGGATGCTACCAGTTCGGTGGAGAAAGGGTGTTTGGTGTTGATGTGTTCTGACTACCAGCGAAACCTGACGTTCAGACAGAAACCAGACTGGATATTCAGTTAAAACACGTGATAGTTTGAACCCCAGCAGAGACCTAGGACACCCCCAGGTTCTATGTTAGTGAGATCTCTCAGAAACATTATTTACTCCTCCGGACTTGTACTTTTTTTATATTTCAGTTTCATGACCTCCCACCTGAAGCCCATGTTACAGTACTTGGTTTTACCCGCTGGCCAATGCACAATTCAGCGTGTTATTAAGTTGAGATAAAAATAAGAATAAAACACTAAATATGGATGCTTCTTTTTTTAAATGTGAGTGTACCTAAGTGAGATGGTCGGTGATGGCTGTCAGGAACGAAATACAGAAACATTGTAAGTATTTTATGTTAGTTTTTTAATGTTCGGTGTAGTAGAAAATAGAGGCATTAGGGAGCGTAAGACGGAGACGGACAGGGGTGGCCAATCCTGAAGGTCCAGCCGCATTCGTATCACTGCATGGCCGGAAAATTCATCAGGGTGTCGGTTGTGGTCTACTCTTTAATGTAGATTAATCAAAGACAGGAAATTGTTTTTGTTTTAGAACTAAGTTAGATTAGCTCCAAAAGTCCTTAAGACAGGGAGTTGTTTCTGTTTTAGAACTAAGTTGGATTAACTCCAAATGTCCTGAATACAGGAGTTGTTTCTGTTTTAGACTAAGTTGGATTAGCTCCAAATTCTGAATACAGGAGTTGTTTCTGTTTAAAACTAATTATAATACCAAAAGTCCTGAAGACAAGAAGTTGTTTCTGTTTTAGAACTAAGTTGAATTAGCTCCAAAAGTCCTGAAGACAGGGAGTTGTTTCTGTTTTAGAACTAAGTTAGATTAGCTCCAAATGTCCTGCAAGACAGGGAGTTGTTTCTGTTTTAGAACTAAGTTAGATTAGCTCCAAAAGTCCTGAATACAGGGAGTTGTTTCTGTTTTAGAACTAAGTTGGATTACTCCAAATGTCCTGAAGATCAGGGAGTTGTTTCTGTTTTAGAACTAAGTTAGATTAGCTCCAAAAGTCCTGAAGATAGGGAGTTGTTTCTGTTTTAGAACTAAGTTGGATTAGCTCCAAAGTCCTGAAGACAGGGAGTTGTTTCTGTTTTAGAACTAAGTTGGATTAGCTCCAAATGTACTGAAGACAGGAATGTTTTCCAAATTTTAAGAAGCTAGTTAGTTTAGAAATTAGCTCCAAAAGTCCAGAAGACAAAGTTCGTTCTGTGATAGCACCAAACTGAGACAGGTTCGTTAGATGTGGAACCCTTTAATAAAAGTAAAAAGTTCTTTATTATAAAGTACACAGAACAAAAACTGTGCATCCAGCACGGAATCAAAGCGCAGCATCGCTAACAGCCTTTCCACCCCTATTTCACTGACTCACCCCCATCTTAGGGGTTGTAAGTACCACACTCCTACATGCAGCATATGTAAGGCTCGGTAAATATAGTCCTTCAGTTAACAAGGAACTTAGGGTGTATGGAGGATGAGGAGGGGTGTATGAGAGCCCTCACGTGAAGTCGCATCCTATAATTCCCCCTTCCCCTCGCACTGTCTCCTAACACTGGAAGGATCCTATTCTTTACGTCTTTATTCCACCCCTTGATACAACGATCCCGTCATTTATTTTATCCGAAATGAAATTTGGTTATAGTGTAGTGAATACCCCGGCACCACCCCCTCCCCTCCTTATTCGGTAATAGATTTTTCTTTCTTTCTTTCTCTTCTTTCAGAGGGCTACGATACGTTGAGGAGGTGGAAGGGGGTGGGAGGTTTTGAGGGGGGTCAAAGTGTAAATAATGGATCTCTTCCCAGCCATTGTCAAGGTGGGAATTGGATTTGGAATAGCTTCCTCTCGACATATAGTTTTTTATTCCGTCTCTCTCTCTCTCTCTCATTTTAGGCTCTATATTTTGAGACATTCAGCGTGTGTTGATACCAATCTAGTAAACCCACCCCCCCATGTTCTCTATTCAACCCCCAGTGACATACTTGTTTGATCCTAAGAACTGCGAGGGTGTGTCGGAAGGTATTTATTTGCTCCACCATCTTAATATATCGTACCTCTCTCTGGATCGCCAAGAAATATTCCTTTCTTTATTCTTCTTTATGGTTTGGTTTTATCACGGTCTCTCCTGCACATCATGTTCTTCTTACTACCTAGTACAGGACTCTTTGAATATAACATTTGTAGGAATGAATGCAAACTTAGCATAGCTACAAATATAAGGAATTCTCGTTTTATTCTAGGAGGTACTTTACCTAAAACAACTTGTGGTCTGAATGTAGGATTTTTGTTCCCCTGTTACCCAATATTACAATTCTTGGCGGTTCTGTTGTTGTCTTAGGTTGCAATATTGTAAGTCTATATCCCTGTATATGTGTCGGTCCTATTTACCACACGTTTAGGGTCGACAGGTGTCAAATATACTGTCGGTAAGAAACAGACATTCCCTTGAGATAAATCTGTTTAAACTGTTGCATGGATTATCCCACCTGTTTCCATTGCATAGGCTCTGTTTATTCAAAGGAACTGTATCAACGTTTGCGTGGAAGGAGATGGAGAAACTATTTATGAAAATAATCTCAGAAAACCAGGTCGGGGATTATAACCCATCTGTCTTCATAGTTAGCAAACAAGACCCGATGAGCTTGACGTTCAGTCCGAGTGTCCACGTTTCTGGTATCACAAGAGCTATATTTATAACCTAATTTTATTTAAATTTGTCCCACGGGATGTGGAACTGTTGTAAGTTATTCTCAGAGAAACAAACCCCTTGTTAATGATAAATCCTTGTCCCCCGATGCGCGAATAAACGCACACGACATGAGGTCAGTATGTTTTCAGAAGCGATCTGTAGGAGGAATATATGACTAGTAATGGTCGACTAAACTGGACATGTTTCAATTAGGAGCCTCCGCGCTCAATTCCATATTCAGTTGTGGGCGGAGCAGGATGGCTCCGCGGTCAGAGTGCTTGCTCATTTAGAAGCGCTGTGACGTCATTAATATGGAGGTGAAAATGTGCAAGGTAATTATAAACTTCCTAACAAGCGATCACTGTGACATATTTTTTTTAGGGGTTGTTGGGGGATGAAACATTAATAGGGGAGGGGGAAGGATTTCACAAGAGAAAAATATCAATGGTTATGTATATTAAGAAGAAAGGTAAAATTTATATTTCAATATATAGTTTATTTGCTTTTTTTTAAAAAAAACGTTAAAATAAGATAAAAAATAAAAAACTCAACATGGAAAGGGGAAAGTTTGAACAAATAACGTTAGAAACGGTGCAATAATTTTGGCACTATACAGCAAGTACTCGACCTACACGCATTCGAGTTACGCGGATTCATACACACAGCTGCGGTGATTCGATTTACGACTATCAACGCCATCTGTCAAGTGCCGGTTTAAACATAATAGGTGACGTTCCTAGTAAGTTGACAAACAGCTGTTAGTGTCACCGCCATTTTGTTTGTTTATGCCTTGAAGATACTGAATAAAGCTTAATTATCTCAAAGTTCTCTTTTTACAACTTTAATTTTCATCTGAAACAAACATTTATCCCAAAAAATACATCGTATTTAAGAACCATTCAACTTACGCGGATTTTAAACTTGCGTGTAATCATCTGAAACGAATTACGCGAAAGTCGAGTAGTTACTGTATATGAAAACTATATAATAAAACCACAACGCATCTAATTGAGCTCAAAACCTTGGCCTTCAACTCCCGGGTCAATGTCAGGCAGTGTAATCTTTTTTTTTTCTCTCTCTGGTGGTTATTTTGAATTTAATACCGCGCAAGTAGCATTCAGGGCCGTATTTTTAGTCAAGTAACTGGATTTTCCAGATCTCTTCTCCAGGTATAAGCAGTTCAGATAAAATGAAGGATTGATGGACCATTGAATCTCCACAGTCCTTAATTTTGTAGCAAATCTCCAGTTATGTCGCTAAATACTTGCTAATGAAAATTCCAGTGAAAAGCTGATATTTCATCAATATCGTCAGAACAATAATATATTATTATTATTATTATTATTATTATTATTCACGCGATGGAAGCCCACATACTAATATCTATTACAACATTTTATTAATTAGGGGGACCTGGTAGTCTAGGAGTAAGGATGTCGGATTTCTGTGTTATAGGGGTCAAGGGTTCAAACTCCGGTCCCTGTACAGATTTGTCTGATTACCAAACCCTTCCTTCACCTCGGGTAAAGTGTGTGCTTTCACGCTTTGAGAATGTGTGGGATACCAGACCTTCACCGTGGTTCGGAGCCTACATTAAACTGTAGGTCCCCTCAAAAATGAGTTCCTCCATACGCCAGGAGAGCGGAGGTAAGATAAGGTCGAATGGCCAGATCTAGGGCATTAACCCCACCTCTATATTTTATTAATTAATTGACATCTAACATTATTTATCAATCTGGACCAATTACAACCCATTGATGATTAATATAACTAGTAGGTGTTAGTAAAAAAATTAATAACGAAATCAATGAATTTTTTTTAGTAATATTTATTTGAAAGACTAAGTTCTCCCAGGTGGAATGATTAAACCAATCACATGACCGTATTGAAAGGGGGAGGGGTCGTTTGAACATTCGACAAAATACGCTAACCACGTCTATTTGTGTCGCCCTGAGAGGGCAGTTGAACATGCACTTGTAGTAGAGTTGAAATCAATTCAATGTTCCCTGCAGGGCCGACCAGGTAGCACGTTAGTACAATACATACTGCCAACATGAACTAGCTCTCTCGGTCACTTTGCATTATCGGGAGAGGGGGTATTCGACGTGTTAGTAATAAATATACTTTCATGTTATTAGAGTTGTTAAAAGTTTGTGTCCAGTAGCAGCAGTGTAAAATTAGAACTGTGTTCCTCTCTAGCCAGTGGCAGCAGTGTAAAACACTGTGTTCCTCTCTAGCCAGTGGCGCAGTGTAAAGGTGTAGGTGTACTATTCCCTCACTGTGTTCCTCTCTAGCCAGTGGCAGCAGTGTAAAACACTGTGTTCCTCTCTAGCCAGTGGCAGCAGTGTAAAACATTGTGTTCCTCGCTAGCCAGTGGCAGCAGTGTAAAGGTGTAGGTGTACTATTCCCTGTCCAATCCTTGTCCAGATGGTTGCACCGAGTGGTTTTAATGGTTTACTATCATTCTTCCACACACACATGGGAAATATTCCTCAACCTCTCTTCATTGTGGATATGTGGATATGTGGATAGCCGGACAGTAAACAAACTCATCTCGTGGTTGCTTTAGAGATGAACATTCTCCGCATAGTGACCTGCACTTTACTAAGTCGGGTGTTTGGTGATGAGGGGAGGAAGGTGCTTAGCCCGGGGTGAGAGGGGAGGGGGGAAGGTGCTTAGCCCGGGGGTGAGAGGGGAGGGGTGGAAGGTGCTTAGCCTGGGGAGGAGAGGGGAGGGGTGGAAGGTGCTTAGCCCGGGAGTGAGAGGGGAGGGGTGGAAGGTGCTTAGCCCGGGGGTGAGAGGGGAAGGATGGAAGGTGCTTCTTAGCCGGGGTGAGAGGGGAGGGGTGGAAGGTGCTTAGCCGGGGTGAGAGGGGAGGGAGGAAGGTGCTTGGCCCGGGGTGAGAGGGGAGGGGTGGAAGGTGCTTAGCCCGGGGTGAGAGGGGAAGGGAGGAAGGTGCTTGGCCCGGGGTGAGAGGGGAAGGGAGGAAGGTGCTTGGCCCGGGGTGAGAGGGGAGGGGTGGAAGGTGCTTAGCCCGGGGTGAGAGGGGAAGGGAGGAAGGTGCTTGGCCCGGGGTGAGAGGGGAAGGGAGGAAGGTGCTTGGCCCGGGGTGAGAGGGGAAGGGAGGAAGGTGCTTGCCCGGGGTGAGAGGGGAAGGGAGGAAGGTGCTTAGCCCGGGGTGAGAGGGGGAAATTGTTTGTAAATATTTAAGTCAGCGTTTTAATTATTTTATTTATTTTCTACTGATTGAGTGTCAGGGAGCGAAGTATTCTTTTAAGACTTCGCTTATAATATTGAAGCACTAATATATCCAACACAAAGTTAGTGCCACTTTCAACCAACGAGCGCTGTAGTCAGTTGTGAAGAGATAACTACTATCGCTGTATTGTAACTAATTGGAGAATATTTCTGGTGATAGCATCAAAAGATAATTTAAATGATGGGAAAATCTTATAACTTTCCAGAACCAATTAATTAAATTTTCCAAAAAAAGTAAAATTTTCCTCTGAAAATGTTCCCACTCACATCTCGCAGTAAGTGGCAAGAGTGATTCGCGGTGGTTGGCAGGTCTGGACCAAAACAACAACAAAACACAAAGTTTAAGTTGAAGGGGGTGAGGAGGGTAAAAAAAGGGGGGAGCCAACAAGATCACCCCACCACCCCGTCCTTTTCCAAGCACAACAAACCAAAACTCTTCCTAGAAGAAAGTTTCCCCAGCGAATCCCATTTCGTCTTGTCTCCGAGTTTCAAGGGTCCAACGTTCGTTCCCTGTTGTTTCCCCCCTTCCCCTTCACTTATTCAACTGTTGTCTTCTTCAGGATCATCACGTTCCTTCTCACATCTTCTTCCTTGTCCATTTCTCCCCTTCACTTATTCACTGTTGTCTTCTTCAGGATCATCACGTTCCTTCTCACATCTTCTTCCTTGTCCCTTTCTACCCCTTCACTTATTCACCTGTTGTCTTCTTCAGGATCATCACGTTCCTTCTCACATCTTCTCTTGTTCTTTACCCTTCACTATTCACCTGTTGTTTCTTCAGTCATCAGTTCTTCTCACATCTCTTCCTTCATTCCCTTACTTATTCACCTGTTGTCTTCTTCAGGATCATCACGTTCCTTCTCACATCTTTCTGTCATTTCTCCCTTCACTCACTGTTTCTTCTTAGGATCATCACTCTCCATTCTTCCTTGTTCCTTTCTACCCTTCACTTATTCACCTGTTGTCTTCTTCAGGATCATCACGTTCCTTCTCACATCTTCTTCCTTGTCCATTTCTCCCTTCACTTATTCACCTGTTGTCTTCTTCAGGATCATCACGCTCCTCCTCACATCTTCTTCCTTTTTTCCCAAACCTCATCCTTCTTCTGGACTGTGTTTCTGCTGAGGGGAGAGGACGGGGAAGGGTAATGGAAACAGCATCAATTATGAAAGGTCTGTGATACATCCCTTATTAATTGATGCCAAGAAGACTGACTGAGGGGTTGAGAGGGGGTTAAGGAAGGAGGAGGGGGGGGCTCCTGTGCATAATATATGTAGTCCTCCCAACCGCCGCAAGACGGCAGCTCAATGCCAAGTGTGTGTGTGTGTGAGAGAGAGAGAGAGAGCGTCTTCTCTTGAAGCTTTCAGCCCCCGTTGCAAACCGACCTTCTTACCTCACCATCCCACCAACCCCTCTGTCAGGAGGTCTCAGTGGGTACCGCCAGGATGTTCCTTCCTTTCAAGCGGAGAGGCCTGGAGTTCAAGTCTCGCCTGTGACATACAATAACTAACCATTTGGTCTATCCTCATGTATCTTAATTACGCTGGTGGGGTAAGGATGAGGAAGGTTGAATTTAAGTGAATGTTATCTGTATCTTTGCGTGGAGGGCCTTGGGGAGTGGTGAGAGCGCTGAGGCTTGATTTGACCCTTATGACGGGACCCTCAGAGTAATATTCCAGTATCTTGCATCAGGGCTGGATTGTGAAGCACTCGTTAGAACCCTGTCTGCTGTGATTACGATCACCCGGGGTAGGAGAAACAAAACATGTACTACCCATGGTAAATGAAAGAGAACAGGTACTACCCATGGTAAATGAAAAAACAGTACTACCCATGGTATGAAAGAGAACAGGTACTACCCATGGTAAAATGAAAGAGAACATGGTTACTACCCATGGTAAATGAAAGAGAACAGGTACTACCCATGGTAAATGAAAGATAACAGATACTACCCATGGTAAATGAAAGATAACAGTACTACCCATGGTAAATGAAAGAGAACAGGTACGATTACTACCCATGGTAAATGAAAGAGAACAGGTACTACCCATGTATAAAGACGGTACTACATGGAATAAGAGAAAACATGGTGTATACCCATGGTAAATGAAAGAGAACAGGGTAAAGGAAAGATAACATAGTAAATGTATGCATGAACTATAATGTGTTCATTCTTCAGACTTCCCTCCCTAAGGTCTCCGTCTGTCGAGGTAGAATCTACTCCAGTCTCCTGATCAACACTATCCCCACATCTTAATAGAGAGAGCGCGCTATCACAAATCTCTAACCGCTGCCTCCCCCACCCCGTCCAACCCCCGTCCAACCCCCGCTCCTAGTCTCGACACCGTGCTGGAACAAAGACTTGTTGTAGTGGTAATTAATCCTGTTCAAGACCTTGTCCTCTCTCCCTTCCTCCTCTGTCTTCTCCTAATACTTCCCTTGTCTTTCTTAATTCTACTTTTAACTCGTTCCAAGAAACTTTTTTTTCTCCCGTCTTAAACCCGGAAGATGTCTTAATTTGTCTTGCTTTCCTACTTACCTTCTTCCTAGCTCTTCTCTTACCTCCCATTCTTCTTGTCTTTGCCTGTCGCTTTCTTCCGTAAATCTTTTTTTTCTTCACTTCCTGGTATTTCCTGATGTATCTTGTTTTCCTATTTAATTTTCTCGGCCTTTTTTTTAAAACGTGTAATTCATCATTTCTTTGTATTTCTCTTTCAGACGATTGAACCTTTTAACTATGCTTTCCTTTATCCTTAAAGTTGTCTTTACTCTCAGTTTATCGTATTATTCTTCCCCTCACTTATAATATGTCCTTACATCTTTCTTTTCATTGCCTCCAATCCTACGTTTGATTCTGTCGTTAATATTTCTAATTTTCTCTCTCTCTCTCGTTTGATTCTGGTACTTTTGTCACTTTGAAAACATTGCTCTTTTCTCTTTTTGATCAAACATTATCTTTCTCTCACTCTTTCATCCTATTTCTCTTAATATTTTTACTCTCTGTTGTTAATTAACTTTTTTTATGTATCACTTACATTTTAGATTAGATAGCCAAGCAATTATATTTGGTCCACTAGGATGGTCTTGGGGTAAAGTGCGTGACTCAAGACCCAATGTTCGTGGGTTCAAACCCAGCATGGGTAGACGGAATTTTTCTAAGCGATAAAAATCCGTATCACAAATTCCGTTGAAGGGAAAGTAAAGCTGACGGTCCATTGTCGATTGTGGTTTTTGAAAATACCTTTCCCGACAAAATTGTTAGGCCCTTTCGCTCTCGCTCATAGAAATTCTCGTGTGCTGATAACTGAGCTATCGAAGAGTCTTCCTGTGCTCGGGGTCGTCCTTCACTCACGTATTAAGGCAGAGTCCCCTAAAAAGGTCCTGGATTCGATTCCTGTGCCCATGTATAATTTTTTCAATTTAAATAATACTAATGTAATGTCCCTGTCCTACTTCTGACAAGACTGTGTAAGGTTACTAATTTTGTCTGGGTACCCGGTAGCCAACCCTAACTACAACACAACCACGGCATTGTAGGGACTTACATGGTTAGGATGGACCCCGAGCGGTAGAGGTTGGAATGGATGGTTCGTGGGGAGTGAGACTCGCAAGTTAGTCCAATAAGATATATTTATTAATCTATTCAAATACTAAACTATTACATGGGTAACCGGTTAGATCTCCCGTGACGAGGGAGCAGGCACGATAACGGTCTCGCAACCCTCCTGTAGACCCGCGATCGACCCTCCGGCGGGGTGAACCACCAGATCACATTTTATATCGTCATTACGCAGTCGTACACGCTACCGACCCACATGCACTCAGCATGGCGTCCAACATTCAACAACCCTGTCTTATTCTCACACACAAACTTGTTGATCTCAATATCTCACCAGCCAGGAAGGTCCATCGGTCACACCGTGCTCGCTCGTCAACAGTATGCAAGCTATATGAGATATATGCTACTCTTAACAGGATGGTAACCCAACACTCTTGACTTCCAAGAAATGTACAAGCGTAGGTTAACATCTTGCCAGAATAAATCTTAAAATAACTATGCTCTTATACTAACATATATTTGGGATATTTATCTATTATTTCTTTCCCTTATCTATATGTTTTTTCTTGGGAATGGAATCTTGGTTTCCGCCAGTAAGTAAACAATCCAGGTTTTGAGTCCTTATCCATGCATATCCTCCAAATACATGATTTCATCCGTAGATTTCCTGCCTGTCCTAATTACTGAGTTTTGTCAACAAGGGCGTGGAAAGGGGGCGGTCGGAGGGTCCGACCCCCATCTCTAAGCCCTCATGACCTAGTTCACAATATACTCTCAAGCCAATCACCGGTGGTTCTTTCATTGCATTCTAGCGGTTGTGTTGTGTACTAACGGCTCTGGAGTATTGAGATACTTATAGAGATACTATCCACAGGTCCGGGGATCAAATCCTGACAACTTGTCCTGAACAAATGAATCCAAACACGTGTATCGCGCTTTAAGAAACTACTTGCGAGCGTTTAAATGAACAGCACGTACGTTACAGCGCGTGCGTCATTACGTGCGTTATAGAATCATCGCACGCATCTTTCAGCGCGTGTTGTAAGGGGCGTACATTTTCTACCAACACGCTCAAGCTAGAACGCGTGCTACAACGCCACGACAAGTGTGGGTTGTAGTACAATCGGGAGCATGTAGGCGGCTACACTCGTGTCTAACTTGCGTTCATGAAACCAAGCAACGCGCGTGACAAACTAACTGGCGTACATTACACGCTCGTGTGTGTCCAGCCGATGTGGGATTTAGGGACGTTGCCTTACTGTGACGTCACGGCTGGTCAAGATAGGATTCGCCATGTAAGTGAATTTAAGTTTTACTCAGCGAGTTTCAAAGATATTACGTTGAGCCAAATTCCATAAATTCTTATACAATTCTAAAAATAGTCCTACAGTATCACAACATTTTAATTTTTATCTTGAGATAGTTTTTTTGTAAATGTATTTTTTCATAAATCCTCGACAACTTTGGCTATTCGGCTTGGTCAAGAAAGGTCCTGTAGGAGTCTTCCTGCCAGGAGGTAGATTAAAAACAGTACGTGGTAACATATGACTATATAGAATAGGAAACAAGAAAAAGGTAAAATTAAAAACCAAGTCAAGGTTATCAAAGCGCAAATATTAAAGTGAGTGTGTAAACTCGTCAGAGAAAGAGGGAAAGGGTTATCAACATATATACAAGAGCCCTCTCAAGGTGAACTTCTCATTCTCCCCCTCCCCCTTTATTTATATTTCGTACATTGGTGTCATAAGTGTGATAGTGCTTAGACTGCTTAGGTGCGTCAAGTTAAGATGCAACCCGCTTCACAAAATAGCTTCGAAATCTCCCAGTAGACAACGTCGTCAAGGTAAGGTTTTAACATGTCCCCGATGATTATCACACCTAATGTTCTCCATGTAAGCTCGAGGCTAGAACTGAAGCTGTGACCTCTCCCCGAGAAAGGGTCAGTCACCCACCACAAGAAATGATCTCCTACCAAGAGTTATTCCTCGCAAGTAGAACTGGGAGATACAACTGCCGGCCGGATATCTCTGTGAATCAATTGGACCGTTTTCTCTTCATCTATCGGTAGAACGCGCGCTGGTCACCAAGAGCAAGGGGTGATAACCCTGCCATCTAGACGGCAAACAGCATCACTACACTTCTGAAAACAGCACGTGGGCGATGTTCTGTTGATACCTCCGAAACTTCAACTGGAGCCCAGATCAAAATAATGACAACAAATAATATATATATATATATATTTGTTTAAATCATTTATTGATAAACTTTTATTCCAGAACTTACCATAAGAGACTTAAACTACATAACCTAAAAATGATGAGTAGGGTGAATATTTAACTAAATGTTCCAGCATTTGTGCGGAGAAGTAAATACATACTCTAAAGCAACAACCCCACTGGGATATCCACAGTAACGTGTCAGTTATGAGTAAGGAAGAGTTTAGAAGAGATGTAACCTCATTTGCTTTAAGTAAGAGTTAGAAACCGTCTAGATAAAAAAACTTCCAGTACAAACACTTGCAAATCATTCCCCCTACCTGTCCCTTCCCCTGGTGGGACCATTTGGGGATAAAGCGATTTATATATTTGTTAACCGTTGCCATGATATAGTGGTCAGTGCACAGTACCATGTGTAGAGCTGGCGATGGGGGGTATAAATAAAGTGATAAAAAAAGAGGGGAAAGAGACATTGATACGCCTTGTGATGCAACGCAAGTATATATGGTATGAATATTGCCTACATATTGACATACAAGTCAATAATAATACGAGACATGTGTATTGATAGTATGAAGGACACGGAACGGTACTTGTATTGTTGTTTTGTTGTGCAGCTCAGAAAGGACTTCTTCTCCTGATATCATCCACTCCTGATTTCTTCCTGGTATGTGGCGAGCAGGGGTCGACAAGACATTTGAATCTTGAAAAGAAGACTCGGCGAGATGGGGGCCCAGGCGAGCTTCCGATGTAGCGGCAAACAGTCTAGTTTATCCTCTGATGACTTTTCCCGCATCATGGAGTTTCAATGTATCAACTTGGTAGAGTCCAACTCTTGGAAGAAGGCTGGACCTCATGCCTGGGTCGTGCCTTGCGAGAAGTAACGGACCTCTTGAGTCATCAGGATCGCCATGAGCCTCCTCGAGAGATTGCAAGAGCGATGGGACTTGAGATTAGAGATCGTTGCAAGCGCATCCTGGCAGACACATCTAACGCCCATTTGGATGGTGAAGAGCAGGAGATCGGACAACCTCGATCATCACATCAAGATGAACCTGGGTGCACCAAGGAAACCGCCGTCCTGGAGCCCAAGGGGTAAGAGTTGTAGTGTTATCCTTAGCTAAAACTTCTTAATAATAGTAAAAGACTATAATGAGATCAAATAATGGGTTAAACTACATAATGTGAAGATATCCTTGACTCACCATGTGCCATTTCACTGTGTTCTTTCCAAGCTGTCTATCTTCCACGTCCAGTGACACGTGATCGTGTACATGTGATCACGACCAAATGTGCGAGTTAACTGACCCGGCCAACGCAAAGTTGTCACTGGGGCCGCTATGAATGACGTACGGCGTTTCCGGCGCGGTAATGTTCCACGTCACCAAGATGCCTGGTATAGCTTTTTATAACACCGTCTCGTCACATACTCCCCTTACGCTGACTACCCCCCTCTTTTCTCCTTGTTTCTATCTTGTATTTAACCCCTACCTCTCCCTCTCTGAGGAAATATACCAAATAAATACCACCAGGAGATCGAAGGAAACTTCACTCTTGGCGGTATATTGGTCTTGTCTTGTTAAAAATGTAAGGATCGAAAATTATTGGTTGATTTGATTATAGTATCTTACTATTATTAAGATGTTGTAGCTAAGGATAACGCTACAGAGCTTAGGAGTTCCTTGTTCGATTCCCAGCTGGTAAAGTGAGAATTTTTCTCGAAAGGAGCATTGTTCCTTTGGTCACCTTGGTCTGGTTAACTGGGCTTGAGTTAAGCTTAATATTCTCATTGGCTCCTAACTTTCATAATTACAATCATCATGTCATCTCATTACAGATACATGTAGACAACTTCCTATGGTGTACGCTTAGCAACACTCTATTCCACCAGAGCGGCTAAAAGTCCACATACAGGCGACTGAACTGGATTACATATCTCTCCCAGTCAGATCTGCCACAGGCTAAATAAAACATATTTGTTGTTGGTAGGAATCGTCTACCCCCTTCCCTCTCTCTTAATGTGTCAGTATGATCAGTGTTCACTCGATGTGTCAGTATGATCAGTGTTCACTCAATGTGTCAGTATGATCAGTGTTCACTCGATGTGTCAGTATGATCAGTGTTCACTCAATGTGTCAGTATGATCAGTGTTCACTCGATGTGTCAGTATGATCAGTGTTCACTTGATGTGTCAGTATGATCAGTGTTCACTCGACGTGTCAGTATGATCAGTGTTCACTCGATGTGTCAGTATGATCAGTGTTCACTTGATGTGTCAGTATGATCAGTGTTCACTCAATGTGTCAGTATGATCAGTGTTCACTCGATGTGTCAGTATGATCAGTGTTCACTCGATGTGTCAGTATGATCAGTGTTCACTCGATGTGTCAGTATGATCAGTGTTCACTCGATGTGTCAGTATGATCAGTGTTCACTCGATGTGTCAGTATGATCAGTGTTCACTCGATGTGTCAGTATGATCAATGTTCACTCGATGTGCCAGTATGATCAGTGTTCACTCAATGTGTCAGTATGATCAGTGTTCACTCGATGTGTCAGTATGATCAGTGTTCACTCGATGTGTCAGTATGATCAGTGTTCACTCGATGTGTCAGTATGATCAGTGTTCACTCGATGTGTCAGTATGATCAGTGTTCACTCGATGTGTCAGTATGATCAGTGTTCACTCGATGTGTCAGTATGATCAGTGTTCACTCGATGTGTCAGTATGATCAGTGTTCACTCGATGTGTCAGTATGATCAGTGTTCACTCGATGTGTCAGTATGATCAGTGTTCACTCGATGTGTCAGTATGATCAGTGTTCACTCGATGTGTCAGTATGATCAGTGTTCACTCGATGTGTCAGTATGATCAGTGTTCACTCGATGTTTAGAGGTGTTAAGTTGGTAAGATTGTTCCTGATTGCCACCCATGTTTTATTCCTGTTGGAATTGGGTGGTCATTTGTTATATTACCAGTGTTATTTATTATTGCAGGTTTTCCCATTTCCCTTAAAGGGTGGTCCTCAATTTTTTTTGGTGAATATCAGCAACCTCACCCCCTCTTTTCCCCGTAACCAGCAAACCAGACAAGACGAGACTGAAGCATTGTCCACGTCCCAACCTATGAGGGCTACCCTAAAATAATTATTATAAAAAAAGCCACAGGTTGGAGTTGTTTTATTGGACCTTACATGGTTTGGTGGCCGCACGGTCTAAGGCGCCACTCTCGTGTTGGGCCAGATTGCTGGCTCGGGGTTCGAATGCCAGTTGGGTTTACTGAGGTTTTCTTATACAGAATGGTTTCTCACTTTATGCAAATGCTTGTTACATTTCCTCTAATATTATACCTTCCTCATCCTTGTTTTATAGGCTTGGTTATTAATGTTTGTGTATAACCCAAGCCGGATAATGAGATGAACGATCTTGCTTGTAGGGTTAAACCGTGCCTGGGTACGAATTTTAAACAAAATATTTGGAGCTGATTTTGAGAAAATCAATTTTTTTCTATTGTACCTCTATCAATAATCTGCCCTTAATTTTAGGGTTGGAATGATAATTTTCAAAATACCCTCTGGAAAACCTTAATAATACCCTATATACCAAGTTTTAGCTCGACCGGTAAAATGGTTTCGGCTCTAGTCTCAGTAATAGACAGACAGACAGACACTTTTTCTGTTTCAGGGTGTCATGAAATGTTGACATTTATCAAAATCTTGAGCTGTACTGTTTGGCAATCACAATACTTCTCTGTCCGAGGTGTCGAGAGAAAATATGGCGGACTCTTGAGGTGCGGCAGAAGGTAGTGCAAGTATTTTTACAGTTTTCATAGAATATAAATGTTTTGGCAAAAATAAATTAAATATTTCTCCAGTATAAACTTAGAGCTTAGTTTTCTGCACATGCTGATATCAACAGATTTTGAATATCTTTCAATGGTGTCCTGGAATTTTGTCAAAACCTTATTAATTAAAGAGAAAAGGTTTTGACAAAATTCCAGGACACCCTCTACAGATATTCAAGATCTGTTGATATTAGCATGTGCAGAAAACTAAACTCCATGTTACTACTGGAAAAATATTTGATTTATTTTGGTCAAAGAAATATAATGCCATAAAAACTGTAAAATTACTCGCGCTCCCTTCTGCCACACCTTAAGACCATTGAACCACAAGTTTCCAACCCTGAACCACCCTTCACCCCCCTTACAGTCCCTGCGTGGGGGTAGTTCTCAATAGAAGCAGAAACCTTCATCCAGAGTTTGTTTTGACGCAAGACTTCCTCGCCTGTTTGCTGAGAGTGAGAGAGAAAGAGATATAAGTTGCTTGAAAATGGTGGGCTTGTAAAGAGTGGGGGGTGGGGTGGGGGTGACTTTCTAAATTACACATTCTCATGATAATGGAAGACAATTAGTCCTGTGTCATCAGGCCTCGTCACAGCGCTAATTTAAGTCTCCTGTGTAATTAAAAGCTGCTGCCTTAATTTACAGACGCACACGTAGTCTTTCTTTCTTTCTTTGCTTTTTATTTTTTTATTATTATTATACCCCTTTCCATCTCGCCCTGACGCCGGGTAGGTTGGCAGTACCGTGGAAATTAAGGGAAATGCTCTGTCGGTGCGTTGGCTGTGTGATACTGTGGACCAAGGTTGTTAAATCAGGAGGTCAAGCCGCGCATTGGCCGTCACTTGTCGAGAGGAAACACTAATAGTTGGGAGAATTTACCAACAGGTCTAGTTCTCTCTTCTTAAATCATTTAAACAGTTATGAACTATACATGTTCGTATATAGAGAAAGTATCTTAATCTTGAAAATTTACCACTTCAAGATTAAGATGGATCTTCAACGTCTCATGTGCTCCAAACTAAAATAAACTGGTCCTAAAATTCTGTCTGTCTGTAACTGGGTTTGTATCCGAGACAGGTAGTTTCCTATTGTTTTGTTCCAAATGGATATCTGAGGGGTGTTTTACATGATGAATAAACTTGTGAACTTATTTTCTTATAGAAAAAAATAATTTAAGTATAGTTAACTGACAGATTTTAAAAAAATGTTCTTTTCATCTATAAAATACTACGTATTTGAAAAGGTTAGTTCCCTTCATTTGTGTTTCAAGCCTGGTACCTTAGGTCACGTGACCACAATAAACTAACAACTATTCCAAAGGTCGGTGTAATCTGGCCATGCTTTATAGAGGAACCAGTAGTCCCGTATCCCTCTAACCCCCCCCCCCCCCCCAGTTCCATGTAACTCGTGCACGCAACCCTCAAAACACAGACCAAAACACAAATTACCTCTTTTGTCTTTTTAATAAAACCAAGGCGTATTTTATTTTTCACGTTTGCTTGTTTGTTTTATATTCAAAATACATTTTTCAATCAAATCGTTTATTTAAATACGGTTTTTTACGGTTTTTTTCTTATCTGCGGTGGCCACAATTTTCATGTATTCATAAGTGCAGGCTTATCAGTCACTTCAAAATGTTTCAGGGCGTGCGTTTTATGACCCGATTTTTGGGGTTTCAATCAATAATTGATGACAGATGGATAAATATTGCACGAACATAGGTACTAGTTGCACCCGCTACTGCAGGACAGTCGGAACAAGTAGCTGTGCACTCACTTCGGTGGCCGAATGGTCTAAGACGTCACTCTCGCAATAGACTAGACTGCTGATAACAAGGATATATGGGTTCGAATTCCGGTTGGGTGTACTGAGGGTTGTTTTCCCTAAATGGGTTTCCACACTCCCTCCCAGCAAATGTGGGTATTCTTCCTCTAAATTCAACCTTCCTCATCTCTAGCTCATTAGTGTAATTAGTACACAGGCGTATAGCCTGATCAGGAAGTAAGTAAGACGTGGTGCTAAGAAATATTAACAGCGTGCGTGGTTAGTACTTGGATTACTAAACTAACTTACCTTCAATAATGGACACACAGAACAGTCGTCAAGCTCATTCAGTTTGTTTTTCCGGTTACGAGAAGTTTGGAGTTTGGTTCTCCCCTGGTTCACCAAAAGTTTTATTTTACTTATTGGTTTTCCACTCTCCCTCCACGCAAACACTGGTTATATTTACTCAAAATGATTAGTTTCCTTATCCTTGCCCCACGAGTGTGATTATCTCGAGCGGGTAGTAAGACGCGCAGCAAGAGATAATATACTATCCAGGAGTTGTACATTTCATTGGTTCTAGAGATATTTTTGAGGGTTGGGTCGGGGAGGGGGGGGGCTAGCTAAGGGCAGTATTTTTAAGGTTTCCAAACCAAATATTTTTTTTCTAAAATAAATATATATAGTTTCATTATATAGGTTTAATTTAATTTTCTACATTTTGTCATATCAACAGTTCCTGACTGTCACGAGCATTATAGAATTTGATGATAATTTTTTTTAATGAAAAGAAAAAAGTTCTCATCAAAGTTCAAAGTAGAATATCAAAGTAAAGGTACAAACTGGAGCAATATTTTATTGGGTCTCAAGAAAATGGTTACAAAAACTGAAAAAAAAAAAAAAGCGCCACCCTAAATCATGGTTTCCTTTCAACCCAACCCAACTTAAGACTGATTTGTTTGCAATAAAAGACTAGTGTACTTTTCATGTAACTGATAGTTACAAACAATAGTAAACACTGCCAGCAGTGCCCGGTGGGTAACTGATAGTTACAAACGATAGTAAACATCGCCAGCAGTGACCAGTAGGTAACTGATAGTTGTAAATCCCCATAAGACACTTAAAATTAAACTGGTTTCTAAAACAATGTTACTTTTTTTTCATCGGTGCTATAGTAAACTCTGGGTATTGTCACGACCCTCTAAACCCCCTCACCCCCCCCCAAAAAAAATTAGCTCAGTGATCGAAAAATATAATAATTCCAAACGTGACGACGAACAAAACAAAACAAAACAAAAATACCCCGAACAAAAAAAAAATCAGCAACTTTGTGACCCTGAATGATTTTTGTCCCAGTTGATCGTTAGGTCTGAATTGTGGAGTGAATTCTGGGTAGCGGGTGTGAGTAGTTAAGAGGGGAGGGGGGGGGGGGGGTGTTGTTCGAAACAAGCGGTTTGGACCAGCCTGTGGCTATATGGAGTTAAAAGCGCACTGCAACCGTGTTTTTTTTTAAAGAGGGGGGGGGGGTAAGGGAGAAGGTCAATCCAACAAAACACTAAACAACAAACCCTCTCATTCTCTCTCTCTACTAATAATAATAACTGTAGTAAGCTAAACGTGGGTGCCCTGGCGTGTTGAAGTGTGATTGTGTTGTATTGTTTCGTGGGTCGCAAGCGGTGTTTGAATAAGACACATATTGTGCACCACACTCTCACACACGCTCACACACGCTCACACACGCTCACAGTCCCACAATGGTCCGGTGTGTTTGGGCACCTCCATGAGTTTCGCGAAACCTGGCTATAACGATTTCGTTAGCAATGTTATGTTGGGTTTTTTTTTTCACTTTCTCATATAGAGAACATATTGAAATCATGTTTTTGTTGTTGTTGAGCTTACGATGTTTCTTGACGTTTTAATGTTGCACCGGCCCCACCAGTACTTAATGTTGTCTTTCATATCTGCTGGCCTTACCAGCATTTAAGATTGTTTTTCATATTAGTGTATGTGGTCACGTGGCAAACTAAGCTTAATAGCGGCCCCACTAGGTGCGCGAGTGATGTGCCAGCTAGACAGTTCTTTAGTAGAAGTAGAGTATCACGGGAGACCGTCCCGATTGGATGATGAAAGGGGCAAAGGTATCGCGGATCATAAGTACGTTAGTTGACAATAAAACTTGATCTTAGGCGGCCGCCTGGGTCATTGGGACAGTACCAATCGCTGCCAGGCCACACGATTTAAAATACAATTCTCTGTGTCGTTTTATACAACTACTTCTCTATTCTGTCTTAAGCTTACACTCCCTTTCACCCGTCACCTGAAACCACCCTTTGTTATGCCAATAAGAAAGAGAGTAAAAAAACTAGGAAACTTTTTATCTCAAGGTAAAGAGGAAATCTCGCTTCTAGTTGTCAAATATCTCCAAATGTTTTGTTGTGAGCCTTTCAAAGAATTACTGTAGCCTATTTGTTAGAAGAAGGCTAAGGGCCAGTTTCATAGTCAGACTTAGCATGCCTAAAGTGCGAGTCGATACTAAATAGAGGACGACACCTACCTAGAACAAAATGGAATGGGCCAGTTTCGCATATGAAACTGGCCCATTCCATTCAATTTCAGGTAGGTGACGTCTTGTATTTAGTATAGCGCCGCACTTGAGGCGTACTAAATCTAACTATGAAACTGGCCCTTAATATAGAGCCCCTTTTCATCCAGCCTGGTCTCATAGCTCCAAAAATATAATAAAAAAGTAGTTGAAACTGAGATAATGTAATATAGTCACACATTTTTTCTTATTATAAAACTCAAAATATAAAGTTGTTAAAGAAAAAGAGCCTTGTTGGAATATTTCGACTTTATTTTGGCTTGAACCATATTTCGAAATAACGCATCACAAAACTAAATATTGCGTTATAGCTGAACGTTTGTGCGGTAATATCTCATTTACCGAGGTGGTCCCCTTAGCGGCGAAGTTAGCGTGGTCGTTATGAGCTATCCAGATAAATATCAAACTGTGAATCGTTATAATGTAACTGTGGCGGGAGTTTCTCATGTTTGTTTTTGATCGGTGATTTAGTATAATTCATAATGTTATTATTTCTAACATTCACATACTCTCGTGTTTTAAATCAGAGATTCAACCCACAGTATCATATATCGGCAACTTCCCTGGTGTGTTCCTGCAAAGGATCTTATCTTACAGCAAAAATAAGGATCAGGGAAGTTAACTAGGTGGAACCTGCTTCGATGGCCGCATGGTATAATGCGCTAGTCTCGCAGTAGACTAGGCTGCCGATGACGGGGAGGTTGAGGTTCGAATCTCGGTCTGGTGTACTGGGGGTGGTTTTTCAAAGGGGTTTTCCACTCTCCTTCCACTTAAATGTGGGTACACTTCTTATAAATATAACCTTCTTAATCCCTAAAACCGTGAGTGTAATAATTACATAAGCTTATAACATGAATGGGTAGTAAGTCACGGTGTTAATAAAAAAACTATGCGAATGAGAGCATAAATGCGCAGTGATAAGGCATATTGTGCCTCAAAGCACAAAAAAGGAGTTTTTACAATTCTGTCTGTCTGTCTGTCTGTTCCTGGAGTTGTAACAGAAACAATTTGATTGCTTTCGTCATAATTTTATATTCAGATCCTCAATGTTCATACGTCAAGGTGGAGTCGTGATTATCCTTATTGTTCTAAACATTAATTGTACTGGTAGTTATATAATAAATACATTTTAATATCAAGCCACGATATTTTTACTATTAATATTAATATTAATATTTAGCACCGCGTCTTACTACCCGTTTGGGTTATACGCTTAAGTACTAATTACTCTAATGGATTAGGAATTGGGAGGGTTGAATCTAGAGGAAGTGAACCCGCATTTGCGTGGAGGGAGAGTGGAAAAACATTGAGGAAAAACCACCCCCAGTTCACCCGACCGAGATTCGAACCTCGATCTCCCCGTCCTCGGTGGTCGAGCTCAACACGACTAGCGCGTTAGCCAACTACGACACCGAGGCGGGTATTTTTACTATTCAACCTCTTATAATATCTTCATAACATTAGCATAAGTAACGCTCGCATTGTATGACCGGCCATGAGCTGACATTTGTAAAGTGAAAATAACGATACAATCACTTTCTCAAATAGTGTTTAATAATTTGTAACAAGAATTCAAAAAATGAATCCTTAGCAAAATGCCCTCAAATATATTTTCATTAAAAATACAACAACGTATTATATTATTATTGATATAAATCTGTTCAGCTGAAACTTTTGAAAGTTATTTTTAGACATTTCAAATTTTACTAATTTAAAATCAGTAAACAAACATATATTTATTCATTATGTGAAACATGTCCAAGATATCAATTTTGAATATAATCTTCAGTAATTTACCCTTAATTTTTAAAATTAAATCTAAAAATACAATTTCTCCTCAAGGTACGATTTTATCACATCTTAATATAAACTTGAACGAAATCCATTAAACCGGATCGGCTGTGGATGAAGGAAGGGGCAGACAAATAGATAGACAGACAAATAGATAGATAGACAAATAGATAGACAGATAGAAAGATTTGGAAGACCCACATTTTGAGTTCAAGGGGTCAAAATCTTGAGGTCCAAAACTCTCACTATTAAAATACTTTCTATGTGAATAAGAAATACATAATATATTATTTAAAAAAAACTAACCATTTCAATGTTTTATTAATTTGTAAAACAAATGCACATCAGAGGAAGGAGGAGAGGAAATGAGGGGGGGAGGAACTAATAATAACGATATGCGATATTTTTCCCCCAGAACGTGGGGAAAAGTAAAAAAAAAAATGGCAATTGCTCGGTAGTAGATTTCCCTGCGTGTGGTGCACCATTTTCACCCCTCCCTTCCTTTTCGAAAAAAATCTACATACTCCATTCCCTAAAAAAAAAAAAAAAAGCCTACGAACAAAAAAAAAAACTCTCGGGCTATCCAACGACAAAAACGTGGTGAGGGGAAGGGGGGAAGGGAAGGAGAATGAAATGGTTGGTCGCGAACTATGGAGTTTGAGTCAGGAGAGAGGGTTTTTTTTATTATTTTTTTCGCCAGAGCACGACACAATCAGAAGTTAACACATGTACACACAATTCTGTACACAAATTCCTCTCAGGGTATGTATGTATTCGTGGGAGAGTGCTAGGGGTGAGGAATAGGGGAAGGAGGAGGGGGTCAGTTCTCCACTCAACGTGCGAGAGAGAGAGAGAGAAAGAGACAGGTTTTTTGGCCTTGTGATTTAATTGCATGTGACATATATGGACTCGGTCACAAACACACACGCTGCCTCACAATATGCTCGCTTGACCAGAAAGATGAAAAATTCAAACACTTTATTTCCCTCTCTCTCTTACTCCCTAAACCCCTACCTAAACCCACCCTAATTCATTTCTATGCTTACTACCCCCCGCACCTACCCCCAGGACAAGGTTTATTTTTTTTTATTTCGTAACTAAAAAAAAAATGAAACGAAAACAAAATACATTGTTGTTCTGTTGTTTTTTGTCTGTTTTTTTTTTTTTACTAGAGGAAAATTCTCTCGTTTGTATTTGTGTGTATGATGTGTGTATTTGTATGTGTGCATGTGTCAACGTTAATTAGAATCATGGACGAGAGGAAAAATTCACGAAACATGTGTCTATAAAACAGGATTGTGAAATTGTTATCAGTCGTAAAAAAAATAAAAAGTTTTGTCAGGGAATAGGTTTTCTGTAGGGGTAGCGGGGGGGGGGGGGAGTGGGAGGGGGAAAAAATCTCGTCGAGATGATGAAGAGGGTGTGAAGGGGGTGGAAACGTCACTTTCAACCCCTTTTATCCTATATGCGCATGCGTGTAACATTTCAATAAGTGACTGACTTTTGTTTGATTTTGTGTGTGTGTATGTATATATGTATATATATGGGCACAGCTGCTAAGATGTGAGTGTAGGAGAAGCGAGAAAAGGTAAGTTTTTTTTACAGTTTTTGTATCAAAACCTTTTTTATCAAAATAAATCAAATAATTCATCAGTTCAAATATTTAGTTTAATTTTTTTCACTTGGTGACCTCACCAGTTGTTGAATATCTGTCAAGGGTGTTCTGGAATTTAATGACATCTTCTCTTCATTTAAAAAGTTTCTCACCTAATAATAATATGTTCATGACAGATGTTCGACATCTGTTCCTATCCCCATATTAAGAAAATGATACTCTATGTTTCTAATGGAAAATTATTTTATTTATTTTGACCAAAAAAATGTTTTGCCATAAAAATTGAAAAAAAAAACCCATTGACCATTTATCTCGTCCCCAAAACTTCCACCATAAGTGTTAGTAATGGCTCAAATTGATTAGGTTCAATGAAATGAGTAGTTCATTTATCTAGGTCAGTAGTCGAGTAGTTCATTAGTTCATGCCAGTGTTGTATATTGTAACTGTTCTAGCTGTCAGATAAGGTTCTTCCTATGAAAGTAGATCTAGTAACTGTTCTAGATGTCAGATAAGGTTCTTCCTATGAAAGTAGATCTAGTAACTGTTCTAGATGTCAGATAAGGTTCTTCCTATGAAAGTAGATTTAGTAACTGTTCCAGCTGTAAGATAAGGTTCTTCCTATGAAAGTATATCTAGTAACTGTTCTAGCTGTCAGATAAGGTTCTTCCTATGAAAGTAGATCTAGTAACTGTTCTAGATGTCAGATAAGGTTCTTCCTATGAAAGTAGATCTAGTAACTGTTCTAGCTGTCAGATAAGGTTCTTCCTATGAAAGTAGATCTAGTAACTTCTCCAGATATTTCCTATGGTTGAACTGAAGTTTTAGTAATTTAAAAGTATTCACTAGATGTTTCAATAAATGCAATACTTGAGGCAAAACTCGGACTTGCTGCACGATGAGTGGTTGGATTATTTAGGGGAGGGGGTAAGGTAGACCCCATGGTTGACAGTTCGATGATTGTGAAGGGTAGACCTCACAGAGTAAAGGACTACAGAACAATACTCTTGTCGCTCCATTCACTCTCTGCCTGTAATCTTGTTAATACAGACCCCACTCCACTGAGGTACTCGGTACAGTCGATACAGAAAGCTAGGGATCCCCCTTCGGAAGACAGGGGCTCGATACCTGATTATTGCGGCACATACCTCTCTTTCCGGGCAATTTTCAGTTCTACATTAACTCGTGTTTAAGTACATTTCATATTAAAATTGTGTTTAGTTAAATTTCATCTTAAATAATGTTTAGTTAAATTTCATCCTAGCTGGTGTTTAATTAAATGTAATCTTAGTTCAAGGTTGGTTAAATTTAATCTTAACTCGCGGCCGATTAAATTTAATCTTAATTCGCGGTTTGTTAAATTTAATCTTAACTCGTGGACGATTGAATTTAATTTTAATTCAAGGCTTGTTAAATTTAATCTTAACTCGTGGCCGATTAAATTTCATCTTAATTCAAGGTTTGTTAAATTTAATCTTAACTCGTGACCGATTAAATTTCATCTTAATTTGAGGTTTGTTAAATTTAATCTTAACTCGTGGCCGATTAAATTTAATCTTAATTCTAGGTTTGTTAAATTTACTCTTAACTCGTGGCCGATTAAATTTAATCTTAATTCTAGGTTTGTTAAATTTAATCTTAACTCGTGGCCGATTAAATTTCATCTTAATTCGAGGTTTGTTAAATTTAATCATAACTCGTGCTCGATTAAATTTCATCTTAATTCGAGGTTTGTTAAATTTAATCATAACTCGTGGTCGATTAAATTTCATCTTAATTCGAGGTTTGTTAAATTTAATCATAACTCATGGTCGATTAAATTTCATCTTAATTCGAGGTTTATTAAATTTATTCTTAATTCGTGGCCGATTAAATTACATATTAATTCGAGGTTTGTTAAATCTCATCTTCACTAATGTTTAGTTAAGTTTTATCTTAACACAAGGTTAGTTAAATTTCGTCTTTACTCGTGTTGACTTAAACTTTATCTTAACTGTCGGTGATTCCCACAAAGCCTCTCGCCACCAGACAAACTTTTGCTCCCGAAAATACGGCGTAAAGACCTCCCTCCCCCGCCTTCTTGGAAGAGTAAGTGGACAAATAGGCGTCCCCCGGTTACTCTGAAGGACTCTCAATGTCTGTCTATTATGCTGAAAGGGTGCTAGCTCTATTATTTGCCACACAGGCTGGAGGGATGGGCAGTAATACGTCTCAAGTGTACACAGCACTTGGCCGCGGGCCCTGAGTCTAAATATTGCACAGCTCTTGTGTCAACAGCAAGTGGACCTCTGGCTCTTGGCTCGACAGATGGACCAGTTGGAGCAGAGAACATTCACTCTAGTAGACCATGGCTCATGTAGGTCTGTAGCAGTTGGAGCAAAGAACATTCACTCTAGCAGACCATGGCTCATGTAGGTCTGTAGCAGTTGGAGCAGAGAACATTCACTCTAGCAGACCATGGCTCATGTAGGTCTGTATCAGTTGGAGCAGAGAACGTTCCCTCTAGCAGACCATGGCTCATGTAGGTCTGTAGCAGTTGGAGCAGAGAGCATTAACCTCTCTAGCAGCACATGTCTTATTAACGACTGTCAAAGAGAAATAAAGAGCAAGATGTTTGTTAATGACTGACAGAGAGGTATAAAGAGTAAGATGTTTGTTAATGACTGACAGAGATATATAAAGAGTAAGGTGGTTGTTAATGACTGACCGAGAGATATAAAGAGCAAGGTGGCTGTCAATGACTGACAGAGATATATAAAGAGCAAGGGGGTTGTTAATGACTGACATATATATATATATATATATATATATATATATATATATAATGAGCAAGGTGGTTTTAATGACTGACATAGGGATATAAAGAGCAAGGTGGCTGTTAATGACTGACAGAGATATAAAGAACAAGGTGGTTGTTAATGACTGACAGAGATATATAAAGAGCAAGGTGGCTGTTAATGACTGACAGAGATATATAAAGAGCAAGGTTGTTGTTAATGACTGACATAGATATATAAAGATTAAGGTGGTTGTTAATGACTGACATAGAGATATAAAGAGTAAGGTGGTTGTTAATGACTGGCATAGAGATATAAATAGTAAGGTGGTTGTTAATGACTGACATATATATATATATATATAAAGAGTAAGGTGGTTGTTAATGACTGACATATATATATAAAGAGTAAGGTGGTTGTTAATGACTGACATAGATATATAAAGAGCAAGGTGGTTGTTAATGACTGACATATATATATATATAAAGATTAAGGTGGTTGTTAATGACTGACATAGAGATATAAAGAGTAAGGTGGCTGTCAATGACTGACAGAGATATATAAAGAGCAAGGTGGTTGTTAATGACTGACAGTGAGGTATAAAGAGTAAGTTGTTTGTTAATGACTGACATAGAGATATAAAGAGCAAGGTGGTTGTTAATGACTAACAGAAGGTGTCTAGTCACCGCCTCTGTAAGCAGTCGTGCGGTAGCTCAGAGAGACCGCATGTAGCGAACAGTTGCGCCGCTAATTGTGTAACGAGGTTACTGTTAGATGAGCAGCAGCAAGGGTTGGGGGAGATCAAGGATCAGGGGGCTCTTAGCGCCCTCCGGCCACAAGTCTATTTGTCCTGGCTACCGCACCCTCCTCTAGCTACTAGTACCACTCTGCTACATGAATATCAGCGCCTGGTTCCACCACCGACTGTTATTAGGTTAGTGACGACATTCGAGGCTGGATAGTGTGCGCGAGGCACGGGAATACCCTCTATAGGGGTAGTGTCACGGGAATACTCGCTATAGGGTTAACGTCACGGGAATACTCTCTATAGGGTTAACGTCACGGGAATACTAGCTATAGGGTTACCATCACGGGAATACTCTCTATAGGGCTACCATCACGGGAATACTCTCTATAGGGTTACAATCACGGGAATACTCTCTATAGGGTTACAATCACGGGAATACTCTCTATAGGGTTACCGTCACGGGAATACTAGCTATAGGGTTACCGTCACGGGAATACCCTCTATATGGTTACCATCACGGGAATACTCTCTATAGGGTTACCATCACGGGAATACCCTCTATAGGGTTACCGTCACGGGAGTACTAGCTATAGGGTTACCGTCACGGGAATACCCTCTATAGGGTTACCATCATGGGAATACCTCTGCTCTAATCATATTGGTGAGTATTCTCATTGGTGGATAAAGTTGATGGGAAGTAATAGCAGCTTTGTAAAGCAGTTTCCATGTTTTTGGTGATTTTAAGTGTGGTTATAGCCCAATTTTGACCCTTATATTAGAGGTGACCTGTTATATATGCCCCTAATCTGTGTCTAATTAACATTAATATTAACATGATTAGTGACGGAATAAGACTCCCACCAATTATAATGCACGTAGGATACATTTCCTACTTATTTCCTTTTTCACCACTAACTGGAAGATCTCTGGTGGAAAGTATTTGGTGTGTAATGAAACTAACTACTCTAGTGTTCGCCTGGGGAGAGTATTGAAGACCACGACATGAATAAACTCGGCCTTGGTGCATGTATGATTGGTATTTAACCCCGGTTCTAAGATCTTTGGATAAAGGCCAGTTGACTCAACCAAGCCTTGCTGTAACGGTTAATCAGTCTAGATCCGAACTAAGGCCCCTCTGTGTCAGTGTTAGTGACTTGCTCCACTGAGCAAAGCAACCCCCCAGGCATGGGATCGGGCTGGTGGCCTCAAAGTTGACACAAGGGGCAGTGTGAGGGGGTTTATTCAACTCAATGAAAAAGGGCCATGTAATACATTACTTCTCTCTTCTTTTGTTGGACATATTGAAATTAGCCAATCAGATAATCTGGCTACCCCTCTCCACTCCGCTCCGCCGGTGGCTATATTAGTACCCTATCATCTCCCATCTGTTCCACGAGACCCGGCCGTATGGTCGTGGGCACAAGTATGCTCTGTTATACACAATAACTAGGGATATTGATACTGGACCTGTTTCAAGGGTCGAAAGAAGCATATCGACATTTGTTCAGTGGTTTATAGTTTGACATTCAAACCACTTGTGATATACTTTTAATTAAAACCCTTTTAAAGTGAAGGCCATATTGGAACGGATAGCCAGCTGGAAAAACCATATAGGCATATCATTTGGTATAGTTTCAAATAATCTACCTGCCAAATTTTGTAAAAATCAGTCGATACATTTTGCAGTGTAACGTTAACTTACAGTTAGTTACAATTGGATCCATCCCGTTATAATCTTGATACGTAACTATCAAGAATTCATACCACCCGCTCAATAATTCCGACCCAAATAGAATCCCTACAATGGTACATTTCTCTGTTGTAGTCCCTGTAGGCTAATACGGAAAGATAATACGACACAGTATATTTCATACAGTACAATCTTCTGTAATAGTACACTCATATTTGTTCAGGAACTTACCTTTGAAATCTTCTATCACTAGCCGCCACCAAAGCTGAACGACACCGTGCAGCCAATATGAAGAATGGGGCTGAGCTAACGAAAGTCTACAATCAACGCGTGGTCATTCTCCGTCTAGTCAGATTGAATCTGAGGAATGAAAACATGGAGTACGCTAGAAGACAACAATCCACCCGCCCTCTGACGGATGTCAGATGAACTTCCCCAAACAACACAAACATCCAATGATCGCCGACTTGTTCTAATTTTCCGATGGAACAACCCTACAAAGTGACTACGTGACCGATGACAGCTAGCAACTGCGTGCTAGAAATTACCTCCCCTCTTTCCGTGCAACGAAAATCACTATAAAACAGGCTGACATTGTCTAAAAACTTTGACTATCTAAAATCTACGAACGAGGACGGATCATTGTCGTCTACCTGGACAATGATCGGATAAACATTCATACATCATAAATTGGAACGTAACTATGGCAGTTACTTATAAAGAACTCTATTCATTTTCAACTTATAATATTTTCGTGTTAAAATCTTTATTTTGTGTATTGCTTAATATTTAACTTTTGCTTTATTATCTCAGTCGCATAAATGTAACTTGTATGCCGCCACTTAGGCGCGGTTGGTTAGTTGGTTAGTTTATTAGTTTGGTTTGAAATCCACCATTGGTAATTTTGTATTGAGTGAATTTAAATGTAAATTGTTAAAATGTGTGGACTTTTGTATTTTGCTATTTCACGCGACTGTAGAATTAAAATTAAGCTTGTTATTTTTTTTATATAATTTAATTTTGTTCTAAATTTCATTCTTTAGTTTTTCTAAGATATAGTTAGTCCCGGGAGATTTTGACTAGCGTCTGGAAGTCAAACTCTCGCGTTATGTTTTATGTAGTTGTAAATTTTCGTATTGTAACTTGTAATTGTAATTGTAACTGGTAATTGTTTGAGGAGCCCATCAGGCAAGAATATTTAATGTATGTTTCATTTTGTGGATATCTTACTCCACTTCACTTTTGGTAGTTTAACTTCGCTTTTGATGTTATAATCTACGTAATTTTGTGTCTCTTAAAGACGACTTGTAATAAATGTAAACATGGGATGTTTACATTCTGCGCTTCACGTTATTATTTTCAGCATTATTCAGAATGATATAATGAGACCACTGTACTTTGCTTTATCTACGTTTATACTGAATAAACCATATTATTGTTATATTTTTAATTCTGCTTATATTTTCCCTTATGTCGATTATACCTTCTCCCTTTTATTTAATTGTGGTCGTTAAGTAGAAGGCACGGAGACGGTGTAACACTGCGCAACTCTGCTGTCCTTTTAATTAACTGATCTTCCTGTTTAATTAGTTAATTAATAACCTATATCATTGCTGAAAAATGTTGAAAAATTATACTGTATATTTTTGTTGTTGTGAAATCATAGCCTGAGTTTAACCTTGTATCTCTTTCTGTTTCATAATGGAAAACAATTTGACTACGGACGCTTCGACTGAGGAAGTAGTGACTGGCGAGCCGAGCGTGTTGTCTAAATCTGATGTTTACCGACTCAATAAAGAAAGCCTTATCTCCGAGCTTGCTAAGCGTGGACTGCAAGGTTCAACAGAAACCACCGTAGCAAGACTTCGTGCAGTTCTCGTGGGAATCCTTTCGGAGAGCGATACGTCTCGAGACCAGGCAACAGTGGGAGAAGAGAATCATCATTCAGTACCGGTGAGGGTTGGAGATCCAATTGAAATGTCACGCGCTTTGGTGAGTGATAAAATCCAAAGTAAAATTCTCGTTGATTTTGTAAGTCGAATACCTCTGTGTGATGGTCAGGACAGCTCATCTCTTTTTTTATTTTTAATTGAGGTTCAAAGGATTTGTCATTTAAATATCGGTTCTGAGTCCGAGTTTATTGCATTGTGTTTAAGTAAAACTTCTGGATATTTAACTCGTTTGTTTTCTGAAGGGCTAGTTAATGGGTTAAGTTGGAAACTTATTAGTCGTAAGATATTAGACTGTCTTGTCCCTACTAGAGCTAGAGATAGTTTGTGTAAGCAGTATGTACATCGCTTTCAACGTCCTGATGAGTCATTAAGGAGTTTCATCATGGCCATTTCTGAGGCCGTTGAAGTTTTAGGGTTAGATCTTTCTGAATGTCAGATAGTAGATATTATTTTGGAGAATGTGTCGCCCTTGTCTCGACGTCATTTTGTATTTACTTCTAAACCTAGTACGATAGTTGAGTTACATAAGCTAGCTTCCCTAATTGAAGGTACTTTGTTGTCTGAAAGTGAATTTCTGGAAAATCATGCGCCTTTTATTGTTGACAATCCAGGCGTGGGTTCGAATCCTAGTTATTGTGGTAGGTCTAGGAATAATACTGCGATTTCTCAGTTGGGTGTGCAACCTGTGAAGAAGAACCATATTGGCCCGCGAGCGTTGGATAGTAAGTTTTTGTCAGGAATTCGCTGTTTTAATTGTAAACAGTTAGGACATGTCCGGAGCAAGTGTAGTTCAGGAAACTAGTTGTGCGCCGTAAGAATCATGGGTCTTACGAGTCAAGCGCATTTCCATGCCCCCCTTCCCCGTTGTAGTTCTTGTGCTTGTTTCTTTATGTTGTCTTGCTTTAATTAAATATCTGCCAGGCTCTCTCCCAGATGGGATAGACCCTGGTCAGTTGAATCTTTCTTATCACCCGTGTCGATCAGGTTGATGTGCCAGACAGACCCGACCGATACGCGAAGAGCTCATGTGAGCCATCTTAAACTAATACCGACGCTTTAGAATGTCGTAGTTTAATGGATAATGTTCGTAAGTTATTGTACTTACAGATTTAATTACTCCATTTTGGATTTACTTAGGTAAATGTAGGATGCCAAGAAATTTTTTTATAAGTTTATGGGGACTTGTATTTGATCTTTTTGGTATTCCTGTTTTTGGTAAGACTTGATGTCTTGATATTATTTGACTATTGTTGAGTCATTTAATGAACGGTCAATTAACGTAATCTCATTTTGTTAATTATAATATTGACCGGGTTTATTCATACTCTTAATAATAATGTGGAATCATGCCTAATTTATAGGTATATGGGGACCTATAATTAATCTTTTGGCATCCCTTATTAATTTGAGTTTTGTTTGATGGCATTGTGCCTTGGCTGTGAGCCCAAATCGTGTTTAAAATTTAAATTTTGTTTACCATTAATGATATGTTTTATATCAGTGGTTTGTAGATATTGTGTTTTGTTGTATATATATTGTTGGCCATGTGTATAGTAATTTACAAGTATTGAACCGTAATGGAACTTGTGGATATTATGTGTTTATGAAATAAGTGAATAGTTTATAGATTATTATGGCACGAATTTGTTTATATTCCACTTCATGGAATTTGGATCACGAAATCAAATGTTGTTTTGATTTAATTATGACGTAACTTTCTCTATTCTATGTTTTGAGACACTCTATTCTAGATTGAGTGCTGAGAATGGTCTTATATAGAATATAGTGAGATTATGGTGATATAACATTTGAAACTCTCAAACCTTTGAATAGGAACCTTCAAAAGTGTTGAGGGGGGGGACGCTCTTCCGATACATCTATGTAGGATTTCTATAGGATTTTAGGATTTCATGAGGATAAACTTTTGTGACTTTATAGTCTAGTGAACTTTATTGTGAGAACTTGAGTTTGAACGTAGAAGAAAGAAGAGATTCTTCATGTGTTCATACAGACAATTAGACATGTGGTTGTGTGTGACTTAACGCCACTTTACATCTCGACAACAGAATTGTTGTATATGATTTTTCGTTGCGCATCCTGTTTTCCTTTCTCTCCTGGTTTCTGGTAAAGTCTACGTAGTGGTACCGACTGCTTCTCTAGATGATGGAATCTAGAGCTGAAAAAGATGGATGATCTCATGCTGTTTGGGAAGATGAGGTACAAGAAGGCCACCTTGAGCCCTTTGATGTTCCGCCTTGCTGAGGACGGATGCTGCATCTTCTTATTCTCCTGGTCAAGGGGGGGAGATTTGTAACGTTAACTTACAGTTAGTTACAATTGGATCCATCCCGTTATAATCTTGATACGTAACTATCAAGAATTCATACCACCCGCTCAATAATTCCGACCCAAATAGAATCCCTACAATGGTACATTTCTCTGTTGTAGTCCCTGTAGGCTAATACGGAAAGATAATACGACACAGTATATTTCATACAGTACAATCTTCTGTAATAGTACACTCATATTTGTTCAGGAACTTACCTTTGAAATCTTCTATCACTAGCCGCCACCAAAGCTGAACGACACCGTGCAGCCAATATGAAGAATGGGGCTGAGCTAACGAAAGTCTACAATCAACGCGTGGTCATTCTCCGTCTAGTCAGATTGAATCTGAGGAATGAAAACATGGAGTACGCTAGAAGACAACAATCCACCCGCCCTCTGACGGATGTCAGATGAACTTCCCCAAACAACACAAACATCCAATGATCGCCGACTTGTTCTAATTTTCCGATGGAACAACCCTACAAAGTGACTACGTGACCGATGACAGCTAGCAACTGCGTGCTAGAAATTACCTCCCCTCTTTCCGTGCAACGAAAATCACTATAAAACAGGCTGACATTGTCTAAAAACTTTGACTATCTAAAATCTACGAACGAGGACGGATCATTGTCGTCTACCTGGACAATGATCGGATAAACATTCATACATCATAAATTGGAACGTAACTATGGCAGTTACTTATAAAGAACTCTATTCATTTTCAACTTATAATATTTTCGTGTTAAAATCAGCAATCACAGCAGCAATCACAGCAGCAATCACGGAGCAAACAAAGAGACTTAATACCAAACGGTCGAGTTAAAACAAGATCTCATTCCACTCAGACATATAGTTCATTTTGCCAGTGTTGACGAATATATGAATCAAGATCATATTCAACACCAACAAAAATATTGTGTTAGTTAACGTGCATTTTCTAAACATGTTGATACATTAGCCAAGACTTACATACTGACTGAAATACCCCATTAGAATCACCCACTTGTGACGTGGAATGTATTACCCACGTAACATGAGCAACAACACATCCTCTAAGACAGTGGTATTTAACCTTGAAATTGTAGCACTAAACGTTTCGTTACTAATAATAGGATTTTTATTGAAATGAAATTAAGGATTTTTAAAAAAAGAGCAATAGCAAAAACAGTTTTGAAGAAACTCAAATCACAAAATATTGAGTCATAATATAACCCAAAAGGTATTTCTGGGTAAAAATTAAAAATTTCAACAGCTATAAAAAATTAGATGAGATTGATTTAATTGTTTTACGTTTTTGCGTGTTTGAAAGGTTAAAAACAAGTAGGCCCTATCCATGATGTTTTGGTTGCTAATATGTTTCAGAGAGAGAGAGTCAAAAATATAAAATACAACATAAGCCAAACTATTGGTGATGGGCATTTTTCACAAAGGTAAGTTTTAATATCAAAATTATATTCAGTGTCATTATAAAATAGGCTACTGGCTAGCAAAATCTAAAAAATATATATATGTAGCCTAATAAATGAATATATATATATATAAATTATATTTATTAAGTAATATAACATATCTTGAGTTTTTCTAGATTGCATACAAATTCTTTGTACTAAAAAAAATTCATGCATGTATATACATATGTATATTTTATGATATTTTCCTATTTTTAGTAGTCATAAGTAAATAAATACAGTTTTAGTTTATCAGAAATGAAAGAACTAATGAATTTATTCAGAATAGAATTAGAATTATGAAGTAATATCCCTTCCTCTCTTTATCCCCGTCATATAAAGTTCTTCAGGGAGGGGAGGGGGGGGAGGGGTGAAAACGAACTGTCTCCGTCAACTAAAGACATTAAAAAGTTTCCTAAAAAAAAACTCGTTATAATTGTTGAAACGCGTACTGTAAATTGTTGGACTTTAGTTCATGTTACGGTGACAAATATGTCCTGCTAATGTCCCCTTCTATGACGTAAGAACAGGTTCGCTATCACAGCCACTTTTCCCCCTTTTTATGTCTATATATACATATATATATTCCACAAGAGGTTTTGGGTTAGGAATATACAGCCCTGAGGCCGAACTCTCACAGAAACGGTCCGGACCAAATTATCTTGACTCTATTTCCTCTCCTACCTCCGTTCATACCCCCCATCCCTCATCCCCCAATAAAAAAAAAACTCCACTTCCACCCTTACGTCCCATTAGCATATCAACATTGGCCGCAAGGCAAGCAGTAATAGTGCTCCCAAGTGAGAGAGAGAGAGATACTATACATTTGTGTTTTGTGTCTTGGCAGGTCTTAGTGTAGGAGTCCTCCGAGCGTAGTGCTAGTGTCACGACCTGATCCACAGCGCTAGCGTCGCAACAAACATGGTCGGTCTCCCTCGAGACTGGTTGGAAGGCTCAGTTTACTTGGACGTCATAGAGATAAAACACCTTTAGACCGGAAAGGAAACACCATAGACACTAGGTCTATATCTGGTTTGAGTTATAAACACTTTAAAGCAGTGGTTTACAGCCTTTTTCAACAGACCTCCCCTTTGGTAGATCATACAATCCCCCACCTCCCTTTCTCATATTTTTATATTCTAATCACGTCTTAATTTTATACAAAAATCAATGTAACAGTGACATAATTGTGATACTATACTTCTTTTTAAACTGCTTTAGGATTGAGGTCAGTGCAGCCGGAGGGGGGAAGGGAGGCTCGTCACATGCTCGACCAATCCGTGAAGGGTAGTTGTCATAGCAACCGATGCACGTTGCCAGATATCTTGACAGTCACTGAGTAAGCTTGCACAGTAGTAACGGGCCAACCCCCACTATGTGGCAACTACGCTTTCCAGCCTACCCACCACGCGGATCATACAGCAGTTTTAATCGCAGTATAAAAACATGACTGGAATTAGTGTGAGGGCTGGCAATGTTTTTGTTTCCAACAATTCTTGAAAATTGGGTTTGATGTTTGACAGAGCTCACCGCAGAACTCTTTCCATTTCAAGTCAACAAAGCCGTTTAGTTTTTATGAGAAATCAAGTTGAAAATTCAGTGGCGTTGCACGTGAGACTTGCGGTCTTGAGAATAAACACTCCCTCGCGCACACTGGTCACCCAATTGATCACAACTGGTAGGCAGTGTTGCTAATACCCCAAGAAAAATATCCTCGCAACTTCTTTGGAATATAGATGTAAATACAAAATGTTTTCAATTCTCAATTGAATTATACCGTTATTTCCTAACTGTTCCACGCCCCCCAGGGTATTAGGTACACAATTAACTGAGATAATATACACACTATCAACCGGGGTATTAGGTACACAATTAACTGAGACAATATACATACTATCAACCGGGGTATTGGGTACACAATTAACCGAGATAATATACACACTATCAACCGGGGTATTAGGTACACAATTAACTGAGGTAATATACACACTATCAACCGGGGTATTGGGTAAACAATTAACCGAGATAATATACACGTGATTAATAAAGGTACTGAACATACGGTTAACCGAGTAACACACACACGATTAACCGGAATATTATATACACGATTCTGTTCGAGCCGAGAATCACAGCATGATTCAATTGACAAAAGTAAAATTGGCATTAGCAAAATAGTTGTTTTTAATTTTAATATTATTATTTCTACAATTTAATTGTATTTTTTTTTAAATTGAGTAAAATCATTCAACTGTTCTCAAGGAAGGCTCCAGGACGCCTGGATTAAGCTGTCTTACTTAACTAAGCTACAAGTTTTACGTGGAGTGAGACGAGCTCTTAAGTGCGGCTGTATCAGGTTAAGATTAATATTGTTCTGATAGTTAGTGTCTCGATAATCCACGGATAATTCTTCTCAAGATATATAGTATGAATCCTAGTTCCAATGACCTCAGTAATCCTGATAAACTCTCCTCCTCGGCTCATTGTGGACATCGACCGTTTGTTACGTTTCCGGTAACGGCAGTGGAAGCGGGTACGGCTAGCGACAGTAATCCAGTTCCCGGCTCCAAAGTCCCAAGAGACTCGTTCCCTCTTACGCCCTTTGGCAAGGGAAAGGGAAGGGGTTCATCGCCCATTCTTGATAGCGAGGAGAACAGCAACTTGACGGAGATAGGGGGCGTCTTCTTGGAGCTGTCGCTGATATCACCGCGAGAGGAAAGGACGCATTAAGATTATACTTTACCGCTTTACGGCCCGAGGTAAACAACTTTGTACTTTATGTTGTAAGACAATATGTGTCGCTTTGTAGTTTACAAACATTCCTGTGTTTCTTGAACTTTCCACGCAGTGCGATTACTCTACAAGACAGCTCAATCTACCCCTGCACCTACTAGTGACGTTAATAATATCCTAGCCAAACCCTTCCTTCACCTCTGACAAGATGTGTATTAATCACAACTTGTGAATGTGTGGAATGCCAGGCCTCTACCGTGGTTCGGATCCCACGTTAAACTGTAGGTCCTCCATTTCACCTCACAATCACCCTACCATTACACATTAGCGTAAGTGCGTATAACCCGAACGGGTAGTAAGACGCGGTGCTAATAATAATAATAATAATAATAATATCCTAGAACATGAATACTCTACAAGACAGCTCAACCTACCCCTGCACCTACTAGTGACGTTAATAATGTCACACAACATGAAATTTTGGGATGTCACTTTTGAACTTTTCAGTGATTTGTAGATTTAATTTATTTTGTCATAAAACTCTAAGTATGGAAGCTATACATTTAAAAAATACAATTTATAGACCTTACATAATCCAGATAGATCATTTGTGTTAATATAATTAGACGATGATTAGTAGATTTGCCTTTGTAAGCTTCAAACTCTCGTAAGAAAGACGTATACTAGGGGGAAAAAAAGAATCATATTCAGTTCAATTATTTATGACAATCTATAAATAATATTTTGGGTGTTTTATTAATTTAAAAAAACATAAATCTATTTAATAATGTACTACGTTTAATTGGTAGATGTATGAACTCTATTAAGACAGGGATACCAATATCATAAAAAAGTGGATGAGGTCTAAAAAAAACAATTATTCTGACTTGTAAATTTGCTTAAAAACCACAAAACTTGTTTGAACTGTCATTGGGAAGATTTACTACAAATAATATGATTTCGACAACCGATGAAGTTGATTTGGACAATTTTTTCCCCAAGTACAATCACTAGTTTTCTCAAATTGTGAATTTTATGAATATCCTTTTAATCTACCTTTTCATCATGTTCTTAAATATTTTCATTTTTTGATTTATAAATTTTTTTAAATTTTAAAACTAAATGTTTTTTATTCGAGATTTAAAGTAATAAACATAAAGTTACTTCTATACCAGAAAAAAAAAATCAACTGGGTAGAATCTTCCTCTTTCAAACAAAATATTATTTCGCTTTTTTTTTTTTCTTCTTTACTTTATTTGAACTGAGTTTGACACCCTTGCACCCCCTCCCCCTACTCCTTTTTTTCCCTATTTTACAAGCTAACGCTTTAGTAAAGCTATAAAGAAATCCACTTTATTTCTTCCCTTCTCTGTCTCTCTTCATCCCATCCTTGTCTTACCGTTTTAAAAGGAAAATCTCTCACTTGCGAAGAAAACTTTCACTCAATTTCATCGCCACACTTTTCTTCATTATGAATTGCTTATAAATTTTGTTGGTAAAGCGAGAGCTGATGCCTGAACCATTACAGGGGCAAGTTGAAACTTTGAAAAAGGGGGGAGGGGGGCAGGGTCTAAGAAACTAACTTTGGGTGTAACTAAGTTACTTTGTGTGGGGAGGGGGGGGTAGGACGACAGAAGGAGGTGGCTGAGCGACAACCCTGAAGGAAAAGGAGGGGTTGTAAGGGGTGAGGGGGGTTGAAATCGTAACGAGACCGCGGAACTTACCGTCGTCATCCTCCAAAGTCATCCCCAATTTTCTAATCTTGGCGCAACAAGGGCTTATATACATTTTTTTTTTCGCGTTTTCAAGATTTGGTAAAGAGGTGACTTTCTGGGGCCGAGCTTTGGTGAATAAGATAGAGCATCGGTAGCTTTAGTTATATGTCCTGAGTTCGACCCTTGTCTTACATTTGTTAAAAAAAACTGTGACCCACTTCGGTGACCACGTGGTCCAAGACGTTGCTCTCGCAGTATACTAGGCTGCCGATGACAGGAGATCGGGGTTCAAATCTCGGTCGGGTGTGCTGAGATTTTTTTCCCCCCCAAAATTGTTTTTCACTTTCCCTCCACGCAAATTCGGGCTCACTTGCAACAAATATAACCTACTTTATTCCTAAAACACTAGCGTAATAAGTATATAATACCCAAACGCGGTGCTAAAAACTAATTATTTCCCGCGTCTTACTACCCGTTCGGGTTATACGCATTTATGCTAATGTGTAATGGTAGGGTGATAGTGAGATGGAATGGAGGACCTACAGTTTAACGTGGGATCCGAACCACGGAGGAGGCCTGACATTCCACACATTCACAACTTGTGATTAATACACGTCTTGTCAGAGGTGAAGGGAGGGTTTGGCAATCAGATAAATCTGTGCCGGGACCGAGGATTGAACCCCGGACCCCCAGCACAGAAGTCTGACACCTTAACCCCTAGACCACCATGTCACCTATATGCTTGTTTAAAAATCACTTAGCAGTGTTAATTAAATTTCACTAATTTGAAAGAAAGAGAAACATAAAATAAAAAATGTATAGAACTGTTGTCACCAAAGTTTAAAAAAAGGAATGAACAAATTCATATTTTAATTTAAATAAGTTGAAAAATGAACCTAGACACAATAATCAAACCCGGGACCTTTGTGCTAACTCCAATTTAATTGAATTTGGTCTCATCCATTACGAGCATCCCCGTAATTACAAAGGTTTACACCTTTTGTGTTGATGTTCATTGATTAAATGTTTTTCAAAGATAACAAATATTGCTTTTAGTTTTTTCCTTTTTTTTCCCCTTATGATGCACAATGTTTCACTGTCTGCCTGGCATCTTAAGTCTGGTTTTTATAAAAATATAAATAAACAAAATGCGACTATATTTAATAAAAAATGTAGAGGGTTAATTCTTTTCTAAGAAATGGTGATAAACTAAGTGGTTGGGGTATTTGAGGAAAGTGTCTCGTCAAAGAGGGCTAGAAGGGACTCGAAAAAAGGCAATTGTTTTTGTAATTTTTATGTCAAAATATTTTTTTGAACAAAATAAATTAAATATTGCTTCACTACAAACATTGAATTTAATTTTCTTCACATGGTGAACTCAACATTTTTTGAATATCTTTCGAGGGTGTCCTGGAATTTAATCACAACTTTTTCTCTTCATTTAAAAAGTTTGTCAAATAATCCCGCCATGCTCATGACAGACAACTGTTGATATCACCAAGTGAAGAAAATTAAACTCTAACTTATGTTTATACTGGAGCAATATTTTACTTTATTCTGGCCAAAAAAAGTTGTTCAATAAGATTCCCCTGGCCTTTTTTCGAGTACCCTTCCATTCCACACTAAAGAACTCAAACCTTGCATATCCCAAAATCATTTGAGACATTAAATATAATCTAACCAAATCTCACAAGTTTAATTAATTGATTACAACCCCTTTTGGTGGCCGTATGATTTAAGGCGTCAGCCTCTTAATAGAATGGACCAAGTATGACAATAAGACGTGCGTAATGACTTACAAAAATATATATAGCCTATTTTTTATTGGGATTTAAAGTTGCACTTTCTGAATCGACTGTTATATCAGCCCACGACTTATAAACTAACTTAAATCTAGAACAGACACAACATCCAGCCCCCAGTTTTAATTTATCACTGTGAAGGGGTAAAAATCCACATTCTATCAGTAATAATTTTTCGACCATGCTGGTAATTGAGCCCGGGCCACTTAGCTCAGCAGAAAACACTCAACTTACTTAAAGGAGCACCTAATAAATTTAGTGAATATTTTCATCACAGATTTTTATTTAAAAAAATAGGCCTACTGTCCGAATACCAAATAGCCTTGAAGAGATTTTAGTAAAAATTAATAGAAATTCACCAAATATTTAACATGAAATAATATATATATATTTTTAAAGGTTTAATATATATGTTTATGCTAACTTTATTGAAATTATTTCAAATTTATCTGAACATACAGAAGTAATAGATTTAATTTATTTTCTGATTTTAAAAAATATTGGTTTATTTGCTCAAAAAAGTGCACCTAATCCTATATTTTAAATTATGAAATAATTATAATTTAAATCCATTAAAAAGTTAGTTACGAAAGGCTAATCACAATTTTTTTTATAAAACTATAGATAAAAATACTTCTAGAAGTTTTTCGTTGCAAAAAACAATCAGTCCAAAAAATTTAAAACATTTTAATAATAATTCAGAGCACAATTTTGTGTTTATATTAGCTCTATTAGATACTTGTTTTGTTTTATAGTATCATAGACACCCGAACAATAAAATATAATGATCAAAGAAAATAAATATATATTATTTGCAATATTAAAATAATGTTGAATGAAATCCATTCTATCTTAACATTAAAATCAATCCAAACAATAAGACCTGGTCTACTAGAAGAACAATAGAACTAGTTCTTGGAGTATTTCTATAGTTTCTTGTCTTGAGGAATTCCCTTCCATATTTTTACTCGAGAATTATCTCTAAATATTACACCAATACTAACTTCAATATGAAGTATAATATTACTACCTGTCCTTTCAATTTTCCTGCTTTATAGTCGCAGGGTAAGGCCCAAAAACGTTTAGAAATGGTTGTGATTCTTTTGTAAATCTACAGTTGAAGACTTTTATTTATTGTAGAGACCTCAACTTTAACATGGTCAGCCCAATTGATTAAGAACAATTTTAAACTTTTAATGTAAATGTGATTGAGTGGTTTTTTATAGGTCATGTCTTTGAAAATAAATAATTTATGTGTCATCATTGATACAAAGATTAGTATGTACAGGCATCAAATTCAGCTAATCACACGACTTGACGTATGAACACATGAAAGTATATCTAATGGCTATATCTATGTGTCAGATATATCCTTCCTAAGAATATTGGGGTGTAGATGATACAAATCAAACCTGACGTCATATCCTGGTGAGTTCCTGTATTGTTTCTACTTTGGGTAAACAATAAAATAAATTAATTAAAATTATTTTACATATTTAAAAAATAAACAAATTAAAAAATGATTATTTTAAAATAAAAACTATTAAACTGACCAAAATCTGCTGTTGTTAAGCGAGTAACGTAAAAAAATACGGCTTAAGAATTTGGTTTGAAGCAACACTTAAACGTGATGTGAGTCCAATTGAGCATAACATAAACATGAGAAGTCCAAGTGAGCAACACTAAACAGTGATGAGTTCAGTTGTAACAAAAACAGTGATAAATTCATGTGTAGCAAACACTAAACCTGTGTTAAGCACATGAACAATACCTAAACAGTGATGATCAAGTGAGAAACTAAAATGTATGATCCAAGTGGCAACACTTAACAGTGATGATCCAGTGAGGCCAACCTAACATGATGAGTTCAGTTAGCAACACTAACACAGTGATGATTTCAAGTGAGCAACACTAAACAGTGATGAGTTCAATGGTGAGCAACACTAACAGATAATTTCCCAAGTGAGCAACACTAAACAGTGATGATCCAAAGGCAACACTAAAAGTGATGTAGTCCAATTGAGCACACAATACAGTGATGAGTTCAAGTGGCACACTAAACAGTGATGAGTCCAAGTGAGCAACACTAAACAGTGATGAGTCCAAGTGAGCAACACTAAACAGTGATGAGTCCAAGTGAGCAACACTAAACAGTGATGAGTCCAAGTGAGCAACACTAAACAGTGATGAGTCCAAGTGAGCAACACTAAACAGTGATGAGTCCAAGTGAGCAACACTAAACAGTGATGAGTTCAAGTGAGCAACACTAAACAGTGATGAGTTCAAGTTAGCAACACTAAACAGTGATGAGTTCAAGTGAGCAACACTAAACAGTGATGAGTTGTTGTTACAACAAAAAACCGCTCGCATGAATATCAATTGTTTTTGTTTGCTTCTTAAACCCGCGTCTTACTACCCCTCCGGGTTAAACGCACATTAACTAATTACGCTAGTGAGCTAGGAATGAGGAAGAATGAATCGAGAGGAAATGTACCTGCATTTGCGCGGAGGGAGAGTGGAAAACCACTTAGGAGAGAAAACCTCAGTACCTCTGACCGGGCTTTGAACCCCTTCAGAATCAAGTCTGTTTTTTGTCATTGAAACAATAAGCTCTGAAAGGAACATTCATCTCTAAGCTCACCGCTCACTTTATTTTAGTGACGTGTTCTCATTGGTGAGCACACGGACTAAACGACAAGCTCCAAGAGCTGCATATTTCCCTGCATCACGAATAAAAACGGCAGAAAAGTGTGAGTTTATCTGTTGTTCCACTGAGCCGCGGGCAATTGACGTCGTCTGGGGACTTTCTGAACGGGCCCGTGATCGGGTCATGGTGCGCATGCGCGGGATCCTTTTACTGGTAACGTCGCTGTGAGGGTAGAGAAGGGGGGGGGGGGGAGCAATTTGAATAAACCTGAGATATTTCAGAACAAGCCAAGCGAATCGAATTAAGAAAGAAGAGATTCTTAGCCTGCCTTAGAAAAAAAAAAAAGAAAGAAAGGTTGGAAAGAAGGGGGTGCTAGTACATTGTAAGGGATCTTTTCCCACCCCCCTTTCAACCCCCTCCCACAACCCTTGCCATTCCGACCCTTCTTTCTGCTCTTGTTTTCGTTAACTTTAATAAGAGCTAACAAGGATACATTAAACTTAATTCTTTGCTCGCTACACTTCTTCCAGGCCTACAAACTTTACCAACCTAACTTGGCCCTTTTCACGCTACTTGCAACCCCCCCACCCCCACCCGACCACCTTATGGGAGAGTTTTTTGTTGTTTTTTATTAGCTTTAAAGTCGTGTTTTGTTTCTATTCAGTTTTACATCGAGTACATTAAGAAGCGACAAATTTTCTCCAGCACTGCAAGATTTATATTTTCCCAGATGAGCACAAAATAATGTTTATTTACAAGCAGTTTGTTAATTACTTTTACTATCATTTTTTTTTATTATTATTATTATTCTACAAGCTTTAGTCTCTATACACTTAACATCCTTTCAACACTCTTTTTACAATCTAGCTTAACCTAGGACAGCAACACTAAATACCCCAACACGAGCGCCAATATTTATAATATCTTGGTAACAGGACGAACACATACACAGGAATATAGACTTACACACTGACTTAACCAGGAAAACAAATTAATTTGATTGAGATGTATTTTTAAAACTGGCCCCACGAATTAGTATAGTAAAAATTTAATTAAACTGCATTCATACACTTAGGTATAATCTGTAAAATAATAAAAACTGCAAGATTAAATATTTTTTATATAAACTCGGTTTTACGTAAGTATTATCTCTAAATATCTTAGTTTGATTAATTTTTTTTATGAACTTAGTAGTCTCTAAGTAGGATTCACTATTCTAAACATTTAGGTTGAAAATTTGTTTTTGATTTTAATTAACGAGTTATTTCCAGAAATAGTGAAGATCTCCTAGAACCGGTACAGTGGGTTGTGAAATTCTAAAGTCTGCTTTCAAAATTTGAACTCAAATTAATTCTGAGCTTTCCAATCTGGAAAAAGAAATGGAAGGAAATGAGAGTTTTGGCCCGTATTTTTTTACAGTTTTTTTATAGTGAACATATTTTGGGTTGAAATAAACCAAATTACTCCTCCAGTAAATAAGGTTAGTATAATTTACTACACTTGGTGATATAAACAGTAATTGTTGAATATGATATCAACAAAGTGGCCTTTGAACAGAAACTTTTTAAATGAAGATAAAACATTCTGGTAAAATAGTGAAATACCCATTGACAGATATTCAACAAAGGTTGATATTACCAAATGTAGAAAATAAAACTAAACTTAACTTCTGGAGAAATATTTTTGGATCTTTTGGGGGAAAAAAAAAAGAAAGTTTTTCTTTTTCTTTCATAAAACCTGAAAATACTCTGACATTATTAACCTGCATTTCTTTCCATCACACGTTAAAAGGTTTGTATTATAAATTATCTAGAAAATGACAGTTTTCCACTCCTAGCTTTGAAGTAAAATTCACAAGAAGAAGCGGTTGGGGGTGGAAAGTTAAGGGGAGGGGGGTGGTTGGGGGTGGAGAGTTAAGAGAAGGGTAGGGGGGTGTTTAAAGCTGAGCGCAGGATAAACACGGCAACCAGCAATACCTGTTCGTCCCTCTTCGCCTCTAAAATACACCTGAAAGTAAACAGAGTAATGCTCGGCTGAAAGTGAAGTTGTATTCTGGAAGTAGAAAGTGGTGAAAGTGGGCTACAACCCCCCCCCCCCCTCTTCTTAAATGGATTATGAGTTTCTGTGGTGCAGTTTCAATTATATCCGGGTCACGCGCGTGATATACAGGATGTGTGTTTCCCCCGCAAACATTTGTTGGCTGGACGGGGAACATTCTTATATATAACAGACGAATACAAAGGCTTTGAGGAGTTTTTGGTAGGAGATAAAGATGGAGAATGTTTATTCTGGAAGTTTTTGTGTATTTTAAGGTGTCATACAGCTGCCTTGAGTGAATATTCTAATTTAGGGGTTTTTCAATATGATGGTAAAGGAGGCCATTGCCACAAACAAGAAATATTCTAGTTGATCGAGTGGAACTAGAGTCCTGTTTTAACTTGACCGTTTGGAATAGTTTCTGTCTGTTGATTTCGCGATTACTACCAAATGCGTGGAGCAGTTTTGACTAAATTTGGTAGAGACATTTTTGAACCTTGGTCGTATGACATATATATTAAATTTTGACATATGTTACAAGACTGATGTATTAAAACTCAAAACGGTTATTTTCTATGAATATAACGCAGACCGAGTAGAGCAGTCATTTGTTTTCGGTTGAAATCCAAGGAGAAATTAAAGGAGATATTTCAACTTGAAATCCAAAGAGAAAAGTTAAGACTGTAGTAACGATAGTAAAATGGAGGGAGCGAGGTCTACTGTTCATAGAACTACTAGTTTTAGTATGTTCTAGACAAATTATTTGTCTATTAAAGGATTGGTAAAACTAGCTTGAGAGTGTTGTTTGTCTATTGAAGGATTGGTAAAACTAGCTTGAGAGTGTAGTTTGTCTATTGAAGGATTGGTAAAACTAGCTTGAGAGTGTTGTTTGTGTATTGAAGGATTGGTAAAACTAGCTTGAGAGTGTTGTTTGTCTATTGAAGGATTGGTAAAACTAGCTTGAGAGTGTTGTTTGTCTATTGAAGGATTGGTAAAACTAGCTTGAGAGTGTTGTTTGTCTATTGAAGGATTGGTAAAACTAGCTTGAGAGTGTAGTTTGTCTATTGAAGGATTGGTAAAACTAGCTTGAGAGTGTTGTTTGTCTATTGAAGGATTGGTAAAACTAGCTTGAGAGTGTTGTTTGTCTATTGAAGGATTGGTAAAACTAGCTTGAGAGTGTAGTTTGTCTATTGAAGGATTGGTAAAACTAGCTTGAGAGTGTTGTTTGTCTATTGAAGGATTGGTAAAACTAGCTTGAGAGTGTTGTTTGTCTATTGAAGGATTGGTAAAACTAGCTTGAGAGTGTTGTTTGTCTATTGAAGGATTGGTAAAACTAGCTTGAGAGTGTTGTTTGTCTATTGAAGGATTGGTAAAACTAGCTTGAGAGTGTAGTTTGTCTATTGAAGGATTGGTAAAACTAGCTTGAGAGTGTTGTTTGTCTATTGAAGGATTGGTAAAACTAGCTTGAGAGTGTTGTTTGTCTATTGAAGGATTGGTAAAACTAGCTTGAGAGTGTAGTTTGTCTATTGAAGGATTGGTAAAACTAGCTTGAGAGTGTTGTTTGTCTATTGAAGGATTGGTAAAACTAGCTTGAGAGTGTTGTTTGTCTATTGAAGGATTGGTAAAACTAGCTTGAGAGTGTTGTTTGTCTATTGAAGGATTGGTAAAACTAGCTTGAGAGTGTTGTTTGTCTATTGAAGGATTGGTAAAACTAGCTTGAGAGTGTAGTTTGTCTATTGAAGGATTGGTAAAACTAGCTTGAGAGTGTTGTTTGTCTATTGAAGGATTGGTAAAACTAGCTTGAGAGTGTTGTTTGTCTATTGAAGGATTGGTAAAACTAGCTTGAGAGTGTAGTTTGTCTATTGAAGGATTGGTAAAACTTGCTTGAGAGTGTTGTTTGTCTATTGAAGGATTGGTAAAACTAGCTTGAGAGTGTTGTTTGTCTATTGAAGGATTGGTAAAACTAGCTTGAGAGTGTTGTTTGTCTATTGAAGGATTGGTAAAACTAGCTTGAGAGTGTAGTTTGTCTATTGAAGGATTGGTAAAACTAGCTTGAGAGTGTTGTTTGTCTATTGAAGGATTGGTAAAACTAGCTTGAGAGTGTTGTTTGTCTAGCCTCAGGGGAGATAGCTTCTACCAAATCAAACTACAAATGTTTATATTTAATATAAATGAGTTTATATATTAATTTTATTCACCTAGAAAACATATTACTTGCATATTATTTGGATGTTTTATAGTGGCAAATAAATATGTATAGTCAAAATAGAGGTATCAGACTAAACCATTTTCATAGTAATAAAAATATTAGGTTTTTGTCTTATATGCTTATTTTTATGATTTTACTCGTTTATTTCTTCACATACTTTTAACACTATATTCAGGCACTTTCTGTGTGTAAACAAACATAATTATTTATTTATACATGTATGCTTGTGTAGGCTGTGCATTTCATTAGACATTGTAAATAGTACGATTAAGCAGTTAAACACACACATGGACGGTTAGTAATTTGAGCACAGGCTTGAATGGATTTATTAACTTATCATTTTCTTGATTACTGATTCAATTATTACTCACATCGCTTACATTTTTAAGTAGTTTTATAATCTGAAAGAAATAATATCAGAGTTATCAAAGTAGCAGGTGATCAGGTGTCAACTTAGCTGGCATGCAGTGAAATAAAAGGAACTCTGCTGGCAACACGAAAATGAACGTTCCGGAGACATTGGAAGATTCCTCTCCCTTCCCCCTTCTGGCGCGATGCAGTTCCCCCTCCCTCGCTTTCACCACACTTTCTTCCCTACTTTCTCCTCGGAGCGCCCCCCGCCATATTTGCAAGCGCTTCCCTCCGGTCGCCATGACAACGACGTCCCAACATTAGACGCCCCTCATGACAAAAGCGCAGAGATAAAGAAAATATGGGAAGGGGGGAAGGGGGGAAGGATTTAGAAGTCGAGGAAAGCGAAAGGAGGAAAATATACACACACACACACAAAAAAAGAAACTCAAAGAAAGAAGAAGAAGATTAAGAGAGGGTGAGTTGAAAGAGGGAGGAAGTTCCGGAAAACTTTCAGAATAGAACAAGAATATTTCTTCGAGCTCTTGGCTGGTTTAAAAGGGGGGGAGGGAGGGGGGGGTTGAATGATGTGATTATTCCGAAGAGTTTGTCAATTCCCGATGTAATTTAATAACCGCCGGTTCGCAGGCAGCTCCAGACAATGTTAATGTAACGGAATCGTTGCAGTCTTTTAGTTTATTTGTTTAGAAGTTGAAATAAAGCTCCGGGGTACAATCGCGCCTATTATTTAACCAAGATGCGTTACACTGTACACCCGCACTCGCGGTATAGGGCGTCAGGATTACGCTAGATTGTGTCACCGGGTGACAGAAGGATGTGCTGGATCTGAGTTTTCTCTCTTCTCCATTCAAATGCTGGTGCACATTATATAAGATATCTTATTCAAACCTACCCTTTTACTTAAGAGATTGCCCTACGAGATAAGTATCCATGTTGTTAAACGTAATTATTTAAATTATTATTATTATTATTTAGCACCGCGTCTTACTACCCGTTCGGGTTATACGCTTAAGTACTAATTACGCTAATGGATTATAAAATTGGGAAGGTTGAACAGAGGAAGTGAACCCGCATTTGCGTGGAGGGAGAGTGGAAAACCATTTAGGAAAAACCACCCCCAGTTCACCCGACCGAGATTCGAACCTCGATCTCCCCGTCCTCGGCAGTCGGGCTCAACACGACTAGCGCGTTAACCAACTACGCCACCGAGGTGGATAATTATTTAAATAATCTTTTTTTTTGTTAGTTGTTCTAGGAAATGTTCACTTTTTAAAGAAAGATTTATATTGGCACACAATTTGTAAATTAACTTAACCTGATAAAGCACACATAACTACAGAGCCTCTAACTTTATTACAGAGTAATAATAATAATATATTTCAGTATCATCCTAGTATTAATGTCAGCCTCTCTAAGATTTATCAACGATTGATTCAAATATATTTTAAAACCCATTTTTATATTTTATTCTTGGTTAATTTATAATTTTTCGTTGTTTTAAATGTATAAAGGACCGCATTTTTCTAAAAACTTGAGTGGAATTATTCCCGACCCATGTACAATATTATGCATTATTTTTCTGCAAATTTAAACTTAAGGTGGGGATGTGGGAAACGAGTTAAAAGGGTCAGTATTTTTTCAGTTTTTATAATAAAACATTTTTATTTTGCTAAAATAATTAAAATATTTCTTCACTATGAACATAGTTTAATTTTCTACACTTGGTGATAGCAGCAGTTGTTGAATATCTGTCACGAGCATAGCAACATCAGATGACAAACTTTTTGAATAAAGAGAAAAAAATTGTCATTAAATTCTAGGACACCTTTAACAGATATTCAACAACTGTTGATATCACCATGGGAAGAAATTTAAACTATGTTTTTACTGAAGTAAAATTAGATTTATTTTGACTAAAAAAAAGTGTTGATATAAAAACTGCAACATCACTTATCTTTTCTCGCGTTCCTCACACCACCAACTTAAATATATAATTACAAAAAAAATTACCCGCCTCGGTGGCGTAGTTGGCTAACGCGCTAGTCGTGTTGAGCTCGACCGCCGAGGACAGGGAGATCGAAGCTCGAATCTCGGTCGGGTGAACTGGGGGGGTTTTCCTAAATGGTTTTCCACTCTCCCTCCACGCAAATGCGGGTTCATTTCCTCTAAATTCAACCCTCCCAATTCCTAATCCATTATCGTAATTAGTACTTAAGCGTATAACCCGAACGGGTAGTAAGACGCGGTGCTAAATAATAATAATAATAATAATACAAATAAATTGCACTCATTTTTAATGTTTGTGTTTGTATTCGGCTATTTAGGTTAAGTAAATAGAGTTAGAACCAGTAATTAGCAGCATATAAAATTAATATAAGGCCACAGGATGAGTCTGACTAAGACTTCATATTTGTGGACATTATATAACATCCCCCTTCGCCCTTTCCAACACAACCTTTTTCACCGAAAGATTCCATCGTAACTTTAAGTTAGGCCCACATTTATTGAAATTACTTTTAGAGCTATCGAATAAAAGGGTCATGTGAACGGTTTTTTTGAATAATAGTCTATTATCAACTTTACTATTATTACTAACATATTCAGGAAAGTCACAAAGGCCGAAATATTGCTTGCACAGAAAGGAGCGCCTGTGGAATTTTATAACGCAACCTTGTACACAGGAATGCACTGTGGGGTAGTTTCAAGTTTCAAGTAATGTTACAGTCAGATTAAGATAGGAAGAAACTATTTCAGTGGTTAAACAAATGACTAAATCAATTTTAATATACCCATACGTCAAGTCATATGAGCTATCACATTTGTATAATACCTAGAATAAGTACAATTGTATTAATGTTGAACATGATAAAGGATGTTTATATTTTCTAATAGCTGCTTTCTGACCAAAATTCTACTATAGCAGGCTTCACTTTATAGATGGTCCCATGGGTTAAGGCGTCAAACTCGTCCTGTCTGGTATGCCTGAGAAGCAAGAGTTGACTGTTGTAATTAGAGTGATCTTTCTATATTATTTTTCAACTCTCCATCCACGTATATGTGGATACATTTCCTTTAAATTCTACCTACTCATCATTAAACCACTAGAGTAAATAAGCGGGAAGCCCGGATGGGTAGTAATATGTGACACACGGAAATACAGAGTAATACATAAACAATTATGAAACATGTATATACATTATATAACAGTTAAACATAATGCCAGAGGAGAAAGGCTATCACGGATTATTACATCTTTATATAGAGGTATATTTTGCTGAATAATTAATTATATTTTACTAAAAACCTTTCTTATATCAAAATAATTATATTTAATATTATATTCCAAAATTTAAATAATTCATTTATACACTTCTCCGATCAGATGCTAGAAAATCAAACATAAGCAGTTACAATAAACATTAGAAACTAAATTATTGGTTATTTCTTGCGACCTGATCCAGTTCTTCGTATCAAAATGTTCTTACTTCAAATCCGACTCTTAAACATTTTAAGGAGAAAATAAAATAGTAGGTAAAATACTAATAGATTGTGAATCTGCTTAAGATATCAAACAGAATGTAAAGATAACAGGTAAAGTACTAGTTTTTTTCAAGCACCAAGTCTTACCACCTGTTCAGGCTATACTCATATTTACTAAATACGTTAATGAGTTATAGACGAAGAAGTTTGACTTTAGAGAGAAGTGTATCCGCATTTGCATGTAGGTAGAGGGGAAAACTACCCTCAGTACACCCGACTGGTATTCGAACTCCGATCTCCCCATCATCGGCGTCTAATCTAACACGAGAGTGACGCTTTAGACCATGCGGCCACCGAACTAGTAAGTTGTACCTAGTCTGTTACAATCAGGAGGTCCCTGGAGGTTGCGAGTAAACCACCCTAAGAGAAAAATAAACGTTTTTATTTAAATATCCTCTAAAATGACAATGGAAAGGAAAACGGTGGCGACCATTTTTTTCCCCGTGAGGAAGATGTGTAGTAAGTAGTAGTATGTTCAACGGGACGTCCCGGCTCACCCCTGGTGCTCGGCACGGCCCGGTCCCCAGCCCTACAGTCTATATCTATATATATATAGTGCGCTGGAAGGACCGGCGGAGTTCTCCCTGCGGTATTGACGGCCGACTGGCTCTCCCTTCTCTCCTCTCTTCTCCAGGGAGGAGAGCACAGACTCTGGAGAGAGTCAATACCGACCCAGGGGAATACGGCAGTTGAGGAGAAGGACGGGAGGGGGGGGAAGTCCCGCGGGGACAACATGGCTGGCACGCGCAACCAAAACAAATTACTGCACCACTGCAAACAACCTAATAAAATAACACAAGGAAGACGAACAGGGCGGAGACAGGAGGGGGGGGGATATTTTACATTCCCCTTCCCCCTCACCTCTGTTGTCAAGAGGGAAAATATAAGTGTACGTTTTATTCTTTTATCTATCGGTAAGATACATTACTAAATAGATGACTTAACCTAAGGCAGCAATAATAGAACACCACAACCGTAGCGTTATAAAGGGCTAATTTTCTTATCACGTTCACAAGAACCACTTCGGTGGTCCCATGGTCTAAGGCGCTACTCTCGCAGTAGACTAGACTTCCGATGATGGGGAGATCGAGGTTCGAATCTTGGTTGAGTACTGATGGTGTTTTTCCCAAAATTATTTTCCACTCCCTCTCCGCAAATCCGTATACACTTCATCTAAGTATAACCTTCCTAATACTTAAAACAATTAGCCTAATTAATACATAAAATACAACCCGAACGTTTAGTAAAAACGCGGTGCTAAAAGTAAAGTTCGCAATATTTGTTTTTGTCAACACACTCTTATGTACTAATTTAGCTAATGTATTAGGGATAAGAAAGGTTTAATTTACAGGAAGCGTACCCACATTTGCGTCAAAGGAGAGTGACTGGCCTCTTCGTACGGACAAACCCTGCCTCGCTAAACTAACACCTGATGTAAATGATACTGCCTTGGGTTTGTGTTGATAATAATTTTGTTTATGGAGGTATTTAACGAGGTTTTCACACTAATGCCCCAATTATCTACTTTAAAATATTTTCTTCATTTAAGTCTCTCTAACATATTTTACTCCTTTTGTAGGATATCTTAACCTGAGTCAACTTTGGTGAAATAAGTTCATTTATAAAGTACGGTACATTTATTCAGATAAGAATAAACCTTTTTGATGGCTATTAAATTTACCAAAGCAGTTTATACGTCAGCTCATGTTATCCGAAGTTTTAAGTTTTGATGATATATATTTACCTATAAAATAATAATAACAAGATATGATAATGTTATCAATGTGGACCTTAATAGGTACGATAATATTTTCTAGTAGTCTATTCTAGACATACTCCCGGTGTAGGTTTACCGCCAAGAGCCTGGTGGTTTCAATACAGTCCATATTCGCCGTGAGGTAGATTGTGTCTGCAACCCTCTCTACACTCCTGTGTACAGCTTGCCTATATTACGTGAGCTGGTGGGCGATTATTTACTACTCTCCGGTCATCTACTTCACTTTACGACTAATTGAAACAAAGTGCACCCACATTTTAATGGTAAAACACATCAGACGAATATTTGTTGTGACAAGATTTAAACAGTTGTATTTAAATAGTAAAGTGTGTAAATTAGCAGCGACAAAATATAGCAATATTAATATTTATTTTACTTTCTTTCTATCCATCGTAGAGATAAATATTGTGATTGTCTAAAGAACCGAACCGGAGATTTTGATAATTATTGACGTTTAATTATCTCCTGAAACTTAAAGAGCTATATTTTGTGATACCATCCCTCTACCTGTCTGTCTGTGTGTCTGTCTGTTTATGTCTGTTTGTTTACGTGTCTGTTTCTGTCTGTATGTCTGTCTGTATCTTGAGCTAGAGCGGAAACCATTTTACTGATTGGGCTAAAACTTGATATCTGTGATTTTAATAAGTTTCCTTCGAGGAGGAGTTTTTAGAATTAAATATCTAACCCTAAAATTAAGGGTAACTTACTGAAGGACAAAATGAAAACAAAAATTGTTTTCTAGAAATCCACTCAAACAATTTTGATTAAATTTTGTATCTAGACAATGTTTAACATTACAAACAAAATTGCAACTTTCCCGTGAAAATGAATTTGAGGATACTTTACATAAGATAGAAATTACCTTTTTTTTTTACAGCCACATCTTCGTGTAAAATGTGTTGGTAATATTTCAACTGTTTGCTAGCAGGGCTGTTGTTAGAGTGTGGTATATTTAACAACTAAATGTTGTACACAGGCCCTTAATATAAAACGAGTAGCCTACTTCAATGTTTAAAATTATTTGGAAATATATTTTAATTCGTTAAGAATAGAAAAACGATATTTTCTAAAAATAAACTAATATTTACATCTTCTTAATTTTATGTAAGCTATTTAAAATTATTTTCAACTAAAAAAATAAAAAAATTTATAAACAAAATAACATCAATCAAAAGAAAATCTTTATAGGCCAGGTGTACAGAATAGTTTTTTCTTAATGTTTTCCTACCCTCCCGTCGCCCACAAGTTGGTACACTATATCTAAAATACCTTTCTCCTCCATACCTAATCATTGTAAATACGTGGTGGACAGGTAATAAGACGTGGAACATTGAAATATTATCTAAGATCCCCGTGTCAAACTGACAGCTTATACTACCTCGAGCTTACAACAATTTAAATACAATAAGGTGAATTTTATAAATAAATGCAACAGCATTCGATTCAGAGGAAGGAAACCATTAAACGCAGCCTCCTACAACCACCTCCCCGGGAATTTAAATAAAATTTTAGGCCCAATTTCAAGTAAATTAGAATTTAACTTATTTCAACAGTACATATATCAAACAACTAAACATGATTTGGGTCACAAGCACCTGGGACCAATCACACTTTCAGTTGACTCCATATCACTCGTTTCAAAACGGTTTTTTGAAAAATAAAAGTCAAGGCCACAGTCTACTAAAGGGGTAAGCGTCAAAGTTTTGTGCGTTATTTATATCTTAAATAGGTTTTTTTTATTTCCAAAATATGTGGCTTTACGCTAGGATATGAGTAGCAATGATTCTTTGAAACAACTTTATTAATGTGAGGGGCGGGGGAAAGGTTCGCAAGATATGGTCAGTATTTTGATAGTTTTTGTTAAAAATAAATAAATGTTGTCCCAGTATATTCGTTCAGTATAATTTTATACATTTGTTAAATATGAACAGGTTCTTAAAGATCTGTCGTGAGTAAAGTGGACTTTGAAAATAAATGAACATAAACAGGAATATAATATAATAAAGACATGTTGATTAGACCAAATGTAGAATATTAAAATAAACTTATCTACATTATTATTATTATTATTATTATTATTATTAGCACCGCGTCTTACTACCGTTCGGGTTGTACGCACTTACGCTAATGTGTAATGGTAGGGTGATTGTGAGATGAAATGGAGGACCTACAGTTTAACGTGGGATCCAAACCACGGTGGAGGCCTGCCAATTCCACAACTTATCTACAGAAGCAAGATTTTATTTTTATTTTGTAAATACAAAAATACTATTTTCTATAAAAGTGTCGGAAATATTGACTTTAATCCACGTCCCTTCCCCCTCACCTTAATTCCGGGAAGCAATGTTAATTTTATGAAAATGTTGTCAGTCTAACGGAGTCAGGAGCTCTATGGAAGAATGAACAAAGTACATGTTATAATCTGTTTGAAACTTTATCAAAATAAACGGTATTTTGTTTTAAAAACCTATGATCCTATATGGACTTACTGACTAGACTGTTCCTTTCAAAGTGTCCCCCGTGCCCGGAACTCTCGGCCTTGCAGCGACTCCGGGCCTCCGGGGACAAAGCGTTCTTCTTTAATATTGACATTTCATACCATCAAAATGTGGGGGAAGACGGGGAAAAAAATCATCCACGTTTCGCCGTTCGACTGAGATACGTTCGTGTAAGTGAACGGTTGTAACACTAGTTTTGTCCGACAACTTAACTAAGTCGTTAGCGTGTCTGATTATCGTACCCTGGTCTCTGGTTCGATTCCCGCCATGGCTTAAGATTTTTATATTGCTTAAATATGGGTTCCCCTTTTCACGCTGATGTATTAACGTACGGGGGACTGGGTGTTGTGTTTGTTCTAGAATTAAGTTAGTTTATAAGTTGTGTGCTGACATAATCAGTTGGTTCATAAAATGCACGTTAAATACCTCAAATAAAAAATCCATTTTTTTTAATGTATTGCATTGGTTTGTGATTGAATTAATAAAAAATGTTTGAATAGCAACGTTAACTTTAAACGTTAAAATTCACGTTTACTTCTACATAATAACTATTTTTAAAAGTTTTTTACTAAAGTTATTTATTCTCCCAGACGCCATTTAACACGTGGTTCATTTAAATATAGTTCTGCCAGTCACAGAAAGGTCTGGGTTTGAATCCCAGCTAATACTGTTTTGTTTTGTTTCTCGTAACGATTTCTCACTCATCCTCCATCCAAATGGGGGAGCACTTCTTCTACATTCTAGCCAGGACGGGGATTAAAACTAGAGGGGGGGGATAAAATCACGTAGCTGATTGTTTATTGTTTACTTTTTAAATGTTTCAGAAAAGCGTTGATAAAGTTAATATAAATGTAACACTTTTAGATCACTTTAATAAACATCAAGTTATATGAGCACATGAATTCATCTGAGAGCAAAATTAATCTCTTCCGCAAATTTTAATACCCAAATAATCACGACATGTCATGAAGCCATTCCCCCCCTCTACTGATACCCCTTCTCCAGAACTCCTGAATCTAGAGACGGACAAATGGGTAGTTTAGACCCACAGCCGTAGCAGCGCTAGTTTAGTTAGAAGAATACAAAGATGAACGTTTTTTACAGTATATTTAACTTCTCTGTGCGGTTTATTTATATCAGTGCTATTCAAGGTGAAATTTATAAAAATTAATGTCACACCAGTAAATGACTTACAAACTAACTTAAGGACGACATCACCCAGCGTTCTATTAGTAATGTCTGATTAATCTACTGGGATGGCTCGTGGGTTGCTGCAGGGGGTATTAAATCTTGACAGGACTGTACAAGGAAATTATTCCCTCACAACCAGTTTCAAGCTTTCTCTTTTAAACAACAAAGAAACATTAGTTCATTACATTACTGTGTGTGTGGCTGGTCAAATGGATAGAAAGAAAGGAGGAAGAAGCAGTTTATAGGTACAGTCTCATCAAGCAGAGCTAGCCCTGGTAACGACCCCACAGCCACCACTGATACAGCCATGTAGATATAAGGTGACACCTAAATACCACCTCCTATATACCAACGGTTGGACGCCCAGACCACTCACCTCCAGGGGTATTAAAGCCAAGAAAAGCTCGTGGCTCGTAAGACAAGGCGGGCTGGCGAGAGTGGTCGAACAAAAGTCGGGACGAGAAGAAGGCGAAGATAATCGATAACTCCGCCCATGGGAGCGATGTAGAGAGTCCTCCGAGGGGAGCCATCGTGCGTCCAATCAACAGTCACACACACACACACACACACACAACTCACACACGCTGGGGATCCACGCCACCCTCCCTACAGGGTGCGGCAAAAATACACCACCATTGTTATAACACCGCCATTCTCGAGAACATCACGAGCCAAACTTCGAGACTGGAGGAACGGGGACAGGATAGTGTGTTGGTCTAAGATAAGGGAGGGTATGGCTATCAGCTGAGCCTCGTATTTTAAGGGTAGTTTTCAAAATAAGGGGTGAATTAACCCCTGTACTGAATAACCTGAGTTTTTCTTCAATGGCTGTCAGCTAAGGTTCTTCCTATGAAAGTAGATCTAGTAACTGTTCTAGCTGTCAGATAAGGTTCTTCCTATTAAAGTAGATCTAGTAACTGTTCTAGCTGTCAGATAAGGTTCTTCCTATGAAAGTAGATCTAGTAACTGTTCTAGCTGTCAGATAATGTTCTTCCTATGAACGTAGATATAGTAACTGTTCTAGCTGTCAGATAAGGTTCTTCATATGAAAGTAGATCTAGTAGCTGTTAGAGCTGTCAGATAAGATTCTTCCTATGAACGTAGATCTAGTAACTGTTCTAGCTGTCAGATAAGGTTCTTCCTATGAAAGTAGATCTAGTAACTGTTCTAGCTGTCAGATAAGGTTCTTCCTATTAAAGTAGATCTAGTAACTGTTCTAGCTGTCAGATAAGGTTCTTCCTATGAACGTAGATATAGTAACTGTTCTAGCTGTCAGATAAGGTTCTTCCTATGAAAGTAGATCTAGTAACTGTTCTAGCTGTCAGATAAGGTTCTTCCTATTAAAGTAGATCTAGTAACTGTTCTAGCTGTCAGATAAGATTCTTCCTATGAAGTAGATCTAGTAGCTGTTCTAGCTGTCAGATAAGTTCTTCCTATGAAAGGATCTAGTAACGTCATAGCTGTCAGATAAGGTTCTTCCTATTAAAGTAGATCTAGTAACTGTTCTAGTTGTCAGATAAGGTTCTTCCTATGAAAGTAGATCTAGTAACTGTTCTTGCTGTCAGATAAGGTTCTTCCTATGAACGTAGATATAGTAACTGTTCTAGCTGTCAGATAAGGTTCTTCATATGAAAGTAGATCTAGTAGCTGTTAGAGCTGTCAGATAAGATTCTTCCTATGAACGTAGATCTAGTAACTGTTCTAGCTGTCAGATAAGGTTCTTCCTTTGAAAGTAGATATAGTAACTGTTCTAGCTGTCAGATAAGGTTCTTCCTATGAAAGTAGATCTAGTAACTGTTCTAGCTGTAAGATAAGGTTCTTCCTATGAAAGTAGATCTAGTAACTGTTCTAGCTGCCAGATAAGGTTCTTCCTATGAAAGTAGATCTAGTAACTGTTCTAGCTGTCAGATAAGGTTCTTCCTATGAAAGTAGATCTAGTAACTGTTCTAGTTGTCAGATAAGGTTCTTCCTATGAAAGTAGATCTAGTAACTGTTCTAGCTGTCAGATAAGTTTCTTCTTATGAACACCGGACTGTAAGTACATAGCCCAGACGGGTAGTAATATGTGGAGTAGAGATAAAATAAGCAGGTTTCCTTAATACACGGCTCTAAAGCACGGAGATTGAAAGTTCTTACAGAAGAATCAAACCAGTGGGAACATTTCTCCATTAGCTGATTGAAAACATTAATTACCGAGTTTATGTCGACTCAATTTGTAATTTGATGTTTCGACTCCAGCCTTTGTTTGATTGGACTGAAAGAGGAAACTTGTCAATCCCTGACAACGAATGATCTATACTCGCCCTACTAATCTTTCTGCAGGTGCTACTGAAAGCGACCGCTCATATCAATCAGCGCGTACACGCGCTTTCAATCAAACGTAGATTCCCCTTTCCTATTTGACGAGAGTACCAACTTTAGATCTGTACGGATAAAATACGGGCAGTGGCGAGTAAAGTCCAGGGGACATTAACTGTGGGCTTTTCTCTCTACGTCACATCTTACTGCCCATCCGGTGTATTGGCCTACAGCATTTTAATTACTTATTCAGTGTAATTTACCTCGGTGGCCGAGTGGTATAAGGCGTCACTCAGGCAACACACTGGACTGCCTATGACCGGGAGTTCGAATTCCGGTCAGATTACTTGAGGTTATTTTACCTAAATTGTCTTACCCTCTCTCTCCACGCAAATTTGGGTTTATTTTTTTCTAAATTACACCTTCCTGATCCTTATTCTATGAGTGCAATTAAAAGCGTAAATCACAGAAAGGTAGTCAGGCATGAAGCAAATAATTAAAGTAGTTAGCCAATTTAGGTTCTTATTAGTGAGCGAAAGTAATTCACTTTTTTTTAGGCAAGTTTAGGACAGAACTACTTTTAAAAATGGGAAATAATTCAAAATGGTATTTAAAATAAGATGTGCTGACATTTGTCCGTAAAACAACTATCTTGGTCACAAGCATTGGTGGCCGCATGGTCTAAGGTGCTAATATCATAATAGATTGGACTGAAAATGACGGGGAGATCATTGTTCGATTCCGGTCGGGTGTGCTAAGAGAGGTTTTTCCTAAATTTTCCCTATATAGGCCTATATATATATACAAAAATGCGAATTTACTTTCTCTAAATTCCATTTTATTCCTCCCTGTCCATTAGTATGATTAGTACAAAATAGAATAGCCCAAATGGGTAGTAAGACGCGGTGCAAAAGAACTATCATGGCCAGGGATTTATGAATACTAATTGATTGGTTATCGAACTCAAGCCACACAAGTAGGAGGACATACAACCATTTGTGTGCATCGTCAGGGTCTACTTTTACCTGCCCAGAGTGTAGGACCATCTCTAATAGCAGCCAATCACAGAGACTGACGCCAAGGTCTACTTAGTACCTGTCCAGAGTGTAGAACCATCTCTAATAGCAGCCAATCACAGAGACTGACACAAGGGTCTACTTTGTACCTGTCCAGAGTGTAGGACCATCCCTAATAGCAGCCAATCACAGAGATTGACGCCAAGGTCTACTTTGTACCTGTCCAGAGTGTAGGACTATCCCTAATAGCAGCCAATCACAGAGACTGACACAAGGGTCTACTTTGTACCTGTCCAGAGTGTAGGACCACCTCTAATAGCAGCCAATCACAGAGACTGACACAAGGGTCTACTTTGTACCTGTCCAGAGTGTAGGACCACCTCTAATAGCAGCCAATCACAGAGACTGACACAAGGGTCTACTTTGTACCTGTCCAGAGTGTAGGACCACCTCTAATAGCAGCCAATCACAGAGACTGACACAAGGGTCTACTTTGTACCTGTCCAGAGTGTAGGACCATCTCTAATAGCAGCCAATCACAGAGACTGACGCAAGGATATAAACACAGATCTATTTCTGGATAACAGTCACAACTGCTTTATTAAGTGGAATTTGAAACTGTCAAAGGTCACATCAGGAGAGTTGAGTACTTCCTGGATTTAGTTGTTAGATAGTCTGGATACAAGGGCAGAGGGCTCCGATTGTGTCCCCGGTGAGGGTATAAAATAGTTTAATAACTGGTTGTGGTATGTGTAGTCCTGTCGTCCAGACATTACAATTCCTGGTACAAGTGTTGGGTACTTAGTAATGCTGTCCTAGGTTAAGTGAGTTTGTAAGCAGTACCCAGGCTACGATAAATCAAAACTTGTTCCCCCTCTGATGCAGAATATCGAGGTTCAATCTAACCGTTCTAACTTGAGCTGATTCAAACACTTTATGAGTCTCTGAGTTGCATCAGTTGCCTGTGTACTTGGGGTGTTATTGCTCTCAATGAGGCAACATTAGACAGGTCTAAACTTTTAATATCTATTATCACATTTCTCTCTAGCTTGTGAATAAGAAGCCTCAGATTCACTTCTTTTAATCAAAATGGAGGCACTCACGAATTTCTAACTACACCAGAGTTGTGTGTCACCATGTCAGTCACTACACAACATTAATTTATTTAGTAATCACTAAGTTGGCTCTGGATCAATAAGTAGCTATTAAGTTAGTAGCCTTGCTCTAGATTGATGTTACCGCTTAGTTGGTAGCCCTACTCTAAATAAATAAGTAGTTGTTGGTGGCTTCGTTACAATTGATAAGTTGATGTAAAGTTGGTAGCCCTGCACTGGATTAATTAGTAGCTTTTGGGCTGGTAGCTCTGCTCTCAATTAATTACTAGCTGTTAAGTTGATAGTCTAATTTGGATTGGAAAGTAACTGTTAAGTTGGTAGATCTGCTCTAAATAAATTACTAGCTGTTAAGTTTGTAGTCCTGCTCTTATTAATTAGTAGCCAGTAGGTTGGTAGCCCTGCTCTAAGATTATTTAGTAGTTGGTAGGTTGGGTGGTCATAATAACAGAATCATCACACACCTCTAATATAATAGTAGCTCAAGGGGGCCGCCATTTAAAAAAAAACAAGTGAACCAGATGAATCTTATTTACACTACCTTAGCTCAGTTTATCAATTGTACCTTTTATTAATGGTCCCTTCCTCCCCCCAGAATGGGCTAGAGGGTTGTCCTTACTTCACACCCCTGATAGATTATTACCTGAAACTCACCCTCTTCATCCTGTTTATTTAGGTAAGAGAGTTTAATGTCTTACTTCTTGAGGGGCAGTGGAAGTCCACGCAAGTTAAGGCCAATATTTGGTGGTTTTATAATAAACAAATTGTATTGTACAGAATAAATAAAATATTTATCCATCAGATACGTTTATTTTAATAATCAACACTTGGTGGTATCAACATTTGTTGAATATCTGTATGTTCTCTTCATTTAAAAAGTAATTTTCAAAGTCCACCATGCTCATGACATATTCAACTGTTATATCACCAAGTGTTGACAATGAAAGTAAGCGTATCTAATGAAGCAACAGTTTATTTAATTTGTCCAGAAATGTTTTTTGATATAAACTGTCAAAACATCGACCTTAAAACGTGCCCCCACCCTTCCATAAGAAACTAGTCTTGTGGCGTGTCCATAAAACCTCACTAACAGAGAGAATAAAATAAATAATTGCTTATGTTTCATCGAAAATAATCCACCGAGCAGTGTTCGATGACGCGATAGTGTTTTGTCTCAGAGATTAGTTCGAACGTTTTATGTAACTTTTAAACCCCCAGTGGCGTGGCGTTCAGTGTTGCTAGAGTAAGCAGAGTTAGTTTAAACTGTACCTTGTGATTGTTCTCACCACTCAGTAGAACACTCATTGGTCAAATGGGGACAGAGTGGTGAGAACATAGCACTCAGTAGAACACTCACTGGTCAAATGGGGACAGAGTGGGTGAGAACATATCAATCAGTAGAACACTCATTGGTCAAATGGGGACAGAGTGGTAGAGAACATATCACCCAGTAGAACACTCATTGGTCAAATGGGACAGAGTTGGAGAGAACATATCACAGGTACAGTTTTAACAAGCTCTGCTTACCCTGGCAACAAAACACTACCCGCCACAAAAGCCACCCCCATCCCCTAGCAACCAACCCCCGTTGAAAGGTTTTCCTGACGTGTCGACACATGTGTCAGCAGACAACGTGAGCTACCCCGTGACAAATGAGGGGGTGCTGTGTGGTCACACATCAGACGATACACTCCCTCTTAAAAACACAAACATTCTCGGGGGGGAAGGAAATCCCTTGTTCTTTATACCCAAAACCTCCCCCCAAAACATTTTTCTGGGCCATCACCCCAGTCTACATAATCATTGCCACACGTTTTAAGAGGGTTTTTTTTCCCTTTGGAAAATAGGTGTAGGGGTGTTTTGTGAGGGGGTGAAAGTAAAACCGTGTGTATAGGGTGGTAGGAGGTGGTGCAATGGGGAGGGGGGAGGGGTTGATATACCGTTGATGAGAGAATTATTGGGGTGAAAATTTGGTGCATCCGTTTCCTGAATTATTGCCAACTTCCTTCCTTGTTGCAACAGAGAGAGAGATAAACCATCTGGAAAATAAATATATTTACTAACAGACTGTTGATAATTAGTTCATCGTGAATTAATTAGCCAAGCTATTATATTTGTTAATTACGGTTATAGCCACATCTAAATATCATACGCTAATACTCTAACCAACGAGATATCCAGAAAATGATCTTTGGGTGTGGCTATAGCCATTCTTGGCAACTATAATACTTGGCTATTTAAACCATCATGATTTGCGCGTTCATACAGTTGCCATTGTACTATTGGCGGTATTAATCCCTCCCGATGGAAGATGGCTGTGAACACTCCAGCTAGATTGGTAGCGTATCTTTATGATTAGATAAGGGGCCCCGAGTTCAATTCTCAGCACGTAAGGGAAATGTATCAATGATGAAAATTGGCGCTTTCCCCTTTTACAGGACAGTATTGATTTGGTCCTTTTTTTTATTTCTCTATAGTAGAGTTAGTTTGTATGTCATGTTATGATAAAGTTTAAGTAGCCGACAATTTAAATATTATTACTATTAAATTACAACCAAATACTCATTTTGAAAATGAATATTTTATGAGAAATATATAATTCTAAGAGAAGTTATAATACTTTCAAAACCAGATTATAACAACTACCATTACACTATAACTAAACTTGCATGAACTGTACCTCCCCCCCTCTCTTGCTCCACGTCTTTACCACCCCCCTCCCACGGATATTCTCATATTTACACTGTTGGAGGAGGGATAGAGGAAATGTGCCCGCGTTCACGTGGGGGACAGACGGAACCCATTTAGGAAAAACCACCTTCGGTACACCCAACTGGTATTCAAACCCAGATCTCCCCATCATCAGTAGTACAGTCTGCTGTGAGACTGACGCCTCAAGGAGGCTGCCAAGTTAGCTCAGGCTGATCAGATGTCACGCTTAGGTTGATCAGATGTCACGCTTAGGCTGATCAGATGTCACGCTCAGGCTGATCAGATGTCACGCTCAGGCTGATCAGATGTCACGCTCAGGCTGATCAGATGTCACGCTTAGGTTGATCAGATGTCACGCTCAGGCTGATCAGATGTCACGCTCAGGCTGATCAGATGTCACGCTCAGGTTGATCAGATGTCACGCTCAGGCTGATCAGATGTCACGCTCAGGCTGATCAGATGTCACGCTTAGGTTGATCAGATGTCACGCTTAGGTTGATCAGATGTCACGCTCAGGCTGATCAGATGTCACGCTTAGGTTGATCAGATGTCACGCTTAGGCTGATCAGATGTCACGCTCAGGCTGATCAGATGTCACGCTCAGGCTGATCAGATGTCACGCTCAGGCTGATCAGATGTCACGCTTATGTTGAATATTGATGCAACAAATGTTAATAGTACTGGAATGAACATAAAACTATTTTCTATAACCCTATACATATTTGTAAAAATGTTTTAAAAGTTGACAATTCTCACTGCAAATAGTCCAATAAACAACATATTTCTGTTGATCATTAAAGAGTCGAATGACTGGGGAACGAAAGGTAACTGTATGAGAGCGTAGAATGGATCTTTGTGAATCGAATGATGGGATTTAATATGGGACTCAAAACATACATTGTATTGTAATCTGTATTTCCCTCCTCACCTGTTTGTTCTCCTACTGCTAGACGGCTTCACCCAGGAACGTTATAGACTCTGAAGTTTCTGCTCGATTATTCTAGCACCTTAAGACAATTCGACCCCTGATGTGACTCACAATATAGTATTCACAATAATCAACCCGTGTCACACGTGAACTATATCTTACAGGGGTATCTGAGGGTGACCCGCGGCGTGAGGCTAATTACCGGGTAGTTTGTCTGACGTGATTACCCAACTGCTCCGCCTGAGAGAGAGAGAAAGAGAGAGAACACTTGACTTGGGCTGACAGTAGATTAAAACACGGCGCACAAACCTGAAGATTGATGGATTGCCGTACAGACCCCGTGCGGATGATGGACGGTGGTTTAAACACCATCAAGTTGCGTCGTTCTAGCTACTACAGGCGCGAGGGGAGAGGGGCATTCCTGTACCTGGGAGGGGGGGAAGTGTCACGTGACATACCCTCATTACAACAATATTGCGTGTATTCATAATTAGTAGTAATCTTACCAAAAAAACAAAAATGCCGTGCTTTATTTCAATGTGAACATTTTGAAGATAATTTTATTTTCTGTCTGTATTTTTTTATTGGTTGGAAATAGTGGTATTATTTGGTGAATATAGGTGAGGGGGGGGGGGGGGATTGAGGTCAATGTCAAATTTATCTAAACATCCCAGCTGCTACCAATGAGGTTAGAACTGAATTTCATGAGATATTCTCAGATATCAAACTGTTGGAAATAATATATACTAGCTAAATGATTTTTTTAATAGGCTAACAATAGTATATTCGTGTAATCAATTTTTAACTTACCGGCTTCGGTGGCCGCGTGGTCTAACACGCTATTATATTATTATTATTATTATTATTATTATTATTATTATTATTATTATTATTATTATTATTATTATTATTATTATTATTATTATTATTATTATTATTATTATTATTATTATTATTATTATTATTATTATTATTATTATTATTATTATTATAGCACCGCGTCTTACTACCCGTTCGGGTTATACGCACTTACGCTAATGTGTAATGGTAGGATGATTGTGTGATGAAATAGAGGACCTACAGTTTAACGTGGGATCCGAACCACGGTGGAGGCCTGTCATTCCTCACATTCACAAGTTGTGATTAATACACATCTTGTCAGAGGTGAAGGAAGGGTTTGGCAATCAGATAAATCTGTGCCGGGACCGAGGATTGAACCCCGGACCCCCAACACAGAGGTCTGACACTTTACCCCTAGACCGCCAGGTCACCGACCTAATGCGCTATTCTCGCGGTAGACTAGACTGCCAATGAAGGCCAGATCGAGGTTCGAATCTCGATTGGGTGTACTGAGCGTGGTTTACACTCTCTTTCCATGCAAGTGCGGTTACACTTCTTATAAATATAATCTTCCTCGTTCCTAAAACCATTAGTGTATAACCCAAACGGTAGTAAGATGCGGTGCTAAAAAAAGTTTTTCTATATAAATTTTTTTAATTCTGGCCTTGATTCGCATTCACTTCAAACCCACCTTAAAATTGTCTCCTTAAGACTCACATGACGTGGAAGGCTGACTGTAGCAATTTTGATAAACGGGTTTTTAGTGGGTTTTTTACACACAAACACACACACATATATTTATTTAATTTACATCCACTACTGTATCCAGTAGCCTGAGTCAGTTTTTTATTCAAGCGATATATTTTCCACCACCGGCTGCTAGGCCTGTCGTAGCTTCATATGACTAATAATATAACTTAAGATTAGGACAGGCACAACATCCAGTCCCCGACTGTTAATTTATCACTGTGAAAGGGCAAACCCATATTTCACCAATGATAAATTTTCGACCATGCCGGGAATCGAACACGGGACCCTTAGCTCAGTAGGCAGACACGCTAAAGACTGAACAAAGGTGCCTGATACTTATATATATACATGCACAAGTATATAGGTATTAAATCAAAAGTTACACTAATGAGATATGGATTATAAAGGTTAAATTTAGTGGAAATTCACCTGTATTTACGTGGAGGGAGAGTGGAAAACTAATTAGTAAAGATCATCCTTAGTGCACCCGACCGGGATTGAACCCCGATCTCCCCGTCCTCGGCCGTCTTGTCTAAAACGGGATTAGCGCGTTAGACCACGCGGCCAACGAACCGGGATAGAAAAAACTTGTTATGGACAAATAAACAACAATCAAATATCACACTTGGTAATATCAACAGTTGTTGAACATATGTAGCGATCATAATGGACTTTAAACCGGACTTTTTCTCTTCATTTAAAATTTTTTTGTTCAAAGTCCGCTACACCCACGACAGATATTCAACAACTGTTGATATTACCAAGTGGAGAAAATTAAAATTAACTTATTTACTGAAGTAATATTTTATTTAATCTCGCTAAAAGGTTTTTGTTAAAAATACTCCAAAAATAGTTATCATATCTCGTGTCACTTAGAGCTGACTCTAGGATTAGATAATATTTCTTAGGTACAGTCTGTGTCAATATTCTTTAGAAGTTGAACATTTCAATAAATCCCCCCAATTCCTCCAGGAGGTGAAGAATCTAAGTGGAGGTAAATATTACATCACGATGATATTTCCTTTCCGAAACAACATTTTTAGAAGACCAAAACTTTCGTTATAAAATAGTTATGTCAAGTTTCTTGGTATAAAGGTCTCATTTACTGCCCTTTTATCACAAAACTTTGTTCGTTTAAGTAGGCAACCCGGATGACATCAGTTCTCATAGCTTCTCACACACCGAGGTTCATGTAAGCCCTAGAAAGTACCGATAGAAGAAAAAGGGGGTGTCGGAAATGCCGCAACAGATGCGCGCCCCCCCCCCCGCCCCCTCTAAACGAACAGTTCCAAGTGTAACCCCCCCAAGACAAGTGTAATGGCCGGCGGGCGAAGTACTATAATAGCACCCTCTATCGACACCATTAATATTGTAATTCTCTCTTTTATTCTGTCAATAGGGGGAAGCTACGACAGCCCCGAGCCACTGTTGTCTTTCTTACGTGTCGGGATACTCGCTTTTTATTACAAGGGAGACTTCATCGCATGAACCTTTGATGTGGGACTAATTACGGTTCAGTTTTCATTGGAAGGTTCTTATCTGACAGCTATGAACAGTCACTAGAGCTTCTTTCATGTATCCATACGTGAGGTCATGGGATCCGCATCTCACACTTTTGTTGGATATTATCAATACCTCTAAATAATAATAATAATATAATTTTTAAAATGGTATCAATGTTGACCCCAACAAAAGTTTGTATTTTCTAGAATATCCTACAATAATTCTACTAGTTATATATGCCTTATAATTTACATCAGCCTCTCTGAACCACTCAGCTACGTGATATAGGAACAACCAGGGAGGGCTCTATAGATCTGTTGTCATCCAACATTTACCATTGAGTCGTGAGACAGGGACAGAATAAACCTAGGGATTCCCTAACCATGAGTCTAAGAGACAGACACAATATAAAAGCTAGGGATTCCCTAACCATTGAGTCTAGAGACAGACACGTATAAAACTAGGGATTCCCTAACCATTGAGTCTAAGAGGACAGAACAGTATAAACCTAGGGATTCCCTAACCACTGCGTAAGAGACAGACACAATATAAAGCCTAGAGATTCCCTAACCACTGAGTCTAAGAGGACAGACACAGTATAAAACCTAGGGATTCCCTAACCAGTGAGTCTAAGAGACAGACACAGTATAAAAGCTAGGGATTCCCTAACCAGTGAGTCTAAGAGGACAGGACAGTATAAAAGCTAGGGATTCCCTTACCATTGAGTCTAAGAGACAGACAGTATAAAAGCTAGGGATTCCCTAACCATTGAGTCTAAGAGACAGAACAGTATAAAGCTAGGGATTCCCTAACCAGTGAGTAAGAGACAGACACAGTATAAAACTAGGGATTCCCTAACCATTGAGTCTAGAGACAGGAACAGTATAAAACCTAGGGATTCCCTAACCATGAGTCTAGAGACAGACACATATAAAGCTAGGGATTCCCTAACCATTGAGTATAGAGACAGACACAGTATAAAACTAGGGATTCCCTAACCACTGAGTCTAAGAGACAGAACAGATAAAAGCTAGGGATTCCCTAACCATGAGTCTAAGAGACAGACACAGTATAAAAGCTAGGGATTCCCTAACCAGTTGAGTCTAAGAGACAGACACAGTATAAAAGCTAGGGATTCCCTAACCATTGAGTCTAAGAGACAGGACACGATAAAACTAGGGATTCCCTAACCATGAGTCTAAGAGACAGACACAATATAAAAGCTAGGGATTCCCTAACCATGAGTCTAAGAGACAGACACAGTATAAAAGCTAGGGATTCCCTAACCAGTGAGTCTAGAGACAGACACGTATAAAACTAGGGATCCCTACCATTGAGTCTAGAGACAACACAGTATAAAGCTAGGATTCCCAACCATTGAGTCTAAGGACGACACAGATATAAAAGCTAGGGATTCCCTAACCATTGAGTCTAAGAGACAGCCAGTATAAAAGTAGGGATTCCATAACACTGATCTAAGAGACAGACAAGTATAAAAGCTAGGGATCCTAACCACTGCGTCATGGAGACAGGTCAACAAGGCCCTACTTCCCCACGTAGCGACTGTACACCCCTTCCTCCCCAATCTAAACTAACCCTCCCCAACTTGGCCCAGTCAGACCCTGCGGGGGACTAATGGGGATGCGATGACTCCTACCGGGGGGGGGGGGGATGTGAAACCACTGCAGTGGCCTGGCCTCAGTCTTGACACGCCAATAACATACGGCACCCTTAAGGTGACTGCTCTGGGTGAGGGTCAGCCGGCAAAATGAACAGGTTCAACCCTCTCCATACAACCGTGGTCGAGGGAGGTTGGGAGATGGGGTCGTTCGTTACCAATTGGTCACAGGGACTTGCGACCCTTAGCACAACCTGAGTGGGCACATTTCCTTCCTAACCAAGTAACTTAACCCAGGACAGCAACACTAGCACCAGGAATTGTAATATTTCGCTAACAGAACAGATACAAAATCAAACATAAACAGGCAGCTAATAAAACAATTTCAAACTTAACCGGAAATGTAACCAATGCACCCCCTTTCCTTGATCAATAGTCCCACACACCCCCAACCAGTCCCTTGGTAAGAACCTCCTCCAACCCCTTTCATAGGAACTGCACTATTGTATCAATGACAGTCTCCTGCAATCTTGAAGGTAAGGAAGAGTGTATGACTCCCTGGTGGCAATAACCCCTTCCTACTGCTCAAGAACCGTAGGAGGTGAGGGGTAGGAGGGAGGGGTGTAAGTCCTAAACGACACCGGCCCAAAGTAGTCTTAGTTTCGGAGTAGGAGGTCATTCCTTCATCTCCTACATCAGGTATTCATGATGGTCTGGTAACACCAATCTAAGTTTGTCTCGGTTTGATGACTTCCTTCCTCCCTCCTCCATGACAGGAGGGGGAAGGGACGTATCTCTCTCACGCGCGCGCGCGCGCACACACACACACACACACACACTCGCAGATAATTATGCGTCGGGCTATTCTTAGAGGAACACTAGAAACCCGTTTATTCAAATGGTTACAGAGCACCCTTCAACTAAAAATAAAAACCTGTGTAAGTATTAAGTGAAAAACTTCTATTACAATCATGTCTTGTGAAATTCAGCGCAGACAGTAACTCATCTTATGAGGTAGCATGTTCTTACTTTTCTAACAAGCTGTAGGCCTTAATCTGTATTTATATGTAACCAAATCACTTCTTACTCCTCATTCTGTATCACACTTTAGATAAATGTTTTATTTCCTAGAAATAGTGCGTGTGTCATATACTGTTACAGATCTAACAATGAAATAAGTTACTAGATCTACTTTTATAGGAAGAACCTTATCTGACAGCTAGAACAGTTACTAGATCTACTTTCATAGGAAGAACCTTATCTGACAGCTAGAACAGTTACTAGATCTACTTTCATAGGAAGAACCATATCTGACAGCTAGAACAGTTACTAGGTCTACTTTCATAGGAAGAACCTTATCTGACAGCTAGAGCAGTAACTAGATCTACTTTCATAGGAAGAACCTTATCTGACAGCTAGAACAGTTACTAGATCTACTTTCATAGGAAGAACCTTATCTGACAGCTAGAAAAGTAACTAGATCTACTTTCATAGGAAGAACCTTATCTGACAGCTAGAACAGTAACTAGATCTACTTTCATAGGAAGAACCTTATCTGACAGAACAGTTACTAGATCTACTTTCATAGTAAGAACCTTATCTGACAGCTAGAACAGTTACTAGATCTACTTTCATAGGAAGAACCTTATCAGACAGCTAGAACAGTTACTAGATATACTTTCATAGGAAGAACCTTATTTGACAGCTAGAACAGTTACTAGATCTACTTTCATAGGAAGAACCTTATCAGACAGCTAGAACAGTTACTAGATCTACTTTCATTGAAAGAACCTTATCAGACAGCTAGAACAGTTACTAGATATACTTTCATAGGAAGAACCATATCTGACAGCTACAAAAGTTACTAGATCTACTTTCGTAGGAAGAACCTTAGCTGACAGCTAGAACAGTTACTAGATCTACTTTTATAGGAAGAACCTTATCTGACAGCTAGAACAGTTACTAGATCTACTTTCATAGGAAGAACCTTATCTGACAGCAAGAACAGTTACTAGATATACTTTCATAGGAAGAACCTTATTTGACAGCTAGAACAGTTACTAGATCTACTTTCATAGGAAGAACCTTATCAGACAGCTAGAACAGTTACTAGATCTACTTTCATTGAAAGAACCTTATCAGACAGCTAGAACAGTTACTAGATATACTTTCATAGGAAGAACCATATCTGACAGCTACAAAAGTTACTAGATCTACTTTCGTAGGAAGAACCTTAGCTGACAGCTAGAACAGTTACTAGATCTACTTTTATAGGAGAACCTTATCTGACAGCTAGAACAGTTACGGGATCTACTTTCATGGGAAGAACCTTATCTGACAGTAAACAGTTACTAGATCTACTCTCACCTATTCATACGTCAAGTCATGTGATCTTCAGCTGTCACTTTCAATACTTATAAAATAATAATTATATCTAAATTGAACTGTGTTATTTCAGTAGTGTCTCAAGTCTTCATCAAATTCTGGAATTTACACGAACCACTGATGCAAATCTTTAAAGGGAGGCTTACATCATACACACCAAAGAAACTCAATAATTTAATTGGTTAGTCTTCTTTAACACCTTACATTACTGAAAACCTCCTGTAAACGTCATAACACACGTAAATAACGCTACGTTCTAAGCCTGTACAGTTTAGGGGTGGTGGAGGGTGGGGAGAGGTCGTTTTGAGCCACTGAGTTAGGTTAAGTGCTTAAAGATCTTCGCTCTTCCTAAATAGAGAACAGCCCCATAAAAAAAAAAACCCGAACGTAGGAACTATAAACATGCGAAGTGAAGTGGCTTGACTTGTCCAAGCGAGCCATGTGGCACGACAGCTCCCATTTCCTCCAGCGCTGTCCCCTAGCGGCGGCTGTCAACACTAACACAAAGCCAGCCACGGTGGCTCATTAGTCAGGCTAATTAACTGCTACACGAGCCTCGTTTCTGCGGATGTTTGAGGCCATAACTTTGAGGAATGAGGTAATCGGACCACCCCCCAACCGACTGAGAGTAGCCATAGAGTGTGAAGTTGACCCTTGACACGAATACACTCTCGACACTTTCTGTTTCCTTGGCTAAGTGGTGAGAAGACGCCAATAGCAGCCACGGCGGGAATCGTGTACAATCCTAGCTGTTGTACATGTCCAGGCCAGACTCGACAGATTCTCAACTCCCAGCTATCCATTCCTCACTATATCCCCAGCTCCGAGATATCCATCCCTCACTATATCCTCAGCTCCCAGATATCCATTCCTCACTATATACCCAGCTCCCAGATATCCACTCCTCACTATATCCCCAGCTCCGAGATATCCATCCCTCACTATATCCTCAGCTCTCAGATATCCATCCCTCACTATATCCTCAGCTCCCAGCTATCCAGCCCTCACTATATCCTCAGCTCCCAGTATATCCCATCCCTCCTATATCCACCCAGCTACCAGATATCCATTCCTCACTATATCCTCAGCTCCCAGATATCCATTCCTCACTATATCCCCAGCTCCCAGCATTCCATCTCTCACTATATCCTCAGCTCCCAGATATCCATTCCTCACTATATCCCCAGCTCCCAGCATTCCATTCCTCACTATATCCCAGCTCCCAGCTATTCCCACTCCATCACTATCCATCCTCAGTCCCAGCTATCCATCCCTCACTATATCCTCAGCTCGTGGTCAGTCACGAACGACCATATGGCCCGGAGTTTGACGTGCCACCATGAATCATGGCTCCACTGCTTGTTTTATCTCGAGGTGATGAAATGAAGCCACTGTTTAATGTTCAGCACTCTGCCAGGACTTGCATTGGAGATAGCACAAGGAGCAATAACTGACCAAGTCACACTTCACTGGGGGTCATTGGTTACTGGGACCAGCACTCTGCCAGGACTTGCATTGGAGATAGCACAAGGAGCAATAACTGACCAAGTCACACTCCATGGGGGTCATTGGTCACTGGGATCAGCAGTGGGACAACACAAGGACCAATAATCTACCAAGCCACACTCCACTGGGGGTCATTGGTTACTGGGACTAGAACTTGTACACTACCACTCCAGCACCTCCTTTGACGCTGCTGGGTTTGAACCAAGGCCTCAAGGATGTGCTCAACCCTTATTTGCTTAGCAAGGATCCAATGATCTTGACAAACATCCGATACCAGACTTGTAAATTGAACTCCTTAGCAAACTCTTAAGCAATACATTTGTGCTAGTAAGTAACAGGACGAGGAGGGGGAATATAAAGTAACCACAAAATATATTTTTTATCTAACTATCCTTTCGTTTAGGAAAATTCTAGAATTATTACTTTTTTTAAAATCCTCTTCTTAATACGTTCTTTAATGGTCTCTGTATTTCTGAAGGGTGGGACTGTCAGCCATAAGCTCTTTGTGGCCGATTACAAGCGTACGATAGAATCGAGCCTCAGACCTCCCGGTTCAGAGCTGGTATAGTCTTATCCACCACTCTAACCACACAATAACGTTATGTTCCTGTTAGTAACTTTAAACTTCAACTAACCAGAATATATGAATATTTTAATCTGCTTCTTAAATGTGACTTGAGGGATTTATTGCCCACGCCCTCTCAATTACTTCTTTATTTAAAGGCGGATAACTGGATGATGTTTTATGTTCGCCTGATAAGTGAATGAGTCCTAAATGTCCCATGTGGTCTCTCTAATTGCATGTTACCAGCAATAAACCATCAGTCCTTGATAGGAGAGCCACGCTAACCTTCTTATCGGTGTTTGGGACACGTCAGGACTGCAGGATTGTGTGATTGTTACTGTCTGAGGAATAGAGCACTTGTTACTATCTGAGGAATAGAGCACTTGTTACTGGCTGAGTAATAGAAACACTTGTTACTGTCTGAAGAATAGAGCACTTGTTACTGTCTGAGGAATAGAGCACTTGTTACTGGCTGAGTAATAGAACACTTGTTACTGGTTGAGTAATAGAACACTTTTACTGTCTGAAGAATAGAGCACTTGTTACTGTATGAGGAATAATACACTTGTTACTGTCTGAGGAATAGAACACTTGTTACTGGCTGAGGAATAGAGCACTTGTTACTGTCTGAGGAATATAGCACTTGTTATTGTCTGAGGAATAGAACACTTGTTACTGTCTGAGGAATATATCACTTGCTACTGGCTGAAGAATAGAACACTTGTTACTGTCTGAGGAATAGAACACTTGGTACTGTCTGAGGAATAGATCACTTGTTACTGACTGAGGAATATATAACTTGTTACTGTCTGAGGAATAGTACACTTGGTACTGGCTGAGGAATAGATCACTTGTTACTGTCAGAGGAATAGATCACTTCTTACTGGCTGAGGAATAGAGCACTTATTACTGTCTGAGGAATAGAACACTTGTTATTGTCTGAGGAATAGAACACTTGCTACTGGCTGAGGAATAGAGCACTTGTTACTCTCTGAGGAATAGATCACTTGCTACTGTCTGAGTAATAGAACACTTGCTACTGGCTGAGGAATAGAGCACTTGTTACTCTCTGAGGAATAGATCACTTGCTACTGTCTGAGTAATAGAACACTTGTTACTGTCTGAGGAATAGAACACTTGGTACTGTCTGAGGAATATATCACTTGTTATTGTCTGAGGAATAGAACACTTGGTACTGTCTGAGGAATAGAAAACTTGTTACTGTCCGAGGAATAGAGCACTTGTTAATGTCTGAGGAATAGAACACCTGCTACTGGCAGAGTAATAGAACACTTGTTACTGGCTGAGTAATAAAACACTTGGTACTCTCTGAGGAATAGAACATGTGTTACTGTCTGAGGAATAGAACACGTGTTACTGTCTGAGGAATAGAGCACTTGTTACTGTCTGAGGAATAGAACACTTGTTACTGTCTGAGGAATAGAGCACTTGTTATTGTCTGAGGAATAGAGCACTTGTTACTGTCTGAGGAATAGAACATGTGTTACTGTCTGAGGAATAGAACACGTGTTACTAGCTGAGGAATAGAGCACTTGTTACTGTCCGAGGAATAGAGCACTTGTTACTGTCTGAGGAATAGAACACTTGTTACTAGCTGAGGAATAGAACACTTGTTACTGTCTGAGGAATAGAGCACTTTTTATTGTCTGAGGAATAGAACACTTGTTACTGTCTGAGGAATATATCACTTGTTACTGTCTGAGGAATAGAACACTTGTTACTGTCCGAGGAATAGAGCACTTGGTACTGGCTGAGGAATAGAACACTTGTTACTGTCCGAGGAATAGAGCACTTGTTACTGGCTGAGGAATAGAACACTTGTTACTGTCTGAGGAATAGAACACTTGTTACTGTCCGAGGAATAGAGCACTTGGTACTGGCTGAGGAATAGAACACTTGTTACTGTCTGAGGAATAGAACACTTGTTACTGTCTGAGGAATAGAACACTTGTTACTGTCCGAGGAATAGAGCACTTGGTACTGGCTGAGGAATAGAACACTTGTTACTGTCCGAGGAATAGAGCACTTGGTACTGGCTGAGGAATAGAACACTTGTTACTGTCTGAGGAATAGAACACTTGTTACTGTCTGAGGAATAGAACACTTGTTACTCTCCAGTGTTAGTGACTCCTGTACTTCTAGGAGGTCCTGTATTTATCCATCCCTCTTACCTGCGTCCAAGTGGAAAGGAGACCAACTAGTTGTACAAAGGATCCTAGTTCCAATCCACTGGAGCCCATTTTAATTTGTTTGCACATTTAACCTCTCACCCCAAGCTTTGGTATTTAGTTACCAATAAGACAAACACAACAACCAGAATCTGAACGCAGATTTACCTTAAGAGAATCTGAACCAAACTCATACGACTGTGCTAAACTAATATCTCCTTCCCCAACCGGGGATAGAACTCAATATCCATGCGTTGGTTTAAAGACGCGCGAACCACTAAGCTAATTGTCAGACTGATGCATCAGATGATAGAACATGGCGTTTTGGTAACTTTTGTTAATTGTGTATTACAATTTCTGGTGCTAGTGTTGGATGTTGCTGTCTTAGGTTAAGTTAGTTTGTGAGTCTGTGCTCCACCTAACATATATCTTCAGGCTTGTGTCTGGAAGGTAGTATCCTGAGCTTGGGCAAGGGGGTAGCCGGGTTCACCTGATGGTTATACCCTGGAAACTGCAACCCTCGTAGCTTATGTTAATACGGACTGCTCGAACTAATTGCCGTAATGGGCAGTCCCTCCTTCCCCCTTCCCCCGAGCCATGCAACTTTAATAAACTTCCACCCCCTCTTTTTCTCCGCTCTAGAAACAAGCTCGGAGGGAGGGGGGGGCAAAGCGTGAAAAGATGGCTAGGAGCGAGTCCGCACGTCCCAGATATTTATCTCTGTGTAGCTCTCTGTCTAACTTTCAGGGGCAACAGATCATTTGCATGCCTGGAGTACACCTCTCCTCCCTCGCCACAATTTACTAATCAACACCCCCTGACCAGCACGATGGACTGCTACAGACCTATCCTCCTTTTTACATTGTATTAGCACAGAACTCTGGCTCGAGGAACTGGTGTAGTGAGCTCCGAATTATTCGTAAATATTTCAATTAGATAACACCAAACAAAAAACTTATATGACCAGATATGTGCAACTTTCACTCCCCGTCTCACCTACATTCTCCGGGTATTACTACCTGCGTCTTACTACCTGCCCGAGATACCTGCGTCTTACAACCTGCCCGAGATACCTGCGTCTTACTACCTGCCCGAGATACCTGCATCTTACTACCTGCCCGAGATACCTGCATCTTACTACCTGCGTCTTACAACCTGCCCGAGATACCTGCGTCTTACTACCTGCCCGAGATACCTGCGTCTTACTACCTGCCCGAGATACCTGCGTCTTACTACCTGCCCGAGATACCTGCGTCTTACAACCTGCCCGAGATACCTGCGTCTTACTACCTGCCCGAGATACCTGCGTCTTACTACCTGCCCGAGATACCTGCATCTTACTACCTGCGTCTTACAACCTGCCCGAGATACCTGCGTCTTACTACCTGCCCGAGATACCTGCGTCTTACTACCTGCCCGAGATACCTGCGTCTTACAACCTGTCCGAGATACCTGCATCTTACTACCTTCCGAGATACCTGCATCTTACTACCTGCGTCTTACAACCTGCCCGAGATACCTGCGTCTTACTACCTGCCCGAGATACCTGCGTCTTACAACCTGTCCGAGATACCTGCGTCTTACAACCTGTCCGAGATACCTGCATCTTACTACCTGTCCGAGATACCTGCGTCTTACTACCTGTCCGAGATACCTGCGTCTTACTACCTGTCCGAGATACCTGCGTCTTACAACCTGTCCGAGATACCTGCGTCTTACTACCTGCCCGAGATACCTGCGTCTTACAACCTGTCCGAGATACCTGCGTCTTACAACCTGCCCGAGATACCTGCGTCTTACTACCTGCCCGAGATACCTGCGTCTTACTACCTGCCCGAGATACCTGCGTCTTACTACCTGCCCGAGATACCTGCGTCTTACAACCTGTCCGAGATACCTGCGTCTTACAACCTGTCCGAGATACCTGCATCTTACTACCTGTCCGAGATACTGCGTCTTACTACCTGTCCGAGATACTGCGTCTTACAACCTGTCCGAGATACCTGCGTCTTACTACCTGCCGCAGATACCTGCTCTTACACCTTCCCGGATACCTGCGTCTTACAACCTGTCCGAGATACCTGCATCTTACTACCTGTCCGAGATACCTGCGTCTTACTACCTGTCCGAGATACCTGCATCTTACTACTGTCCGAGATACCTGCGTCTTACAACCTGTCGAGATACCTGCGTCTTACTAACCTGCCGAGATACCTGCGTCTTACTAACTGACCGAGATACCTGCGTCTTACAACCTGTCCGAGATACCTGCGTCTTACTACCTGACCGAGATACCTGCGTCTTACAACCTGTCCGAGATACCTGCGTCTTACTACCTGCCGAATACCTGCGTCTTACTACCTGCCCGAGATACCTGCGTCTTACTACCTGACCGAGATACCTGCGTCTTACTACTGCCGAATACCTGCGTCTTACTACCTGCCCGAATTACCTGCGTCTTACTACCTGCCGAGATACCTGCGTCTTACTACCTGCTCGAGATACCTGCGTCTTACTACCTGACCGAGATACCTGCGTCTTACTACCTGCCCGAGATACCTGCATCTTACTACCTGTCGAGATACCTGGTCTACACCGCCCGAATACCTGCATCTTATACCTCTGAGATACCTGCCTCTTACCACCTGCCGAGATACCTGCGTCTTACTACCTGGCCAAAATACCTGCGTATTATACCATGTTTGGTGACGCTGATTAGCTTAATGTCCGAGAATTACTGTCCTACACTCAATATCACCTCTGAGTGAACTGCAGCCTTTTATTCGTTCTAACTCTGTTAACTGTTAGCCAAATCTCCTCTCTCTCAATTATGTCTGAAGGCGTGTGTGCTATGGTAAGGAGCTACGGGGTAATAGTGACCAACCAGGGTTGCCAAACTTGCTCTATACTCAGGAGAAGATTGACCACACCATAACAAGAGAATGACAAGCCGTTTCCCAATAGTAACCGTCCAGTTCACTCCAGAGATGATACCCGGTGTAGAGGTTCAGTGGTGCAGAACTCGCGCCCAATCTCTCTCTCTCTCTCTCTCTCTCACACACACACACAGAGGAAACAGCAGGGATCGCGGTTAACGCCCCCCTCCACGTGACAGGTTTGTTAGTTGGTTGAGTGATCGCTCGGAGTCACGGCGCCACCGTCTCCCGCCATTTGGTGGTTGAGGGGTGCGAACATCCTATCTCGCAAGAAAACCTTTCATCAACCGTGTGAATATAAAACAATCCTTAGACAGAATCCTCAACGTTATCTTTCTGCATTAAGGATTAATGGTAACACAGCCCCTGCAGTGGCGTGGCGTGTAGTGTGACCAGAGCAAGCAGAGCTTGTTTTTTTCTTAACACCACGTCTTACTACCCGTTCTGTTTATATGCTTATGTACTAACTAGACTAATGTTTTAGAGATTAGGAAGGTTGTATTTAGATAAAGTGTACCCGCATTGTCATGGAGGGAAAATGGAAAAGTATTTAAAAAACCACCCTCAGTACACCCGACCGAGATTTGAACCTGACCTCACATAGCCTCTCTTATACAAACCTCACACGGGAATGTTGATACCGGACCAACGGGTGTTCTACTGAGTGATGAGAACATGTCTTAGGTACTGTTTCAACTAGCTCTGTTTGTCCTGGCAACAAGCCACAGCACTCCATTTATGATTGTACATATATATCGCTTTGCTCGTTGGGGCTCCGCCCCCAAACCCCCAGTGAGTTTTATTTGCAAGTGGATGTAAACTAATGTAAGTAATTCCAGCGTTGTTTTGAACGTAACAACTTAAAGTTACCGGTATTTTTCTCATATTATTTTAATATTTACATACTTAAAGGGCAGCTAAAATCATCAAATTTGGCACGCTTATGAAAATTGGATGTGTCAATATTCCTGCCAAATTTTATGATTCTAGCTGTTGCATAAGTAAGTCAGAAAATGAAAAATGTGTGGAAAATGTGGAAAACTTACCTAAAATAAAAAATCTAGCTCTAAGGTATAGCCGATGGAGATACGACAAAAAGTAATAGGACCAAACTTTTGTATCTCGCCAAATTCGTAGCTGCTGGTGTAATCCGTATTTTTATAGGTCTTACCGTTTAGCCACAAGAGACCTCCAAAGAAAGGTCCGCACTGACTTTAAAGTTGTTCCCCCATTTTGAATATTTTTTGGGGGTTAAAGATTAAAATTTTTCACTTTTTGTAATTTTCCCGTCGGTTACAGGCTAGAAGCTATAATTTTGCCAAATTTCAAGTTTCTAGCTCATCTGGAAATGGGTAAACATTAATGTCAGTGAGTGAGTCAGCCATGTGGCCTTATAGTAGTATAATATACACACCAAGAAGTCATTTAGCCTGTCAGACAAAGTTTATGATTTACTATTAATAACAAACTAGACGTATCCAGTCTAGAATCCTCAAGTTTAATTTTCTTGCTCGTATAAATGCAGGGTTTGTTGTAATATCCAGCGTAATTCAAATGTTTCTCATTTTTATGCAAATCTACAGTTCTTGAATATTATACATCGCAACAGTGGCATTTAATCAGGTCATTTTATCTACCCTTGAACATTTTCTGGTCAAATGCTACTATAGGCCCTAATCTTGATAAATATTCGAGAATTGTTTAGATTAATATGTTTGGAACATTAAACTGAATGTTTCTTCTAGAGCAACATTTTATTCAATCTTTTTCCCAAACAGGTTTATTTTTATTAAAACTGTAAGAACACGGACCTTAAATTGCGTCTACTTCCACACATTCCTTAGAAATGTTTACCAAGGTTGAGATTGTCAAGCTAGTCTGTAAGTCACATGTGTTTTCTTGCTCGTGGAAAGGTGCGGTGAGTTCTAGAGGGTGACACCTCCCCCTTACCTTTACATTCCATCCCCTAGTTGTTCAGAATAAGGGTTGCTTATCTGAGTAACCTCACAGAGATCCTCAGCTCTAGAGGGAGGTTTTGTAGAGCCACCTCTACCTACTAGAGAAGAACGGGGGGGGGGGGGGGGGTAGAAGGGTGGGTCAGGGTGAACAGATTGGGGGAGAGGTTGCATGGCAAAGATACAGGGCACAGTCAAAGGGGGTATCTCTCTCTCTCTCTCTCTCTATATATATATATATATATATATATATTAATAGTTCTGTGAATAGTAGACCCCATTTCCTACAAGAATTATATAATATTGTTATTGTTACTTCAGTATTAGCATTTCTCTTTGGATTTCAATTTGAAATATCTCCTATAGTTTCTTCTTTGGATTTCAAGTTGAAATATCTCCTATAGTTTCTCTTTGGATTTCAAGTTGAAATGTCTCCTATAGTTTCTCTTTGGATTTCAAGTTGAAATATCTCCTATAGTTTCTCTTTGGATTTCAAGTTGAAATATCTCCTATAGTTTCTCTTTGGATTTCAATTTGAAATATCTCCTATAGTTTATCTTTGGATTTCAAGTTGAAATATCTCCTATAGTTTCTCTTTGGATTTCAAGTTGAAATGTCTCCTATAGTTTCTCTTTGGATTTCAAGTTGAAATATCTCCTATAGTTTCTCTTTGGATTTCAAGTTGAAATATCTCCTATAGTTTCTCTTTGGATTTCAAGTTGAAATGTCTCCTATAGTTTCTCTTTGGATTTCAAGTTGAAATATCTCCTATAGTTTCTCTTTGGATTTCAAGTTGAAATGTCTCCTATAGTTTCTCTTTGGAATTCAATTTGAAATATCTCCTATAGTTTCTCTTTGGATTTCAAGTTGAAATATCTCCTATAGTTTCTCTTTGGATTTCAAGTTGAAATATCTCCTATAGTTTCTCTTTGGATTTCAATTTGAAATATCTCCTATAGTTTCTCTTTGGATTTCAAGTTGAAATGTCTCCTATAGTTTCTCTTTGGATTTCAAGTTGAAATATCTCCTATAGTTTCTCTTTGGACTTCAAGTTGACTTTTCCCTTGGTGATCAAGTTATAAAACAAATAAATACTATATTCAATAGTAGGCCTACATTATAAATTATTTATAAATAAAAACTGCTGTTCACCTGGTTTAAGATGTCAGTCTCGTTACATGTCAAAGCAATCAAAAACAACAAATACACATACTGTAGGTCGTTTGGCCTAGACTCAAAGAACTTCCTTGCCAAATTTCGTTAAAATCAGTCCACGTGTTTCTCGGCAATCGTGCAACTAAGAGAGATACGTACAGACGTGAGGGAAAATGATCGAGTTAAAACAGGAACTCACGTCTCTCGGTCAATTAGACTCATACAACTCGATTCACCGATACCTAAAAATCCCCGATCCTCACTGGTAATGAAAGAATCGATAATCAATTATTTTATCACCACGTCTTACTACCCGTTCAGGTTTTACGTATATATTAAAGTCACCCTAATGGGGCAGGGATAACGAAGAAAACTTTATAGAGGTAATTTACCCGTATTTGCGTGGAGGGAGAGTGGGAAACCATTTAGGATAAACCACCCTCAATAGACCTGACCTGGATTTGAACCCCGATCTCCAAGACGTCATCAGGCCAGTCTAACACGAGCGTGATGCCTTAGACCGTTCGACCACTGAAGCGTTTCACAATCAGTCTTAATATCAAGAACTTTGATACTTCAATTATTAGCTTCCAAATAACAGGAATTGAAAGTTCTGTCAATGAAATAAAACGACATAATTCAGAATTGGGTGGTCTTCCATTACGAGAATTATTGGTTTATTTGGCGTTTCACCTCAATACCAGCGAATTGTTAATGTACTCAACATGATCTCTGTGTTCTGGTGACCTAGAACAGATCTAACATATGTGGACGTTTTGTTAATGTACTCAACATGAACTCTGTGTTCTGGTGACCTAGAACAGATCTAACATATGTGGACGTTTTGTTAATGTACTCAACATGAACTCTGTGTTCTGGTGACCTAGAACAGATCTAACATATGTGGACGTTTTGTTAATGTACTCAACATGAACTCTGTGTTCTGGTGACCTAGAACAGATCTAACATATGTGGACGTTTTGTTAATGTACTCAACATGAACTCTGTGTTCTGGTGACCTAGAACAGATCTAACATATGTGGACGTTTTGTTAATGTACTCAACATGAACTCTGTGTTCTGGTGACCTAGAACAGATCTAACATATGTGGACGTTTTGTTAATGTACTCAACATGATCTCTGTGTTCTGGTGACCTAGAACAGATCTAACATATGTGGACGTTTTGTTAATGTACTCAACATGAACTCTGTGTTCTGGTGACCTAGAACAGATCTAACATATGTGGACGTTTTGTTAATGTACTCAACATGATCTCTGTGTTCTGGTGACCTAGAACAGATCTAACATATGTGGACGTTTTGTTAATGTACTCAACATGAACTCTGTGTTCTGGTGACCTAGAACAGATCTAACATATGTGGACGTTTTGTTAATGTACTCAACATGATCTCTGTGTTCTGGTGACCTAGAACAGATCTAACATATGTGGACGTTTTGTTAATGTACTCAACATGAACTCTGTGTTCTGGTGACCTAGAACAGATCTAACATATGTGGACGTTTTGTTAATGTACTCAACATGATCTCTGTGTTCTGGTGACCTAGAACAGATCTAACATATGTGGACGTTTTGTTAATGTACTCAACATGAGCTCTGTGTTCTGGTGACCTAGAACAGATCTAACATATGTGGACGTTTTGTTAATGTACTCAACATTAGCTCTGTGTTCTGGTGACCTAGAACAGATCTAACATATGTGGACGTTTTGTTAATGTACTCAACATGAGCTCTGTGTTCTGGTGACCTAGAACAGATCTAACATATGTGGACGTTTTGTTAATGTACTCAACATGATCTCTGTGTTCTGGTGACCTAGAACAGATCTAACATATGTGGACGTTTTGTTAATGTACTCAACATGATCTCTGTGTTCTGGTGACCTAGAACAGATCTAACATATGTGGACGTTTTGTTAATGTACTCAACATGATCTCTGTGTTCTGGTGACCTAGAACAGATCTAACATATGTGGACGTTTTGTTAAGTATTTTCTTATTATTTAGTTTTGTTAGCTATTTTTTCTTATACATTTTATTACAGGATTTAAATGAGTAACTTGTTTCATTGCGATGTTGGACGCATTGAAAGATATTTGTAAATGTTCAGGAATCGAAAAATCGTGGTTAAAATTTAAGAATATGAATCGAGACGTATATATTATGTATTTTATTTATATTAAATGACGTCTTACTACCCATCCGAGCAATCTGAAGTGTTATTAAATATTGGTTCTAAGCATAGTCGCATCCAAACAGATCCTTTTTAAACGAAGAGGAAAAATCCTGTTTAAATGACGCTGTGCTCATGACAAAATATTCAAGACCTATTGATATTACCAAGAATAAAAAAATAATTTAAATGTTTATACTGGGGAAATATTTTATTTATAATGTTTTCTGTCATAATAACTGCAAAAATAAGGACTTTAACACACGTAAAGCCCTCCCTCGTTCCCCCTCCACCAACCGTAAGCCATAGAAGCTGTATTTGGGACTTGAGCGCATGATATATATTTATATATATATATATATATATATATTGGTCAATAAAACTCTAACGAGTTGACTTTGTTGTGTTCCTTATACCCTGTCCCAAGTACGAGAATGGGGGAGTGGGGGGGGGAGGTTTGAGGGGGAAGAGAGGACAGATAGGGAGCACTATCATTTATCATCGCATCGCGACGCCTTCCTCAGACCCAGGCTCGTCTCATTAATTCACAATCCGACGTCCAATTTACTCGATTAAATCGTTGGGTGACCCCTCTCCCCCTCCTAACACCCCCCTCCCCTTCGAACACTCTTTCCAGTGGCGTACCGAGACGTGGACCACAGTCTTAACACCTGCCTTCACTAGAGATGGGAACTTTCAGGACCAATTTCCCAGAACGTTTTCTGATAAAAAAATGTCAGTTCATTGAACCCCGAGGGAAGGGGATGTGTTATAATATTGCAATATTAATATATTTGGTCTACAATGGACTGACCTTAGTTACACTTTCAGCCACCGAGCGCTGTAGTCGATACATGAGTGTGAGTAAAGAAATGTTATTGTGACTCATCTGATAGTTAATATTTCTGGTGATAGAAATTAAACTGACTGGAGAAACTTTAATACTTGAGATGTATTTTTAAATAGTTAGAGAGCTTTTAGGAAAATAGTGAAAGGACTTTTCTGGAAGATTTCCCATTCGACGTGTTCATTCTTTAAAGGGAAACCTCAATTTTCATAGAAAAGGCCTTCGGGAAAATATAAACACATTTCTTGATATGAACATTGCCAGCATTTAACTTTATTACTACCGTTACTTTATAGGTATTGATTATATATATCATAAGTGAAAGCTGCAGATGCAGCTGCAGCTGCAGATGGAAATAGTTGTAGTGAATCCTGCAATAGCTTTGATCTACCGTCGCGTCGGCTCGATCACAGCAAGTCTGGATTTAATACCGAGGGGAGCGAAGCATGACCTGGGGTTGGTATTTTTTTTATAATTTTATAACAAATAACATTTTTGGCTCAAATATGTAAAACATTGCTTCAGTAGAAACAATTACTTTGGTTTTCTACAATTTATATTATTAAATCTTCTTGAATATTTGTCAAGAACATTATAGAATTTGAGTAGAATTTTTGGTAAAAAGTCCTGTTAAAATTTCACTATTCTCACGACAGATTTTCAAGAATTGTCGATGACCCACTTCGGTGGCCGCATGGTCTAAGGCGCTACTCTCACAGTATACTAGACTGCCAATGACGGGGATATCGAGGTTCGAATCTAGGTCGGGTTTAATGGGGGTGGTTTTGTCCAAAATATTTTTCACTCTCCCTCCACGCAAATGCGGGCACACTTCCTATTAATATAATTTTTCCTTTTGTCAGTGTACTTAGACCGCCAATGCACTTTGTCTTATGCAGCTAAATTAAATTACATTATTAATAGTTTATATATATATATATATGTATATTATATTCAATCGTATTTTACTTTTGGCCCAAAATTTTTTTGTTGAAAAAAATGCAAAATAGATGCAACTTAACTCGCGCACCCTTTAATACCACCGTAATATTAGTTGACTCCTCCTAAGTTCAAATATCCCTATTTAAAGGATTATCCCTTTACTGGTCTGGTTGAGAGAATCAACGACAGGGCAGGGGGTGGGAGCCCCCTATATAGTCCCCCCACCCCTGCCTGCGTGAACAATCAGGGGTCAAGTCTCAACAGCGGTGGGACGCACTCTATCAGATTAAAAAACGCTTACAATTAATTTGGTTCTTGAAGTTTTCTCTCGGAGCAAGACTCGTGTAGGATAAACTTTAGACATGAGATTTTATCAACACGAGAACTAGAAACAAACAACCTAGGACAACACTTAGCTCTAGTGCTAGTAATTGTAATATCTGGGGAACAGGACCAACACATACACAGGGATATAGACTTACAAACATACTTAAGGCGATTGGCCCTTTTCATTTGGCGTGGAAATACAGAGCCGTGGGAACAAACGGTTATCATCAAGAATTTTTGTTGTTTTGCAATTTTCTTTTCGGAAACGGTGTGTTCAAGAATAGAAGCGTGTTGATTAAGTTATACTTTTTATATACACACACCTCCTCTATAATTTTAATAGTGATCAAATATCGATAATTTTGACATTTTTAAATAGAAAACTGCCGGCTTCAAAACAAAAAATAAGAAAATTTAACAATTAATAAACATCGATACATTATCTTAGAAGGAGTGTTGAAAATATTAACATAAAAATTTCACTCGTTCTCAAGAAAACTGGTATTTACAAACGTATGATTTTTTCGCAAGACCTGTCCGGTAGCTAGCGCCATCTACGTTTTCCGTGATCCATTTGTTCTTGTTGGCGCGGAAGGATACTTTGGTCAGTTGTGAAGCCACGCCACATCTTTCACCCTCCCGCCCACCATCTAACAAAATAGGTTTCATACTTGCACTCGACAGGGCTAAGGGTCTTAACCTAGGACAGCAACACTAAACACTCAACACTAACACCAGGAATGGTAATATCTGGGAAACAGAACGAGCATACACAGGAATATAGACTTACAAATAGAATTAACCTAATACAACACTAACAAAGGAGATATATCAGGACCCACCTGTTCTTTACAAAGTCCCCCATACCACTGAGCCACGTGGCCAAGCAAGGCACAGAGTCCTTGTGTTCCAGTGTGTTTATGTATATAAGCTACATCTGTTGAAGGGACGCACCCTAGGTCCCCTGGTTGCCATGACAACAGTGGCGCTAGACCCTCTCCTCCCTCCGACAGTGCGACTCTGGCGGCGCAAGGCAGTAGCTCCATCAAGATAACGTAGTGGTGTGCGCACTTAGAAAGAGAATAGCCGGGACCGCAGATGAAAATATTCAAAACGCTATTTTGTTGACAAAATATTTTCCCTTTAGAATCTCTAGATTCACGAACAAAAAGATTTTTTTTAGATCTGGTTGATAAATTTTTTTTTGAAAAAAACAACACATTTTGACTCATAATTTTTAGTTTAGTCTACTCCAAATTTTACGAAAAGTGTTTACATCCTGACGAGAAATTACATTTTATTGTGAATATATAAGGAAAAAACATTTCAAAACAAATTGGAATAAAATATATTTTTTTTGTAAAATTGTTAAAAACAAACTCCCGAGATTTCAGAATTAATATACATTAGAGTTAATTCTGATAATATAAGAAGCGAACTAAGAAAATCGGGATCAGTTCGTTAAAATTTGCGACCAGTAGGCCAACATACATACATACATACATACATACATACATACATACATACATACATACATACATACATACATACATACATGCATGCATGAATGCATACATACATACATGCATACATGCATACATACATACATACATACATACATACATACATACATACATACATACATACATACATACATACATACATACATACATACATACATACATACATACATACATACATACATACATACATACATACATACATACATACATACATACATAGGCCTACATACATACACACACACACACACACACACACACACACATACATGGATGCATACAGAACAACGGAAAAGATTCACACGATAAACTTCTTTAAGAGATTTTAGCTTTATGAATAATTTCAATCGAATATTATTTTAATAGACATGTAGATAGATATCAGTTGGCTCTTTATAAAATATTAATGTGTGTGAATTGCAAAATAAATTACACCAGTTGAATCCTCTAGCACTTTGTCATATGTGGTGTAGTTAGTCAGTTCTAGCACTAGCTCTTGTGTGTAGTTAGTCAGTTCTAGCACTATCTCTTGTGTGTAGTTAGACAGTTCTAGCACTAGCTCTTGTGTGTAGTTAGTCAGTTCTAGCACTAGCTCTTGTGTAGTTAGTCAGTTCTAGCACTAGAATTCAATCCATCCTGAGTTAGATAGGGCGTAGTATAGCTCGTCTTCAAACAAAGGACGCTAAAAAGTCGGCGTTGGTGGAGTCGCCTCATTATTTCCAACCCAGGCAGCGGCGCCGAGATATTGTCCCGGCTCTTTCTTCTTCTTGTTCCCGGTGTTAATTAGCGGGGCGGAGGTAATTAGCTCCTCCCCGCGCCACCCATACTTCTCGCGGTGAGTGTTTGCGCAGCACTTGTAAGAGTAAACTAGGCCAGGCGTCGGGACGCGTGCAAGAGGTCCGACGGGCCCTTCACTCGCGTCGCTATGAGCTCCCGGTTGTCGTAAACGCGTGAATTCAGGCCAAGTGCTGCAATGGATCACAATTTGTGAAGGGACTGTACCCTTGACTTAGATCCAGTCCTACACCACGGGGTCGGATGACACGAAGACGGACTGTCCAGATACAATCAGGTTCTAATATAATTGGAGGATACGTATCCTTAAATATACGTGTAAGGGCGTGTGTAGTAAACAATTAAGCTACCAGATCTTTTGGTGTATTCTGGTCTTAACCTTAACTTATTTTTGCAGTTTTTTATGACCAATCAACATATTTTTTGTCAAAATAACTAGAAAATTGCTTCTGTGTATACGTTCAGTCTAATTATTTACACATAGATAATCACACTTATTAAACTCAATTTATTAAATCCATTTCCTAAAAAAACTAAATTTTCCAAACTCAAATATTGACTACATTTAATTCCAGAGCTAGAAATAAAATCACGATTTCTCATACAAGTTTTATTTGAAACAAACTAATATTAAGTTTGAACAACCTCCATAATCGTTTTGGGTGTAGGAGTATTACCAGGTACAGCCAGAAATAGTAGGTGTACGAGTATTACCAGGTACAGCCAGAAATAGTAGGGAAAAAACCCCACTTTTTGTTTATTTAGGGGCTACATAAAACACCCAACATAATCTCAAAATATAAAATGTTCACGATTACAATTTGTTTCATCTATATATGAGAAATCTGCTTTGGTGGCCACATGGTCTAAGGCATCACTCTCGTGTTATACCAGACTTCCAATGACAGGGATATTGGGGTTCGAATCCCAATTGTGCGTAATTGGAATGATTTTCCCAAAATGGTTTTCCACTCCCCCACCACGTGAATTCGGGTTCCCTTGCTCTAAATCCAACCTTCCTAATCCCTAACTCATTAGCGTATTTAGTACATATGCGTATAACCGGAACAGGTAGTAAGACGCGGTGCTAATATATATAAATATATGTGAGGATGTATATACAAGTTGATAAGCCAGTCGCTGCATCACTAGTAGGTGCAGGCCTAGGTTAAAATGCCACTCTGCCATGATGGAGAACTATGGTATATCTGTTATTCGCGAAATAAATAAACGATGCTCTTCACAAAACCTCTCCTCCAAAGTGTCCCCTGTTGTTGATGATAAAACATCCCGCAAAGCAAAACTGTATAACATCTAGTATTGGAGCCATCTCACGGCGTTAGCCTTTGTAGAAGATAGTGATTGATGTTTCCTCAACTTTCTCTAGTCGCTTACCCCTTTCTGGACTAGGTCCTAGCCACTTCTTTCTGGAACATGTCCTAACCACCCTTTTGGAACATATCCTAACCAACGTACCCCTTTCTGGACCATGACCTAGCCAACGTACTCTTTTCAGCTCTTCATTTAAACCAAGAAACACACTCGTTATCTTGTAAACTATAAATGGTCGTTATAAAATTTAGTAAAGCTCTGTGATGAATTAAACAAAACCGAGACAATGGGAAAGAGAGGCTTTTAAAGGCTCACATCGTGTTAAAAATATGTGTTTATTTGTTCATAAGAATGACCATTTAAAATAATGTTTTATTACTAATAAAACTCAGAGGTACTTTAAGTCGGTCACATGTACCATCTGAAATCTTTCATGTACCCTTGAAATAATAGACCCACTGCAGACATGATAGCAAGTTTTGTTAAATATCTTTTAATACTTCTATAATTTTATTAAGGTATGTTGAATTTGTAACAATTTTTGAGCCATCTTAAGAAATTATCAAACATATTTCCCTTTATTTGATCTGAAATACGTAAGATTACGTCATTGTTTCGGACCAATATTTCATGTGTTTTTTTTATCTCAGGCCTAAATCTTTACTTTGAAATGTAGTTTACAGTCAGTTAAGGTTGGATGAACGGAAGCGAGAGATAAAACCAGTAGAGTAAATAAAACATTGCTTTATTAAGTCTCATTTTCTATATATAGTATTGTCAACAGAAATTTTTGAAAATTAGTTTGTCATTTACATTCTGAAATTTGAGAAAGAAAAACTTTCTCTCTTCATAAAAAAAAATACATGTCCGAAGTCCACTGTATTCATGACATATGTTCAACAACAACCGTTGATATTACCAAGTGGAGAAAATTAAACTGAACATAGCTAATGGAGCAACATTTGATTAATTTTTACCATCAAAAATTGTTAAAAAAAACTGCAAAAATACTGTCATTAGCTCACTGTTTCCTAAACATTCCACAGTAAGAACAAATTATAACTACTTCCTTTTCCAAGTGGTTTTAGTTACTAATCAATAGCCTTAAGAAAACACGAAACATATAAAAATATCGCACTGTTTTTAAATTACCGTCCAACCCCTTCCCCCCCCCATACCCCCAATAATTAAAATGTAACGAAACTAAAACGATCCCGATCCATCTCGTTCTTTACGTCACCTCGGCATGGACTCTGACGTCATCCAGTTCTCAGTGACGTCAGAGGGCACTGATTTGTGCGGTGAGTTCTCGGGACGGTGTCCGGTAGCTTGAATCTCCCGCCACCCCCCCCCCCTTTCCTACTTTCTTCCCCCTTTCCCACACCCTACTAGTAAATTATGAAATGTGAGGTCCGTTGCTCCTCCAATATCCCTCCTCCTCCCTCCTCCTTCCTCCTCCTGAACTAAAGCTGGTAATTCTAAACCTGCGACAGCTCGAGCTGCCCTATGCAAGACGAGGCTCCACTCCTGCGCATGCGCGAACAATGAGAGCTGCACACTAGAGGGGAAGGGGATTAGGGAAGAGGGGGAACCAATCAAATATGGTCTTTATAACATATTTTAATTATTTTTTTAAAAATATCGACGGTGGTAGGTTTATTTTCTTACAAATGTTTAAGATAACAAAATAAGTGGGAAATACCATTTTTATACCTGAATTTACTACAAATGGATATTTGAAGCATCTCTAAGAATATACAAACAGGTTTTTTTTGCGGTCAATAATTCTCAATTTTTTAAAAAAATACAGGGAAACATTTTCACTTATCTCAACTTCACTCTTTTATTAATTTAGAATCTAAGAAATCCCACCACGATACGACGTCTGGTTCGAGCTGTATTAAAAACCTAAGTTAGGGGTTTACCGGGGGGTGAGACGGGAAATTAGGTCTCATCAATAAACCCCGTAATACTTTTTCTCTTTCATTTTTTGACACTCCTCCCTCCCAATGTGACACTATGTAGACCAGAAGTGGCCAAAGAGTCGACCGTGATCTACCGGTCAACACGGTCGCCTAGTTTGGTCGATTATCTCGTAGATCGATTAAAAAAAGATCGAGAGAAAGAAATTTAAATAGATATTTGCAGAATTTTTCTCGAATCAACATTAGAAAAATCTAAATATCGAATCTGTCTGACTGATGACCATTTACAATCCTGCCTTCGTTTATGGCAGAGTAATTTACGAATATAAACTCTCATTTCAACAAACTATCTTAGGATTATGCAGCAACTTCAAAGTCAAGTGTTAGTGAGAAAATTAGAGGAGATTTTGTGTTCTGTGGTTTGATTAAAAAAACTTAATTTCAATGTGTGAAAGGACTATACGTTTTTATATAAATTAATTAACTATTTAAACAAAACAAAACGGGTTATTATTTTTTTTACCATCGAACAAACAACATAAGCCTATGGTTCCGTAGTAGATCGCAAAGGATTTCCCTTCTTGGAGTAGATCCCTAGATCTAAAGTCTGGCCACTCCTGATGTAGACATTAGAGCTAACCCATCCATCCCTTCTCAACAGACACGTCAAGAGATCAGTGTAATTGTAGTCCCTGGTGTAAATAGCCCCTCTCACCTGTAGATAAAGTATTACTAATAATCACCCGCTTCGGTGGCCACGTAGTCTAACGCGCTACTCCTGCGGTGGACTAGACTGCCGATTAAAGGAAGATCAAGGTTCTAATCTCGGTCAGGTGTACTGAGGGTGACTTTTACAAAATGGTTTTCAACTCTCCCTCCACGTTAATGCGGGTACACATCCTATTAATATAACCTTCCTAAAACCATTAGTGTAATTATTACATAAGTGTATAATACGAACGGGTAGTAAGACGTGGTGACTAAATAAATAAATTATTACTAATAATCACCTATCAGTTGGTACCTTCAACCACTAAGCTACGAACTAATTTATAAAGTGTCGAAAAAAAGGGCTGTAAAAATCTGCCGATAGCAAACAAAAGATATATCTATATCTATAGCTAAGTGTGTTAACAGCCCTACATCTCCTCCACCATCTAAACTACCCTAGTGGCGCCTGTAAAAAGTGTGTTAATTCCGACCAGGGGGGGTAGTTCCCACCCCCTCCAACTCACCTGGTGCGGCGGCCGCTACTTTATTTACAAGGACCGGGGTGTTTGGGTGCTAGCAAGGGATGGTAGGGGGGGGGTTAAAACGCCACGGGCAATTCTCACGCCGTTTGCTCGCCCAGAAAAGGGGGAGGGGGGCAAGTGCACCCCGGAGACGACGACCAACCAACGGCCGACGCACTCTTTCTTTCTTTCTTTCTTTCTCTTTTTTCCCGGCTGTTCTCTGTTAGAGCTGACGGAGGTGGCGAGAAAAAAAAACTTGCTTTCTACTTTTTTTTTGTTTCCCCATTATGGCCCTCTAGTGCCAGTAATGGCTATCAACGAGTTAACTAACCCAACATCCAATCGTTATTTTATATCCAGGGGTGATCGTCTGTACCATGAAGTCAAACCATGACTCTGGGTTCGAACCCTTGCACTTGTTCACGAATGCTTAGTTTCACGCGAAGCTGTCAATATCTGTCCGGGTCGTTTATTTAGCCGATAATTTGACTATTTGAAGCATTTTAATATCCATATAATATTAATGACCTCCGGACAGATAGAGCTAACTCCGGATAGATAGAGCCAACTGCGGACAAATTGAGCCAACTCCGGACAGATGGAGCTAACTGCGGACAGATAGAGCTAACTGCGGATAGATAGAGCCAACTGTGGACAGATAGAGCCAACTGCGGACATAAAGAACCAACTCCTGACAGGGTTGTACAATTCCCTCTGTTCCTGGTGCCACAGCGGGAAGAGGTTGATGGATCTTATTCAAACTTAATATTTAGATATTTGATGGTCGTAACTCGAGGGAAAATATTGGTTTTTATTCTTGACATAAAATTAAGAGTAGAGTTCACTGATGAATAGTATTTGAAATATATATTATTTCAAAAATTTTATTTTGCGCTTTGATTGCAATGTGGAGCTAATCAATGTATCTGTAATCGTTTTGTCTAATAACCAGCGCGGCCGAGTTGAAGTGCGTCGTGGGAACCACTCGACCCCGGCTGTTGACACGTAGGGCGTTGATAACGTTCAAGTGCGAAAATCCTTTCTCTCATTCCCCTTCATCCCCCCCCCCCCCCCAAGCCAACAAAATGAAAATAACTTGTGGGAGCCACTTAAAAATTAATAATCCCTCCCTTGGGTCCCACTCTTTCATCCTCCACCCTTCCTACTCCCACCCTTGTCAACCACCGACCAATGGGAGCGTGTCTGACGGTCACGTGACCCTCCTCAAACCTACCCCTCAGTGCCTTGCTCGATTGTAGTGGGCTGGGTGCGAACCCGGAACCAAGAGACACCTTGGCGTTCCTCTCAATGTCCCCGTACTCAATAGGCTCACTTCAAGCTGTCGGGCTAATAATAGGGCTCTGGGGTGGACTAGTGGCGCGCCGCGTGTCAAGTTAGTGAACCTTATCGTTAATAAAACATGATACTCGCTTTGAAATATTCCTCTGTCATCAATATCTAAATAAAGTAATCTCTATTAAAATACATAGACTTGTAGGTAGACAAGTGGTTCCCAGATATGATCCCCCCCCCCTCGCTCCATCGAAGTCTCACAATATCCCCCCTTAACCCACCCTCCCCGCCCCTTTCCCCCATCCCCAACAACTAACTTCATTTGTCATGTTATAATGCATATAGCAACACCTAGTTAGCTAGTTCTCATATGTCAATATTTAAAAATTATATCCGAGTATAATATAACATTTTAGATATAAAAACACTTAATATTACACGAGCAAAATAATTATGAAGATACTCAACGTCTTACCGATGAATGGATGACGTAGAATAGAATCTTCAAACGTAAATGAAACTAAACACAACATTCTGATAAATAGCTTCAATCATGGAGTATACTGGCAAGAGTGGAACTTCGCGGACCTGGATGCAGATTATCGCGCTGTAATATAGTCAAACTCTTTATTGAATAAAGTTCTATAGAACGAGGCCTCAATAGACTTTCTAGTCAAAGGTTTACTCTTCAAAAAGCTGTCAACTTTACAAAGACTAAAGAGTTTGGTGTTTAATTTTAATCAAAACGTGTTTTTCCCCTTCACACCACGACGAGAAGTTTAAAACGACCTTATTCTAGAACTCTCCATCTTAGCTCAACAGTCTTGTGCGGTGGAACTGGATATTTAACTGACTAGCAAATTAAAGAAATACAACATACACATATTGTATTCACTTATACACAATCATACACAGCTCAGTGTTTCCATGGTGATGTAAACAAAGTATGCTTGTATAGAGAGCAACTTCGTACACAGAAGAAAAGCAGAAAATTCGCTAGGAAAATTGGGATTTCATTAGAAGTTACTATTTTTTTTCCTACTCTTGGACCCCTGAACTTTAAAATGGGGGTTGTTTTGTCAACATATTTAATGTCATTTTCTCGTATTTTCAATTAAGTAGCGTAAATGGGATTTCAAATTATATATAGATTACATTCTACATAAAAACTAGTGCAAGTAAAATTTATGTATATTTTAAAATACTAAGTGTATATACTCAAAAGAAGTTTTGAAAACTATATCTAATTATGATGGTGACATTTTAGTGTTCATCTAAAATGTAAGATACACGATTTTGTTAAAATTAACCACGTATAAAAAAAACCTTATAGGGTTTAACGTCAAGTAATGAGTTGATGTAAAGAAAAGTACGAGATAAAGGATGGTGAAGTGGAGAAAGGGAGTTATGAGCAAGATAAGACAGTCTATGTGTCATTATAACCCAGCAAGTCCATATCCTGACCTCCCAGCAGTCTATGTGTCATTATAACCCAGCAAGTCCATATCCTGACCTCCCAGCAGTCTATGTGTCAAACTCAGCAAGTCCACATCCTGACCTCCCAGCTGTCTATGTCATTATAACCCAGCAAGTCCATATCCTGACCTCCCAACAGTCTATGTCATTATAACCCAGCAAGTCCATATCCTGACCTCCCAGCAGTCTATGTGTCATTATAACCCAGAAAGTCCATATCCTGACCTCCCAGCAGTCTATGTGTCAAACTCAGCAAGTCCACATCCTGACCTCCCAGCTGTCTATGTGTCATTATAACCCAGCAAGTCCATATCCTGACCTCCCAGCAGTCTATGTGTCATTATAACCCAGCAAGTCAATATCCTGACCTCCCAGCTGTCTATGTGTCATTATAACCCAGAAAGTCCACATCCTGACCTCCCAACAGTCTATGTCATTATAACCCAGCAAGTCCATATCCTGACCTCCCAGCTGTCTATGTGTCATTATAACCCAGAAAGTCCACATCCTGACCTCCCAACAGTCTATGTCATTATAACCCAGCAAGTCCATATCCTAACCTCCCAGCAGTCTATGTGTCATTATAACCCAGAAAGTCCACATCCTGACCTCCCAACAGTCTATGTCATTATAACCCAGCAAGTCCATATCCTGACCTCCCAGCAGTCTATGTGTCATTATAACCCAGAAAGTCCACATCCTGACCTCCCAACAGTCTATGTCATTATAACCCAGCAAGTCCATATCCTGACCTCCCAGCAGTCTATGTGTCATTATAACCCAGCAAGTCCATATCCTGACCTCCCAGCGGTCTGTGTGTCATTATAACCCAGCAAGTCCATATCCTGACCTCCCAGCAGTCTATGTGTCATTATAACCCAGAAAGTCCATATCCTGACCTCCCAGCAGTCTATGTGTCATTATAACCCAGCAAGTCAATATCCTGACCTCCCAGCTGTCTATGTGTCATTATAACCCAGCAAGTCCATATCCTGACCTCCCAGCTGTCTATGTGTCATTATAACCCAGAAAGTCCACATCCTGACCTCCCAGCAGTCTATGTGTCATTATAACCCAGCAAGTCCATATCCTGACCTCCTAGCAGTCTATGTGTCATTATAACCCAGCAAGTCCACATCCTGACCTCCCAACAGTCTATGTCATTATAACCCAGCAAGTCCACATCATGACCTCCCAACAGTCTATTTGTCATTATAAACCAGCAAGTCCATATCCTGACCTCCCAGCAGTCTATTTGTCATTATAAACCAGCAAGTCCACATCATGACCTCCCAACAGTCTATGTCATTATAACCCAGCAAGTCCATATCCTGACCTCCTAGCATTGTGCCATTATAACCCAGCAAGTCCATATCCTGACCTCCCAGTGGTCTATGTCCCAATCAAAGCACCAGATGTGGGTAATATCTCGCACTCTTAAAGAGGGGGAGTTGTAGGATTGGAAAGTGAAGGGTAAGGGGCGCGCTAGTGGATTGGAGAGTGATTGGATTAGAGAGACCCTCTCGTGCCGGTAGCCGAGGACACGCCATATAACCCGGACACGGCATGCCTCATCAAATTACACGCGCCTTATTGATGCCAGGGGTTAACATACACTGCAGCAACGTGGCGCGGGGCTAGTATCTGTGAGGTGGAAACATACAGGCGTCATTAGGACAATATTGTGACTCCTCTTGATGGGGGTTTCCCATCATCTTTCCAGACGGAGTTAGTAGTTTCTTAAACACTATACACGTTTATTTTGTTATTACAAAACTGGTGCTATTTTATAGTAATTGATTAAAAGTGACAGCTTTAGATCACATGACTTGACCTATGAATACATTAGAGTAGATGTAGTAACTGTTCTAGTTGTCAGATAAGGTTCTTCCTATGAAAGTAGATCTAGTAACTGTTTTAGTTTTCAGATAAGGTTCTTCCTATGAAAGTAGATCTAGTAACTTTTCTTGCTGTTAGATAAGGTTCTTCCTATGAGAGTAGATCTAGTAACTGTTCTAGCTGTCAGATAAGGTCCTTCCTATGAAAGTAGATCTAGTAACTGTTCTAGCTGTCAGATAAGGTTCTTCCTATTAAAGTAGATCTAGTAGCTGTTCTAGCTGTTAGATAAGATTCTTCCTATGAAAGTAGCTCTAGTAACTGTTCTAGCTGTAAGATAAGGTTCTCCCTATGAGAGTAGATCTAGTAACTGTTTTAGCTGTCAGATAAGGTTCCTCCTATGAAAGTAGATCTAGTAACTGTTCTAGCTGTCAGATAAGGTTCTTCCTATGAAAGTAGATCTAGTAGCTGTTCTAGCTGTTAGATAAGATTCTTCCTATGAAAGTAGCTCTAGTAACAGTTCTAGCTGTAAGATAAGGTTCTCCCTATGAAAGTAGATCTAGTAACTGTTCTAGCTGTAAGATAAGGTTCTCCCTATGAGAGTAGATCTAGTAACTGTTTTAGCTGTCAGATAAGGTTCCTCCTATGAAAGTAGATCTAGTAACTGTTCTAGCTGTCAGATAAGGTTCTTCCTATGAAAGTAGATCTAGTAACTTTTCTTGCTGTTAGATAAGGTTCTTCCTATGAGAGTAGATCTAGTAACTGTTCTAGCTGTCAGATAAGGTTCCTCCTATGAAAGTAGATCTAGTAACTGTTCTAGCTGTCAGATAAGGTTCTTCCTATGAAAGTAGATCTAGTAACTGTTCTAGCTGTCAGATAAGGTTCTTCCTATGAAAGTTGATCTAGTAGCTGTTCTAGCTGTTAGATGAGATTCTTCCTATGAAAGTAGATCTAGTAACTGTTCTAGCTGTCAGATAAGGTTCTTCCTATGAAAGTAGATCTAGTAACTGTTCTAGCTGTCAGATAAGGTTCTTCCTATGAAAGTAGATCTAGTAACTGTTCTAGCTGTCAGATAAGGTTCTTCCTATGAAAGTAGATCTAGTAACTGTTCTAGCTGTCAGATAAGGTTCTTCCTATGAAAGTAGATCTAGTAGCTGTTCTAGCTGTTAGATAAGATTCGTCCTATGAAAGTAGCTCTAGTAACTGTTCTAGCTGTTAGATAAGGTTCTTCCTATGCAAATATAAATACGGAAATTACAGATTCATTTCCTGTGTCCTGAGATAAATGTTGGTGACAACTGTAATGAGAGGGTGGGAGAATATAATTCACTCAGAGAGTTACAACATTACGAGCCTTTGACTACCCCTCTCTTTTGGGTGATTGGTTCACGAAAATTAGACTTTGATAAGTTGATCTAGAAAAATAGATAAAAAATTAATTTATAAATGCTACAGTCAATAAAGTGTAGATGTATTAAGTGAAATTACCAAACAACAAAAATGTATAATTGACATATAATTTTGCTAAGAAACATAGTGTAAGATATGAACATTTTTATAAAATTATAATTCATCATTAACTAAAATATAAATCTCAAACGAGTTGATGAGAAATCTAAAACATAAGCTTACATATTAAGATATTAATACACAAATATAAGATACAACATGTAATACGAACAATGTTCTTAATTCCAATTAATTTATAAATGAATATTTTTATCCATTTTTCTAGACCAGCTTATCTAAGTCTTAACTTTTATTGCCTTAATATTCGTTAACTAATTACAGTCCCAGGTTTTTAAACATATGTGGTAATAATATCACACATGTACCCATTTCGGAAGTAAGGAGCGGCACCTAAGGGGAGAGGGGAAAGGGAATGCGTATTTCTACCGTTTTTATAAGCAAGCGAGTACATTTAAAAATTGCGCTACTACCCGCTCCTACCCCTTGGGCAAATCCGTCAGAAGGGCTCAGTGGGTTGGTTTGAGTAGCGATAAAATATTGTTGGGTTCACTATAAATGTTTATTGATAAATTATAAAGAGATAAACTATAAATTACAGAGTGTAATGTTGGTTGAACCAGTTTATATTTATAGATATTTCAGAAAGGTCCTCGCTTCTGTCTAGATGTTATAACTCTCCCTATGGTGCATATGGTGCTGACTGTACCATGTCTACAGTATTATTAGATTGTTGAGAATATTGAAACGTCCATTCCCCGTTCAGTACTTCCACCCATCCGGAATATTCTCCCAGACTGACAGTCGGTCAGGCAGTGGCAGGTTACAAGGCACTAGAAGACCCTTGGATCTTAAGTGTTTCCTCTCACGCTATCGCCAAAACTCGGGGCTTTTATGTCCCAAATACGCTCTGTTCCCCCAATAAGGGGGTGGCCAGACTGGGCGAGCGACTTAAATATACAATAGAACACATTGGTTGTAATGAGAGGTGGCCAGACTGGAGCAAGCGACTAAAATATACAATATAACACATTGGTTGTAATGAGAGGTGGCCAGACTGGAGCGAGCGACTGAGCGCGCACGCTTGAAAGATAGAACTGGTTCTATTTTTCAAGCGCGCGCGCGACCCGGTACAGTCTAGTTTACAGGCGCTATGCAATATTATTGTATGTTGGTTCATTGAGTGCTAGGAAAACTTCTCATTTTGACATTTTTATTATTATCGATAGGTTCAGCACACTTGCTACTAACAGCCTAATCTAATTGGTAATATCATAAACCATACATATATGTATATATATGTATAAAACTGATATGTTAAAATACTTCAATATTATTGAATTAGGCCTTTACAAATAAGAATTATCATTCGCTTGACCCGCCTCGGTGGCGTAGTTGGCTAACGCGCTAGTCGTGTTGAGCTCGACCGCCGAGGACGGGGAGATCGAGGTTCGAATCTCGGTCGGGTGAACTGGGGGTGGTTTTTCCTAGATGGTTTTCCACTCTCCCTCCACGCAAATGCAGGTTCACTTCCTCTAAATTCAATCCTCCCAATTCCTAATCCATTAGCGTAATTAGTACTTAAGCGTATAATCCGAATGGGTAGTTAGACGCGGTGCTAAATATTATTATTATTATTATTATTATTATTATTATCATTAGCTTGGAGAGAGGAGGAGAAAGCCACAACAACAAATCACTTGTTAAAACCCCCCTCAGTTCAATCAACCAAGATTCGGAGCCTCCTCGTCAACAACTAACGAGAGCTATCTGCTAATCACGCGCTCGCTCGCGCGCTTGTCAGTCTGGCCGAACCCTAAGTTTGCCATGGCTACTAATTGTTTATTTGCAATTAGGCACAACATCATCTAAGACAATAACAAATGAGTGTGGTTGCGCGTGACTTGCTTTATGTGACATCTGCTGACACCAGCGTGTTTGATTACGTCAGACCTATGCACTTTTAACAAGACAAAAGTTGCCAAGCTCTGACAGTTACTTCATTAGATACGTTTTAGTTTAGTTGTCTACACTTGCTTATATCAACAGTTGTTGAATATCTGTCATGAACATAATGGACTTTGAACATGACTTTTTCTATTCAACTATAAAGATTCTGTTCAAAGTCCGCTGTGTTCATGACAGATATTCAACAACTGTTGATATAAACAAGTGTTCACAGATTTATCTGATTACCAAACCCTTCCTTCACCTCTGACAAGACGTGTATTAATCACAATTTGTGAATGTGAGGAATGCCAGGCCTCTACCGTGGTTCGGATTCCACGTTAAACTGTAGGTCCTCCATTTCATCTCACAATCACCCTACCATTACACATTAACGTAAGTGCGTATAACCCGAACGGGTAGTAAGACGCGGTGCTAATAATAATAAACAAGTGTAGAAAACTAAACGTTTCTACTGAAACTATGTTTTATTTGTTTTGACAGCAAAAGTAAAGACCTTAAAGCACGTTCCCTTACGTCGCACCTTAAGGTCCTCTTCGTTGTAAGATATTAATAGAACAAGTTCCCAGAATCACGAGCAAGATGTTGAACTCACTTGTAGTTCTGTTTTCCATTCTTGGTTTCTACCTCTCTCCAACACACTCATGCCCTCTCCAGTGGTCTGAGCTATACTGTATCATTGTTTATATTTCTTTTAATTAGATCTAAGCTCATTATCTTGTTCCTAACGCGAATGTCCACTGTTCGCGCCTATGAACACATTAACACCGACATAAAGTTCTTCCCTGACGGAAAGGAGGCCGGCGAGATGATCTCATTACACTAGGGACGTCCCGCCTGCTTCAAGCGGGGTCTGAAGCAGAGAGGACCACTTCAAGAGGACAATACAACGCACAGCCATCCAACCAGACACCTGACACGTGGCATCCACGTGGCCTGGACGGTAATGCAGGGATTAATCCACGTGGCTCCGATGGAGTAATAAATGGAGCACTCGACTCAACTGACGGCGGCGCATGCGTGAGGAACCATCTGGCGAGAGCTGTCTGTTACTAGTAGGTGCAGGTGTAGGTCAAACTGTGATAATATGTCACGTCGTAAGAAATCGTTACCGTTACTAGTAGGTGCAGGTGTAGGTCAAACTGTGATAATATTTCACGTCGTAAGAGATCGTTACCGTTACTAGTAGGTGCAGGTGTAGGTCAAACTGTGATAATATTTCACGTCGTAAGAAATCATTACCGTTACTAGTAGGTGCAGGGGTAGGTCAAACTGTGATAATATGTCACGTCGTAAGAAATCGTTACCGTTACTAGTAGGTGCAGGGGTAGGTCAAACTGTGATAATATGTCACGTCGTAAGAAATCACTACCGTTACTAGTAGGTACAGGGGTAGGTCAAACTGTGATAATATGTCACGTCGTAAGAAATCGTTACCGTTACTAGTAGGTGCAGGGGTAGGTCAAACTGTGATAATATGTCACGTCGTAAGAGATCGTTACCGTTACTAGTAGGTGCAGGTGTAGGTCAAACTGTGATAATATTTCACGTCGTAAGAGATCGTTACCGTTACTAGTAGGTGCAGGTGTAGGTCAAACTGTGATAATATTTCACGTCGTAAGAAATCATTACCGTTACTAGTAGGTGCAGGGGTAGGTCAAACTGTGATAATATGTCACGTCGTAAGAAATCATTACCGTTACTAGTAGGTGCAGGGGTAGGTCAAACTGTGATAATATGTCACGTCGTAAGAAATCACTACCGTTACTAGTAGGTGCAGGGGTAGGTCAAACTGTGATAATATGTCACGTCGTAAGAAATCACTACCGTTACTAGTAGGTGCAGGGGTAGGTCAAACTGTGATAATATGTCACGTCGTAAGAAATCGTTACCGTTACTAGTAGGTGCAGGGGTAGGTCAAACTGTGATAATATGTCACGTCGTAAGAAATCGTTACTGTTACTAGTAGGTGCAGGGGTAGGTCAAACTGTGATAATATGTCACGTCGTAAGAAATCATTACCGTTACTAGTAGGTGCAGGGGTAGGTCAAACTGTGATAATATGTCACGTCGTAAGAAATCGTTACCGTTACTAGTAGGTGCAGGGGTAGGTCAAACTGTGATAATATGTCACGTCGTAAGAAATCGTTACTGTTACTAGTAGGTGCAGGGGTAGGTCAAACTGTGATAATATGTCACGTCGTAAGAAATCGTTACCGTTACTAGTAGGTGCAGGGTAGGTCAAACTGTGATAATATGTCACGTCGTAAGAAATCATTACCGTTACTAGTAGGTGCAGGGGTAGGTAAATTTTTCCCACCGAGAATCCCCGCTGAACGAAACTAACGAAAGTAGTGATATTTTTGTGCACAGTATAATGTGGGTACCATATGTCTTGCAACAGAGTGTACACAGCGGTCCAAGAGGGCACAACATCAGACAATCAAACACCCAACACTAGCACCTAAACCAATAAGTTTCTCTGAAAGTGATCACTCAATACTCGCCTCCCTTTAGATGGAGAAAAAACACCGGTTCATTTTACTCTTTTTTTTCTCTCTCTCTCTTTTAAAAAAAATTAGAAACACGCGCACCACGCACTTTACCCTCTCCTACCACCCCCCCCCCCCCTTCTTCCTTCCTACATCCACTTGAACAAATTTGTTCTCATCCCCTCCCCCCTCCCCCCTCACCCCGGTATCGTATTGCAATGCAACCACATACAGCGGCAACCGCCAGTAGAACCGAGAGGGCAGCGAACCGATTCAACAGGGAGGGGGTTTTTTTTTCGGGTCGAGGGGGGGTGGGGGTGGTATTGTGGAAATGGGGTAGGAGGGCCGCGAGCCCATCTTCCATCTGTTATCGAGAGTGAATGGGGGTTGGGGGGGGGGTTGAACTAGAAGAGTACTTCACCGTGATTAGATTGATTGGAACAGCGTTCCTGATGAGTCTTTCGGCTACCCTCCCCCCCCCCCCCCCCGCTTTTCTTCCCCTTGCCGCTACTTCACTATTACAGTCCGTGGGTCGTCTGTCTGCCGACCAACCCCTTCACACCCCCCTAACAACCCCACAGTCTTCTATATCCTGTGCCAAGACATTTTGTTGAAATGCTGAGGGAAAATAAAACGTCTTTTTTAAAAAAAAGAAAGAGAGAGAGAGAAATCTCTTTTTTCTTTCTTTTAAGTGGAAATGGTTAGTTTTTCCAGTTACCTATCCTCAGCGTTTCATTAGGATAGTTATTTCCAAGTAAAGATATTTATAAGATATTCCTCAGCACGTATTGAGACCTGGTTAGGCTAATCGTGTTATTACTTGATGCTCACTAACTTGAATTATCACTAGGAAGTGAAGATCACTTTTTTCAGTGCTGGCCTGTAACGGGTCTCGCGTCTCGTGACCAGCAATACAATAAAGGAAATTGAAATAAAAATTATTATCAGGTATATTTACTTATTATTATTTTATTACTGTACCAACACTGGCTTTTGGCGACAGAATTATCAAACCTGAGGGATTATAATGTAATTAAAATACATATAATTAAAATATTAATAGAATTTAAGTTTTATAATTCTACAAAGATTAAAAAAAAAAGGTCGATTTAGTTAAATTTCAAGAACGTTTCAAGTGAAACGTTTTAGTTTGAGATCAAATTAAATGGTTTAATATATATATATATATATATATACACGAGTATAGCCTTCAGACAAATAAGGTGGGTAACAAGACGAACAGATACACTACATTATTTAGGTCTGACCAGGAATAGAACCAGATCACTTTAGTCTCTTCCTAGGACCAATGTACCACTTTGTAAGAAGGTCACTCTAGTCTCTTCCTAGGACCAATGTACCACTTTGTAAGAAACTCACTCTAGTCTCTTCCTAGGACCAATGTACCACTTTGTAAGAAAGTCACTCTAGTCTCTTCCTAGGACCAATGTACCACTTTGTAAGAAGGTCACTCTAGTCTCTTCCTAGGACCAATGTACCACTTTGTAAGAAGGTCACTCTAGTCTCTTCCTAGGACCAATGTACCCCTTTGTAAGAAGGTCACTCTAGTCTCTTCCTAGGACCAATGTACCACTTTGTAAGAAGATCACTCTAGTCTCTTCCTAGGACCAATGTACCCCTTTGTAAGAAGGTAACTCTAGTCACTTCCTAGGACCAATGTACCACTTTGTAAGAAGGTCACTCTAGTCTCTTCCTAGGACCAATGTACCACTTTGTAAGAAGGTCACTCTAGTCTCTTCCTAGGACCAATGTACCCCTTTGTAAGAAGGTTACTCTAGTCTCTTCCTAGGACCAATGTACCACTTTGTAAGAAGGTAACTCTAGTCTCTTCCTAGGACCAATGTACCACTTTGTAAGAAGGTAACTCTAGTTTCTTCCTTGGACCAATGTACCACTTTGTAAGAAGGTCACTCTAGTCTCTTCCTTGGACCAATGTACCACTTTGTGAGTGAGTGAGAGGGTGAGTGAGTGAGTGAGTGAGTGAGTGAGTGAGAGGGTGAGTGAGTGAGTGAGTGAGTGAGTGAGTGAGTGAGTGAGTGAGTGAGTGAGTGAGTGAGATAGTGAGTGAGTGAGATAGTGAGTGAGTGAGAAGGTCGCTACTAGATCCGAGCGTCTCCAGTGATTGTATCTGCCGCTTCATTGTTTTTCGAGTACATTGGATGAGAGAAGTAAGAGCTTTCTCTCGACCCCTCTGGAGGGAGGGTGAGAGGGGGGTGTTGGGTGACAAGGGGGAGGAGGAAATGTCGTGAGGGAGGCAGAGGGGAGCACTCGGTGAAGCGCAACATGTCACAGTGGGTAGGGGGACACTAAGAGTTAGCTCATCAAATAAACACACATCAGATTTACCAGTCGATATGTCCGTAATACATTTCATCTTAATACTTACCAGCCTACAGCAATACTCCGTATTACCAGCAAACATATATATCACCAGCAAGACTCTGTATTACCAGCAAACATATATATCACCAGCAATACTCCGTATTACCAGCAATACTATGTATTACAAGCAAACATATATATCACCAGCAAGACTCTGTATTACAAGCAAACATATATATCACCAGCAAGACTCTGTATTACAAGCAAACATATATATCACCAGCAAGACTCTGTATTACAAGCAAACATATATATCACCAGCAAGACTCTGTATTACCGGCAAACATATATATCACCAGCAAGACTCTGTATTACCGGCAAACATATATATCACCAACAAGACTCTGTATTACAAGCAAACATATATATCACCAGCAAGACTCTGTATTACCGGCAAACATATATATCACCAGCAAGACTCTGTATTACCGGCAAACATATATATCACCAACAAGACTCTGTATTACAAGCAAACATATATATCACCAGCAAGACTCTGTATTACCGGCAAACAATATATATATCACCAGCAAGACTCTGTATTACCGGCAAACATATATATCACCAGCAAGACTCTGTATTACAAGCAAACATATATATCACCAGCAAGACTCTGTATTACCGGCAAACATATATATCACCAGCAAGACTCTGTATTACCAGCAAACATATATATCACCAGCAAGACTCTGTATTACCAGCAAACATATATATCACCAACAAGACTGTATTACAAGCAAACATATATATCACCAGCAAGACTCTGTATTACCAGCAAACATATATTACCAGCAAGACTCTGTATTATCAGCAAACATATGTATCACCAGCAAGACTCTGTATTACCAGCAAATATATATTACCAGCAAGATTCCGTACTACAAGCAAGGCTCTGTATTACCAGCAAACATATATATCACTAGCAAGACTGTATTACAAGCAAACATATATATCACCAGCAATACTCCGTATTACCAGCAATACTCCGTATTACCAGCAATACTATGTATTACAAGCAAACATATATATCACCAGCAAGACTCTGTATTACCAGCAAATATATATTACCAGCAAGATTCCGTGCTACCAGCAATACTCTCTATTACTAACAAGACTCATTACTACCAACAAGACTTCGAATAGAATCCAAAGATCAATACCAACCACGTATATTGAGTCAATTTAACAAACGTTTGATTTCCCCCCCTCCTTCCAGAAGAATACTAATACATTTCCACTAAGAGTCTATCAACTTATTTGGTTTTTAGGATTTGTACATTTTTTCAACTTTGTCCAAGTTTTTATTTTTAAATATAAATATTATTTTAATAGCACCTTCTTATGACCGGGATCAATAGTTGGGATTCTTAAAATGGGTTTCTCACCCTCCTTCCAGACGAATAGTGGGGAATTTCACCTTATCGTCATCTGTCCTTGAGACATGAGAGAGTATTTATACGCTCCCTATATAAACTTTTTTATTCCAACTAAGGTTCGAACCCAAGTCTTTCAGAGGTTGTAATGATAATTTTTTGGACCCCTTTCATATATTCAAAAAGTCATGGATAAAATATGTTTTATTTAAAGAACTGTATGTAAAGTTTCCATTTAATACTTCATCCATGGAGAATCAAGCGTTTTCAGAAGTGATTTCAATACACTACGTTTTAAAACTTTCTTTCTTTAAAAGACAAACTCTGTTGTATTTTGAAAATCATGTGACACGCTGGCTCCCTTTATCCAATAGGAAGCCAGACTTCACATCAGGTTGCCAGGAGTTCTCCTTAGCTACTTTTAACACTTTTAACAAGAGGTCCAAGAAGCAAGGGGTAGGTCATATATAAGCAGCTTGTGCGCATGAATTCACACAGTACACAATACACCGTACTCAGAATACAGAAAATAGTTATCTTGACACAGAAAAATAATACAGGGTGGCCCACGGAAAAGTAGCCCGCCTCCTATATCCAGCAGGCGCCTCACTCTGAATTGTAGATAAATCCCCTACCACCCATATTGTGACATGAAGAATGAGCAAGTGAACTGCTTGTCTAAAGCTTTATTGACTTGCCCACATGTTACAACATAAGGTGGAAGGGGATTGACCTCCTCCAATTCAGAGTGAGGCACCTGCTGGCTATAGGAGGCGGGCTGCTTTTCCGTGGGCCATCCTGTATTATCAAACAAAAACTGTATCACCTTAATATCAAGTCTACAGTACCGAAAGTGTAATCATTTATATAAATCGTGTGCAACATTAAAAGTCTTATTCATTTCATAAGAATAAGAATTACATATAATCAGATCACATAACCGTGTACAAGTGCGTAGTAGGGCCTGGATGCGTCGTCGTCATCATCATAAAACCCGTTATCGTTATACTTACTGCTCACCGTAAGGCATATACGGGTCTACATTATTAACATCCGCATAATCATCATATACAATCCAATATCACTATAATTGATGCCCAATCGCGGGCCGATTTAATAATAATTGGTGCCCAATCGCGGGGCAATAAAATCCCATATCGTGATAAGGTGTTAGGGTACAGTCTGAACAGGTAGTAGCACGTGGTGTTTAAAAAAATTGGATCTTCTTTCAAGCTTGTATTATAAATTAAAAAATGATATAATTAATCTTAAATATATTTTGACAGCCATACAAGTAAAAATTTGGTTAAAACACGCGTCTAAGGAAATGTTGTTGCCTCTATATATCAGTGATCTGGGATCCCATCGTACTCAGGAGGTCCCAGGAGCTGATAAATAAAAGTAAACTCGACGATGAGAATGAGGCTGCCGGAGAATAATTCATACCGGCGGATCACCCAGAAAAAAAAAACAGCAATTGTTTATGAAACGGGGTAGATACAGCGGGGGTGGCGTGGTTAGGAAGAGGGGCGCGGGTATCTGTACACGTGATAGCCCGTCACTCACGACGCGCAGGCGTAGTTAATAATTGAAGCGTCGGTCCCGATAGCGTCGGCTGAGTAAGGAGGACGTTCCTCACTTTCCTTTGCTACTCTATAATTACTGGGGAGATATTCACCCCTTCCCTCATTGTTGTGGGGGCGTCCCGACGCTCATGATGAGATAAGGACGCCGTCACGCGAACAGCTATAGACGTCGCTGAGTTCTTCAGCCGACGTATCAATGAATCATTCATAGCTTTAATACGGGTGAGAGTTGCTTTCTGGTCTAATTAAAAGAAGATAACGAGTTTGTGACGCGTCGAGAGATAAGGGGAGGATTGATTGTCGGTAAACTGATAACAGACAGAAATATTGGTCCTCATGTCTTGAGATATAATGGGAGGATTGTTTGTCAGTCAGCTGATAACAGACAGAACTATTGGTCCTCGTGTCTTGAGAAATAAGGTGAGGACTGATTGTCGGTCAACTGATAACAGACATAGCTATTGGTCCTCATGTCTTGAGATATAATGGGAGGATTGATTGTCGGTAAACTGATAACAGACAGAAATATTGGTCCTCGTGTCTTGAGATATAATGGGAGGATTGATTGTCGGTAAACTGATAACAGACAGAAATATTGGTCCTCGTGTCTTGAGATATAATGGGAGGATTGTTTGTCGGTCAACTGATAACAGACAGAAATATTGGTCCTCATGTCTTGAGATATAATGGGAGGATTGATTGTCGGTAAACTGATAACAGACATAAATATTGGTCCTCATGTCTTGAGATATAATGGGAGGATTGATTGTCGGTAAACTGATAACAGACAGAAATATTGGTCCTCGTGTCTTGAGATATAATGGGAGAGAGTTTTGGTTTGAACCATTACATTACTAACAAATTGACCATTACAGAAATCTTGTAACTTTACTAGTCTTGTATTAATACACATTAAAATACTTTTAATTAATATTAAGAGTTTAGTCTTCTAATTATTTCAATCAAAGCGAGGGAAACAATAAATTGGTCTTCTGGTCAAGTTTGGGGATAATAGCCTGGTGGATCCTCTAGCGCAACAGCTTGGAGAGAGGATGGAAAAACCACAATCACATATATATTACTGTGTTTAGAAAAATCTCAAAGCCCCTTTTTGGGGTTCAAACCCAAACTGACCGACAGGTTCAATAGGTCTCTAAATCTCCTTGAACCACACAGTCATTGCAGCGGGTCAATCTTAAGTGCGATCCCTGGTGCTAATAGCCCTCTTTGTTTTGAGGCGCCTTATTGAGGGAAATCTCAGGAGGCAAGAATTCAAATAATAGAGAAAAAAACCAAAGAGAATCTGTGAGCGAAGACAGGAGCCAATGAAGGAGAGATTAGATTGAATAATAGGAAGAGGGGAAACTTAAGAGGGAAGGGGGGGAGGGTGTCGTAAGGGGTTGAGTAGGAGAAAAACGAACAACAAAGCGGTGGGAAAAGTGGCGAATTGGAAGAAAAGGGGTGTTTTTTGGGGGGGGGAGTAGAAAGTGCGAGGAATGAAGATTAAGTAGCTCCGGTGCAGTAAATAGCAGCTGATTTGGTGTTGTTTTGGCAACATTAGCGCTCCTGGTGAGGGGAGTGGCAACTTCCCGAGATAAGAGAGGGATCCGGGGCCTTTTGTCGGAACAGGGAACTAAGAGATATGGAGGAGGTATACATACTACCAGTAGCAGGAGTAGTAGTATTACTCTGAGCGTTCCGCACAAAGAGATACTATCTTTAGTAGATGGAGGGAGGGTAGGAGGAGTTAAATGGAGGGTTCTTAGTTTTATTGCTGGTGGAAAAAAAGGAAAAAGGGTAGGGGGGTTTTATTAAAAAAAAAAAAAACGAAAGTTTGCGGTCATATTTTAATTTTTCAAAGGATATGAATGATATTTTTTAGATCGCTCCGTCCTGGGTTCGTTACTAGTTTAGTTATTTGTACTTTTTTATTTAAAGAAAAAGCGTTTAAAATGAGTGAGATATTGGTACTTGTGACCTCCTGAACTCCTATGGCTCGGAGTACCTATCAGGGATTTGAACCTGAACCAATCGGAAATTCTCAGAGATGGTAGAATAGCGCCTTCATACAAAGAATAGACATATAGACAAAGGTGCAGCGGTAAAAAAAAAACCATCCTTTTTTTAACTGAGGTACAGCTACAAACAGTAAAACATCTTTTATCCGGAATGATTAGGGCAGAATCTTGACCGGTTTAGTGAAGTTTCGTCTTAATAGCGAGAATAATGGACGGGTATTTGGGGATACTTTGTGCGCACGTAATATGTAGGCCTACTGTAGTTTTACATTTACATTATGTCTTTTTACAAGACTGAAGCTATTTTTAGCTAAAGACGAACATGACCACAACTTGTAAATATTAAACATTTATTATCACTGTTTCTCACGGTTCACTTTTAGTTTTTATGTTTGTTATCAATAAAATATATTTCATTTGATTCAGATTATTTTCTTCCCTGTCGTTTTCTAAGAATCGGGTTTAGGATTATCCAGAGTTTTGGACCCTTGGGGTTTTGCTACGGGAGTTTTACTGCATTTAAAAAAGCAAAATGATTCGTTTCGACAATAATTCTCAGAGTTCTAAACAAGCGACTTTCATAATTTCCCTTTTTTTTTTTTCTAAATGAAAGCTTATTCTCAAAGGATATTATAATTTTTTTCCTTAATACTCAAAGGGGAAACGACAATTTTAAAAAGACAAAAGTATTTGAACAGCATTTTCTCGAGTTTCTCCACTCTTATTTTGATTTCATTTTTTTTAATAAAAGCATTTGCGTATAGTATTATATTAAAATTAATACATTTTCAGTAGTTAAAACTTAATAGAAGAAAACTATTCCAACAGTTACTCTGTAGATATTTACATTTTATTTTGATTCAAGAAAACTATTCCAACAATTACTCTGTAGATATTTACATTTTATTTTGATTAAAGAAAACTATTCCAACAATTACTCTGTAGATATTTACATTTTATTTTGATTAAAGAAAACTATTCCAACAGTTATTCTGTAGATATTTACATTTTATTTTGATTTAAGAAAACTATTCCAACAGTTACTCTGTAAATACTTACATTTTATTTTTATTCAAGAAAACTATTCCAACTCTGTAGATATTTACATTTTATTTTGATTCAAGAAAACTATTCCAACAGTTATTCTGTAGATATTTACATTTTATTTTGATTCAAGAAAACTTATTTATTTTATTTATTTAGCACCACGTTCTACTGTCCCTTTGGATTATACGCTTAAGTACTAATTACTCTAATGGGCTAGAAATGGGAAGATTGAATTTCGAGTAAGTGAACCCTCATTTGCGTGGAGGAAGAGTGTAAAACCATTTAGTAAAAACCACCTCCAGTTCACCCGACCGAGATTAGAACCTCGATCTCCCTGTCCTCACCAGTCAAGCTCAACACTAAACTAGCACGTTAGCCAACTACGCCATCAAGGCGGGTTTTAGGAAACTTATTCAAACAGTTATTCTGTAGTTATTTACATTATATTTTGCTAAAGGAAAGCTTAAATATCTAAGACGGTGTATATTTTATAATTCTCTAAGGTACATTTATAAATCCTAAAGACTTCAGTTGACATCTGTCATTGCTCAACTGACGTGTGGTGCGTCAACGGGTCGGTTAGTTAAAAGCAAACTATTAGTTAGGATGGGTGACCTGGTGGTCTAGGGGTAAAGTGTCACACTCCTGTGCTGGGGGTCCGGGGTTCAATCCTCGGTCCCGGCACAGATCTATCTGATTGTCAAACCCTTCCTTCACCTCTGACAAGACGTGTATTAATCACAACTTGTGAATGTGTGGAATGCCAGGCCTCCACCGTGGTTCGGATCCCACGTTAAACTGTAGGTCCTCCATTCCATCTCACAATCACCCTACCATTACACATTAGCGTAAGTGCGTATAACCCGAACGGGTAGTAAGACACGGTGATGATGATAATAATAATAATAATAATAATAATAATAATAATAATAATAATAATAATAATAATAATAATAATAGTTAGGATCTTGAATTGAGTTTATAAATATCCCTCAACTTTCTCTATACGTCATCTGTTAGCAAGCTATCTTGGGTAACATTATTATAGAATAAATTGTTTGATTTAAAATACCCACGTTAGTGGCTGCATTGTCCCAGGCGTCAGTCTCACAATAGACTGAACTGGAGAGGACGAAGAGATCGGGGTTAGAATGAATGCATTTATTCCCGTTATATCAAGTAAAACAACATTTTTTGAAATTAGTTTTTTCAGTATTTATTTCAACATTATCAATGATATGTGAGGAGGCCAACATAGAAGAAACGCACCCACGTTATAGAGAGAGAAATCAATGCTGAAATCCCAGCACCGGTTAAACCAACCCTAATTCACCCGGTCCAGGACTCGAAGCCCGTACCTTCACCTAGACGTCATCCATGTGCAATGCGAGAGTCTAAGCGCCCTAACCCTCACGGCCACAGTTGAGGGTGAGAGGGGAGGGGGAATTTATAATTCACACATTTCCACAATTATTTTTTGTCGCATGTCTGAATCTGTTCAATTGAACGAATTCCTCGTGATTTAAGTTGATTTTACCGTCTAGTGTTGTTGTCTTAGGTTAAGTTTGTTTTGTGTATAGCGGGAAGATATGGTATTCAGTTTATAGTGTGCGTGTTCAATATTCATATAGCTTTAGAAATGTATTAAATTTACGTTTTTGCGTGCTCATTTTTGTGTGTGGATAAAAGTTTAATTTGTAATTGGTTGAATGGGTAATGTTTAAACACAATTATATATTAATTAACATTATAAATCAAAGACAGTTGGATTTAGCAATCAGAGAAGAATGAGTCTACCATGGCTATATAATAAATACAAGTACATTTAGTTTGTTTCATTGCACTAATGAGGAAGTAATTAAATATCTCTCTGGAATTATTTCACTTGAAAATAGAAAACAACCCCGGGAACCCCTTTTTTGTAATTGGGTTGTAAGCAAACCCACGGACTGACCCGGAAAACACCCCCTCCCAACCTAAAAAATCAACGTTAGCCCACCCACACGGCAAGTAGTCCCTGCGGGGGTGTCGCTGTTCCACAAGTAGTGTGAGGTGGTGATTACGAAGAAATAGATCCCTCCCCTTCCTAGTCCTGAAGGTGTATCCTTCCGCCAACTGTATCCTTTTTTTTCCTTCCTCGGTGAGACCGGGCGATGAAGTAGTAATAAGAGCAACTGGACACGGGGGACTGAGCCCCCCCATCACCGTCACAGCCCCCCTACTCGTGGAATTGTGTGGGAGGGGGGTGTAGGTTTCTAGGCGAGCAGATTGGAAGGAAAATTGGAGAAAATTGAGACCAAGTCTTTGGGGAATTAAAGGAAGAAGGAAGAAGATGATGAAAGAAAAGGGGTGCAAAAATAAAAGTGGGAAGGTGGGGTGATGGGGGCAGAGGGGGGTGGTGGAGGGAAGAGGGGGGGAACTTGAACGATCTTTCTCTCACGTCCATTGGGGTGAAAGCAAGGAGAAACTTCTTGTTACAGAAATTGTTTCGAGAAGTTTTTTTTACACTTTCTCTCGCTCTATCTCTCTCCCTCTCTGGCTTTTGCGTGTGTCGGTTACTTATTTAGCTAATTTTTTTACTTCTCTTTTTTTTTTATCAAATGTAAAATAATTTAGGAGGACTTGAGAACTTGGTTAAGGTGGAAGTTGTCATAAAATGTAACTATGTAAAATTCTATACGCGAGGTACAATACAATTAAATTGTCTTCCTGTTTGATATTTTCAACATTAATTTTAAAAAGTTGTTATAACGAGTATTAACATTTAATAATCAGCGTAGTCAAAATTATAGCCAATACAAAGTTATAAAACAAGTAAAAATAAATAGCATCCATAATATATTTGTAAAACGTGATCTCTTAACTTACACAACGAAACTAAATTTAGTATGTTCGAAAACAAGGTGCTTAGGAAGATATTTGGTTCAATAATGGATGATGATACTGGGGAGTGGAGGAGGCTACATAATGATCAGTTACATACACTGTTCTCATCGCATTACATTGTCAGGAGAATCAAGTATCGTAGATTACGATGGGCAGGACATGAAGTGCGAACGGAACAATCTAGAACCGTGATCAGGATGTTGACTGTCGAACCCAATGGGAAGACACAGATGGGAGGATAACATTAGAATGGACCTGAAAGAAATAGAGTGTAATGAGGTGGACTGGATAGAACTAGCTCAAGATGGGGATAGGGTTTAATGAAGTGGACTGGGTAGAACTATCTCAATACAGGGTTAGGGTGTAATAAAGTGGACTGGATAGATCTCGCTCAATACAGGGATAGCGTGTAATGAGGTGGACTGGATAGAACTATCTCAATACAGGGATAGCGTGTAATGAAGTGAACTGGGTAGAACTATCTCAATACAGGGATAGCGTGTAATGAAGTGAACTGGGTAGAACTATCTCAATACAGGGATAGGGTGTAATGAAGTGGACTGGATAGATCTCACTCAATACAGGGATAGGTGGCAATACCATAAAGTATATATGTAGCCTAGATAAAGTTATATAAAAATGTTATGTCCCTTTTGTTTTAATTTCAAACTAGTTTATCTCAACCATAATCATCACAAATGAACATATCTGCCTGCTAGTAAAGTGACTAAATCTAATTTCATATATCCATACGTCAAATAATGTTATTTGAAACTGTCACTTTTTATAGATATAATATTATCATTACTTATAAAATAGCAATAATCAAGTGTAAGATGTTATGAATGCTGACCACAAAATGTATGTTTATATTTTCTCAAAAGTGCTCCAATCATCCGCTCGTCCGATCAATTTACTAAATCCTCGAGTCTTATAATGGTCACTAATATTTGTCCTACTATTTAGTCTAAAAAAATCCATATAAGTAAAAACATAATTATTATTATTATTATATATTATATTATTTTTCTACAAATAATCGATATAGGGCCGGTCTTATGACTACAAGATAAATATTGCTATCGGGAGGTTAAAGTTAGCGAACAGATAAAGGTTATCATCCACTTTAATATTTTACGCGTATTATCAACCAAATTTATATGCCGGATAGCTATCTGAAGTCTAAATGTATTTTTATGCAGAAAATGCAAGGTCAGTACTGTTTTTACTGGTGCGCGCATGCGTATAAGCTCTACTGCTACTACTACTACTTGGCAGTGGCTTCAAGGCTCAGCATTGGTTAAATAATGTCGGCTAATCAGTGTGAGTAAACAGATGGCGTCACGTGGGCGCAGAAGCTAAGATGTCATGTAAGTACTAATTTCGGTGTCTGCCAAAATGTAGTCGATAGTTGGGTACAACTTTTACTAAATTTATTTATTGTACTCACATTTTAATAATTTGTCCTTATGTAAATATAACTCTACAAATAGCTTGTCAATTTATATAAAAGTGTTAATTAAATGTTCTAACTTTATATATAGTTAGAACCTGGGCCTGTGCTTACTAAACACGTGAAACAAGATTTTAACCTAAAAACAGATTCTGACGGGCGAAACCTCATGAAAAAAATCCGTCACTTTGGCAACGTCCATTTTAACTTTCAGATTATCAGGTACTAAACCTTCCGATAAAAATGTGATGGATGAATACATTTTATCTGGCAGATAAATGCTATCAGGAAGTCATAAGACGCACTTTTGACTTATCGACCAGAAATAAATATTTATTTGCCAGATTAATATTTATCCAGGAGTCATACACACAATTAACTAGAACTAGCGTTTAAAAAGCTATTTTCCACTGATTAGCTACTTTAGCCTACAATTTTTTAAGGGATGATAAATTTCTTCAATCTTTCTGAGCTAGAAAATTATCTAAAAATAAAAGGTTAGACCCTGTTTAAATTTTGTAAATGAATTACTAAATTAATATTGTACTTTATTGAGCCCAACTTGTCTTTCTTCTAGATAAACTATTTAGTACCCGTACCGGTGCGAGTGTGGAAAAATACGTCAGTCTCAACAAATATGATTTGTCAATGACGGGAGGTCGAGATTCGAGTCTTGACAAGTGTAATTTTTTTATAATAAGTAATTTCTCACTCTTCCTCAACGTGAAAGCGGCTACAATTCCTTTAAAATTCTACCTTTCTTATTTCTACCCCCTAAAATAAATATTGATATACCCCAGAAGGGTGGTAGGACAAACACACACACACACACACGTATCTAATAAAGTGGCTGGCTAAGATCAGTCAAAAAGGATATTAATTAGTTAAAGACGTAATTATAGAGAGAATGTATGATATAAAATAAGGTACGATTAACAAACCTTGTTTTGTATTCCAAACTGTTATTTTATAGATTTAATTCAGCAAAATACTAATTCCAACCATTAATTCACCTTAATCCATTTATTTAATTATTATAACTAAAGAGAGAATAGGACCCACCACTAAAGAGAGAATAGGACCCACCACTAAAGAGAGAATAGGACCCACAACTAAAGAGAGAATAGGACCCACAACTAAAGAGAGAATAGGACCCACAACTAAAGAGAGAATAGGACCCACAACTAAAGAGAGAATAGAACCCACAACTAAAGAGAGAATAGGACCCACAACTAAAGAGAGAATAGGACCCACAACTAAAGAGAGAATAGGACCCACAACTAAAGAGAGAATAGGACCCACAACTAAAGAGAGAATAGGACCCACAACTAAAGAGAGTATCCAAAGCAGAATTTCACTCTCTCCTTCTTTTTACCCCTTAAATTATGCAGCCGTGTCCGAGGTAGCTGTCGAAGGCCCCCCCCCCCCTTTTTTTTCCCTCCACAGGTAAGTTCAGTGTCGAGGGTTCTATTAACAGTGCATCACGTGAGGAAGGAGGGGGCTGGAGCCCCCTACCCGGGGGGTCAGTCCCCCTTTCCAAGGGCAAGTCAACTCTCCTCTCCGCAGGGAGGGTATCAATATTTATTAGCGCGCTGACTGATGGCGAGGGGAGGATAGTGGGAAGGGGTTGGTGGGGGTTGTTTTTAGAAAGAAGGTGACGCTCAGCGACGCCGACGTATTTTTATCCCAAGTGGACGGGGATGCCCCTGATTTTCAAGGAAAGCTCCGTTAAAAAAAAAAAATCACCAAGTTTGAAATCCTTGTACTATCTATGATTTTCACCGTGACATTTTGAAAAGAATATAAGTTATATCAACTCTCGAATAAAAAACCAACTTAACCTAATACATAAAATGTTAGATCCAACCCCAACCTTTAGCTAAGATATATTATATACAATCATTATGTGCAAACAGGAATATTATTTTTATTAAAAATATATTGAAAAATTAAACCTAGATTCAGGGACCGAACGAGGGACCTTTGGCTTCCAACCCGGGTTCTATTCCAGTTGACAAATAATGATAATAATAATAATAATAATAATAGCTTATATTTTATAATAATTTGCGATTGACACTTAACCATTCCAAACGTTAATTTTTATCTATTGTTATTTCAATGTGCACAAACCCACATCGATGGTTGAGGGGTCTAAGGCGTCACTCTTACAATATACTGGACCCACAGGTGATGAGAAGATTGAGGTTATACTCCCTGTCAAGTTAGCTAAGGGTATTTTTTTCTTAAATAGTCTTTCACTCTACCTCCACGCAAGCGTGGCTACATTTCTTATCAATTTTACCTTCAGCATCCGTAACACACCACAGTAATTAAAATACGTGTAGTCTGGAAGGGGAATAAAATATAAACAAAATGAAGTTATAAAATATAAATACTTGAAGTAAACACGAGTGTGAAATTAGGGAATGACGGGAATAACATTTTTAGTTTTATTGCTAGTTTCCAGGGGAGGGGGGTGAATGAGGGGTCTACAACAGAAAAAGATGTATCACTTTTCATTCAGTTAAAGTGTGTGTTTTTTTTTCTTTCAAGAAAACGTTAGTGTAGGAATGAAGGGGAGAACATGTTTAAAAAAAAAACAAAAAAACAGTGAAATGTGACGAAAATTATTCCAGTCTCGGAGGGTGGAAATAAAGGAATGGAAGGGTATTTGCTACCCTTAGAAACAACCCGCTCTATCCACTATCAACTGATACGGGATATTTCTCAGAGCACTCGGTTGCCAGCCAATCGGAATCTCTCCCCCATCCTACCCCATTCCTCAACCAACCCCTCTGAATACTTGCTTTCAATAAAATATAAGACTCCTTCAAGTTTCTGAAATGCACTCTAACGTTCCTAATCATCAAATACTGTGACATGCAGACCTTATTCTTGGTTATTTAGTAATTTTCTAGTACTTTTAAGTGTAAATATTATTCAAATACGAGCACATGGAGGTTATAAAGTTAGCCAAGAAAGCCTTATTTCCATAACGTTTAAATAAAAAAACATGGCATCTGAACTATCTACGTTCACAAGTTTAAAATTTATTATAACGAATTTGACATATATTTATTTACATTTCAAGTTAATTTGTGTTCTCTTAGAACTGTAGTTATCGTAGCTTCACAGGCAGGTGATGTTCAACATAAAACTAGATGAATGGTCACACAAATAATATACAATATTCTTTTTATTTATTTCATGTCCATCCTCTATATCCACCCCGTTACTATTGAATTGTTTATTTATGTGTAATTTATGTGTTTTATTGTTTCTGTCCAACTACCAGTGTACGTCATTTTGTTTCAAGTTGCTTTTGACAACCAGGTAAGCTTTGTGAAATTGTTCTTGACATAACAATACCCAGTAGTTCGTAGATTGTAAGAGTTTCATGAATCTGAGCAGTACATTTGTTTTAGTTAAGCTGGTATTGCTCTTTATTTATTTAGTAAATGTGAGAATTTATAGGTATCGTTAGTTTTTAGTACTGTGTGTAAAACATATTTATTCACAATACAGTCCAATTTTCAAGGGAGTTATCTGAAAGATAGAAAATTTACTAGATACACTTACAAATGAAGAATCTTATCTGACAGCTAGAATAGTTACTAGCTCTACTTTCATAGGAAGAACCTTATCTGACATCTAGAAAAGTTACTAGATCTAGTTTCATAGGAAGAACCTTATCTGACAGCTAGAACAGTTACTAGATCTACTTTCATAGGAAGAACCTTATCTGACAGCTAGAACAGTTACTAGATCTACTTTTATAGGAAGAACCTTATCTGACATCTAGAAAAGTTACTAGCTCTACTTTCATAGGAAGAACCTTATCTGACAACTAGAGCAGTTACTAGATATACTTTCATAGGAAGAACCTTATCTGACAGATGGAACAGTTACTAGATCTACTTTCATAGGAAGAATCTTATCTGACAGCTAGAACAGTTACTAGATCTACTTTCATAGGGAGAACCTTATCTAACAGATGGAACAGTTACTAGATCTACTTTCATAGAAAGAACCCTATCTGACACTTAGAACAGTTACTAGATCTACTTTCAAAGGAGGAACCTTATCTGACAGATAGAAGATATGTTTGTAATTTTTTAAATACCCTTTCTATGAAAACTTAACTCTTACTTTGAGGGTATAAAGCTATAATATAAAGGAAATGTACCAACATTTGCCTGGAAATAGTTAGGGCTCTCAAAGTTAAGGAGAAACCTCTTAATATCCTGACCTCATCATTAACTCCACACTAGACCAGACTGCACGTAACGCCTTTGTCCACGCGACCATCGATATTAGAGTAAAAATAATGTATATATTTTCAGTGTCGCGTCGTGGAGTGTTACCAGTGTACGCAGAGCTTGTTTAAACTATACCTCTAATATGTTCTCTCTGTCCCCATTTTACCAGTCATAGATTTACTCTGCTCTACACACCTCACATGGGAATGTTGATACCTGACCAATGAGAACAATTCACAGGTACGGTTTAAACCAGCGACACTCCACCCTGGAAACATGCCACGCCACGCCACTGAGATATATATATATAATGTTATCAATCAATGTATTCATTTGGTTTCCCTTGGAAGTAGAATTGTAAATTCTCTTCAAGATTTTCTCCCTACAGCTTTTCTCTGTAATCCCGAAGAAAAACGAAGATATAAAACCTACATTCTGTGTATATATACACATTTGATCGCCTCATCAGCGAGTATAGAGTGTATAAATAATAATGAAAATATCACAAGTGTCAAGCGGTGGATCAGATTGGTACGTAAAGAGTGGAAAGAGAGAAGGATGGGGAGTTATTTTACCCTTTTTTTATTCCATTTTTGTGTTGTTCCGTTTCCCCCCTACCCCCTCAAGGTGGAGTAAATGAACCTAGACGTGAATCTATATATGCTCCTCCAACACCCTCTCCTCCACCCAGCTCCCCTCCACGCCGGTATTTATTGCTCATGAATGATAGCAAATGAACTCTCCTTTCGTCTTTCATTGTGTACGCGTCGGTGACGTCAATTCATCTCTCTCTCTTTCTCTCTCATTTATCACCTGTCTCTTTCTATCTCTCACCGGCAAGACAGTATCAAGTTTGTCTGTCTCTCTTCCTCGGAAAGATTCGTTTGGTTTAGAAATTGGTTGAATATATTTATTTTATCTTCTAGATGATTTGTCTGTATACTGTTATTGTTTGTTTAGTCCAATACTTTCTATTTTTATCATCACCGCGTCTTACTACCTGTTCAGGTCGTTAGCACATAGGATAATTACTCTAGTGTAGTAGGTAATGAGGAAGGGACCATTTTTGAGGTCTTTTTCCCGTATTTGCGTGGAAGGAGAGTAGAAAACCATTTAAGAAAGATCACCCTCAGTAGACCCACCCGGGATTCGTACCACGATCTCCCCGTCATCAGCAGGCTAGTTTAACAGGAGAATGATGCCTTAGACCATTCGGCCACACACGATCATATCAACGTACGTTCTATAAACCGACTTAATCTAAAACCGTAATGCTGTCTCTCTACTGGAGCAACTTAGAGCAACTTTTGCGTTGCACAATGTCGTAAGATGTTTCACATTCTAAAATTACTTTGTAAACTTCAATCAACAAACTGTCCACACTGGAAGAACGTTGTATCAACATGTTGATGTTGGTTTCCTGTAGTTAAAACTGGATGCAGCCTTGTGTCAACACTGGAGAAACAGTTTATAGTTCGAGTCAACATGTTGATGTTGGTTTCCTGTAGTTAAAACTAGATGCAGCCTTGTGTCAACACTGGAGAAACAGTTTATAGTTCGTGTCAACATGTGGGACGAAGATTTTTATTATCAGTGCGCCTTACTACCCGTTCGGACTATACGCCTATGTACTAAACACGCTTATGCTTCAAGGGATTAAGTAGGTTGTATTTATAGGAAGTGTACTCGTATTTGCGTGAAGGAAGAGTAGAAAACCATTTCGGATAAACCGTCTAAGAATACCCGACTGAGATTCGAACCTCGATCTCCCCGTCATCAGCCGTCTAATCTACTGTGAGAGTAGCGCGTTAGACCACACGGCTACCGAAAGCGGGAGGAGAAGATGTTTTATTGACGGCTATGCACTCATATTTCATATCTTTGATTTTCTAAAAAAAAAGACATATGTTTGTTATTATCAATTAATTGAATGCAATTCTCTGAACTCCGTTCAAATGCCATGCCGATAAACTAATTAGTAGTGCAAACTTTTTAACTGCATCGAGAACCACGCAATATTCTCTCTCAACTGAAAGAAACAGTCCAAACATAAGAAACATTTGTCTGTAGGCCTGAATGTTGTTGGTCTGTGTTTGATATTTAGTTTGGATCTTTAACGCTTCTAGCGGAGACTTTCAACAAATACCAATACGTATTTATTGCGACATCAACATGATACAAGGTGACCTGGTGGTCTAGGGGTAAGGTGTCGGACTTCTGAGCTAGCGTCCGGGGTTCAATCCTCGGTCCCGGCACAGATTTATCTGATTACCAAACCCTTCCTTCACCTCTGACAAGACGTGTATTAATCACAACTTGTGAATGTGAGGAGTGCCAGGCCTCCACCGTGGTTCGGATTCCACGTTAAACTGTAGGTCCTCCATTTCATCTCACAATCACCCTACCATTACACATTAGCGTAAGTGCGTATAACCCGAACGGGTAGTAAGATGAGGTGCTAATAATAATAATAACATGATACAACACAGAACAATTTAAATCAACAAATTCTAGCTTTTCATTTTGACCACGTTGCTGTTGCTTTAAGTTGCTCTGTGTTGCTCCACTTAAACCTTAATCTCTGGACTCAGCCCCAGAACCAGGATTTGCAGGATCTAAGGTTAATTGGATGAACATTTGTGGAATTAAATATTTAAAGCCTTTTAGAAAATACAAACCTTTTGCGGTCAACAATGATAACATTCTAGTGTATTATTATGGTTTTATAGTTATTGATGATATATTTCAAACTTAACTGCAGATCTCATGACTTAACGTATGAACACGTGAAAGTAGATTTAATAAATTTTCTGTCAAATAAGGTTCTTCATATGAAAGTAGCTCTAGTAAATTTTCTGTAAGATTATGTTCTTCCTTTGAAAGTAGATCTAGTAACTTTTCTAGCTGTCAGATAAGGTTCTTCCTAAGAAAGTAGATCTAGTAACTGTTCTAGCTGTCAGATAAGGTTCTTCCTATGAAAATAGACCTAGTAACTTTTCTAGTTGTCAGACAAGGTTCTTCCTATGAAAGTAGATCTAGTAATTGTTCTAGCTGTCAGATAAGGTTCTTCCTAAGAAAGTAGATCTAGTAACTGTTCTAGCTGTCAGATAAGGTTCTTCCTATGAAAGTAGATCTAGTAAATTTCTAGCTCTCAGATAAGGTTCTTCCTAAGAAAGTAGATCTAGTAAATTTCTAGCTGTCAGATAAGGTTCTTCCTAAGAAAGTAGATCTAGTAAATTTCTAGCTGTCAGATAAGGTTCTTCCTAAGAAAGTAGATCTAGTAAATTTCTAGCTGTCAGATAAGGTTCTTGATGAAAGTAGACCTATAAATAAAACTTTAGTGGCTGTAAAATAATTTTTTTATGAAAACTGCACTAAAACAGAAGTTGATTAAAATACTCTGGTAAGAATATTTTCATCTTTTTACAGTTTTCTTAATAATTATTACTTTCATAAGAGTAGTATTATTTGAGATGATATTTAATGTACTCATAAGTCGTAATCTCAAACAATATCCAAATTTTAATTTTCTCTACTAATGTTGAGCTGTGTATTGATGATACAGGTAGTTATCACCCCTAATGTTGAGCTGTATATTGAGGATACAGGTAGTTATCTCCCCTAATGTTGAGCTGTATATTGAGCATTCAGGTAGTTATCTCCCCTAATATTGAGCTGTGTATCACGGAAATCAATGGCTGTGCCCTGTGTTGGTCAGGACCTGACGGAAGAGACGGATAATCCCTGGACCGCAACAATGGTCTCACTGATGATTGACAAGAGGCGCTAATGCCGGTTCAATATTGATACTGATTGGTGCTTTAGTCGGCCGACACACACACACGCTCACACACTCACACGTTTCATTAATAGACGGCAGGATTGTATCGTATCCCGGGCATAAGGCTCGTGTTTCATTTTGTCCGTCAGTATGACATGTTGGTGACATGTTGGTGACATGTTGGTGACATGTTGGTGACATGTTACAACTCGGCTGCTGTGTTCTCACAATAGGAAACACTTCAAGAAATATATTATAACAGGCTTCTTTCTCATGTAGAGACAGTATCGCAATCCTGAAAATGTTCTGCCTTGAGATTATGATATCTCTTGACGTTTCATGTGGTCCTAAACTCAAATATGTCTCCATGTATGTCTCTGTCTGTCTCTGTTTCTGTGTCTGTCTTTCTCTCTGTCTGTCTCTGTTTATCTCTATCTGTATCTGTCTCTTTGTCTCTGTCTGTCTCTGTTTATCTCTATCTGTATCTGTCTCTTTATCTCTGTCTACCTCTTTGTCTCTGTCTGTCTCTTTGTCTCTGTTAGTATCTTTGTCTATGTCTGTCTCTTTGTCTCTGTTTGTCTCTTTGTCTATGTCTGTCTCTTTGTCTCTGCTTGTCTCTTTGTCTATGTCTGTCTCTTTGTCTCTGTTTGTCTCTTTGTCTATGTCTGTCTCTTTGTCTCTGTTTGTCTCTTTGTCTCTCTTTGTCTCTGTCTGTCTCTTTGTCTCTCCACGTCTCTGTCTGTATATTTGTTTGTCTATTTATGTCTCTGTCTGTCTATTTGTTTGCCTCTGTATGTCTCTGCCTGTCTCTTTGTCTCTGTCTATTTGTTTGTGTTTGTATATCTCTTTCTGTCTCTGTTTGTCTCTTTATGTCTCTGTCTGTCTATTTGTTTGCCTCTGTATGTCTATTTGTTTGCCTCTATATGTCTCTGCCTGTCTATTTGTCTCTCTATGTCTCTGTCTGTCTCTTTGTTTGTCTCTCTCTCTGAGGCTACAGTTTCCATTGTTTGATGTATTTATTTGTTAAAGCTGTAAAATCTTTATTTTTATTCCTAACCTAAAATTAAGAGTGGTTTAGTGAAGACAGCAATTTGTTTCATTTCGTAATTTTCAATAATTGTTTTCTCGTTTTGGTTCAAAATGTAGGTCGGCGGATTGTTTTACATAATAAATTAAAGTGTAAATTTGGTTTTAAGATAATCTCCATTTATAATATGTCTAGTTTAGTGGTGAATTATTTTTTATAGTTTGAAATTATCCTAATATGTCTTTCTTTTAAGATAAATAATAGTGTGGATTCATTTTTCTTTAAAAACAATCATATCAGCTTAGCTTAATTATGATTGATTTTCTGAAAATTTGAAACTTTATTAAAAGGATTCTAGCAATCTTGTTAAAAATTATTTCTGAATACGGTTAATTATGGCTATATCTTAATTTAATTTTTTCTAGGGTAGACATTAGGCCTACTAAAAGGTATTTTACTGATAAACTCTTTTGTTTATTGATGTTGATAATTATAATATTCTGTGTCAGGAAATATGTAAGATTGTATCGTACTATTTATTTAACATTGCAATATTACTTTATCCGAGATTTTTGAGATAAATGTTAAGAGAACATTATAAAAAATATTGTGGGTATTACAGATTACCGGTGTCGAAAGTAATGGTGGGTTTCTGAAATTACGACCTCCCCTTTAAATGATTTTGGAAATTTGAAATCTTTAAACATATACTTGGTGTATAAGTTTAAATTTTTTTTTAAATCCATTAAAAATAATTTGTTAGTAGCTGCTCTAGCTGTCAGATAAGGTTCTTCCTATGAAAGTAGATCTAGTGACTGTTCTAGCTGTCAGATAAGGTTCTTCCTATGAAAGTAGATCTAGTGACTGTTCTAGCTGTCAGATAAGGTTCTTCCTATGAAAGTAGATCTAGTAATTGTTCTAGCTGTCTGATAAGGTTCTTGCTATGAAAGTAGATCTTATAACTGTTCTAGCTGTCAGATAAGGTTCTTCCTATGAAAGTAAATCTAGTGACTGTTCTAGCTGTCAGATAAGGTTCTTCCTATGAAAGTAGATCTAGTAACTGTTCTAACTCTCAGATAAGGTTCTTCCTATGAAAGTAGATCTAGTAACTGTTCTAGTTGTCAGATAGGGTTCTCCCTATGAAAGTAGATCTAGTAACTGTTTTAGCTGTCAGATAAGTTTCTTCCTATGAAAGTAGATCTAGTAACTGTTCTAACTCTCAGATAAGGTTCTTCCTATGAAAGTAGATCTAGTAACTGTTCTAGTTGTCAGATAGGTTCTCTCTATGAAAGTAGATCTAGTAACTGTTCTAGCTGTCAGATAAGGTTCTCTCTATGAAAGTAGATCTAGTAACTGTTCTAGTTGTCAGATAGGGTTCTCTCTATGAAAGTAGATCTAGTAACTGTTCTAGCTGTCAGATAAGGTTCTCTCTATGAAAGTAGATCTAGTAACTGTTCTAGCTGTCAGATAAGGTTCTCTCTATGAAAGTAGATCTAGTAACTGTTCTAGTTGTCAGATAGGTTCTCTCTATGAAAGTAGATCTAGTAACTGTTCTAGTTGTCAGATAGGGTTCTCTCTATGAAAGTAGATCTAGTAACTGTTCTAGCTGTCAGATAAGGTTCTCTCTATGAAAGTAAATCTAGTGACTGTTCTAGCTGTCAGATAAGGTTCTTCCTATGAAAGTAGATCTAGTAACTGTTCTAGCTGTCAGATAAGGTTCTCTCTATGAAAGTAGATCTAGTAACTGTTCTAGCAGTCAGATAAGGTTCTCTCTATGAAAGTAGATCTAGTAACTGTTCTAGCTGTCAGATAAGTTTCTTCCTATGAAAGTAGATCTAGTAACTTTCTAGTTGTCAGATAAGGTTTCTCTCTATGAAAGTAGATCTAATAACTGTTCTAGTTGTCAGATAAGGTTCTTCCTATGAAAGTAGATCTAGTAACTGTTCTAGTTGTCAGATAAGGTTCTCCCTATGAAAGTAGATCTAGTAACTGTTTTAGCTGTCAGATAAGTTTCTTCCTATGAAAGTAGATCTAGTAACTGTTCTAACTCTCAGATAAGGTTCTTCCTATGAAAGTAGATCTAGTAACTGTTCTAGCTGTCAGATAAGGTTCTCCCTATGAAAGTAGATCTAGTAACTGTTCTAGCTGTCAGATAAGGTTCTTCCTATGAAAGTAGATCTAGTAACTGTTCTAACTCTCAGATAAGGTTCTTCCTATGAAAGTAGATCTAGTAACTGTTCTAGTTGTCAGATAGGGTTCTCCCTATGAAAGTAGATCTAGTAACTGTTTTAGCTGTCAGATAAGTTTCTTCCTATGAAAGTAGATCTAGTAACTGTTCTAGCTGTCAGATAAGGTTCTCCCTATGAAAGTAGATCTAGTAACTGTTTTAGCTGTCAGATAAGTTTCTTCCTATGAAAGTAGATCTAGTAACTGTTCTAACTCTCAGATAAGGTTCTTCCTATGAAAGTAGATCTAGTAACTGTTCTAGCTGTCAGATAAGGTTCTCCCTATGAAAGTAGATCTAGTAACTGTTTTAGCTGTCAGATAAGTTTTTCCTATGAAAGTAGATCTAGTAACTGTTCTAACTCTCAGATAAGGTTCTTCCTATGAAAGTAGATCTAGTAACTGTTCTAACTCTCAGATAAGGTTCTTCCTATGAAAGTAGATCTAGTAACTGTTCTAGCTGTCAGATAAGGTTCTCCCTATGAAAGTAGATCTAGTAACTGTTTTAGCTGTCAGATAAGGTTCTTCCTATGAAAGTAGATCTAGTAACTGTTCTAGTTGTCAGATAGGGTTCTCTCTATGAAAGTAGATCTAGTAACGGTTTTAGCTGTCAGATAAGTTTCTTCCTATGAAAGTAGATCTAGTTACTGTTCTAGTTGTCATGTAAGGTTCTTCCTATGAAGGCTGGTTTTTACATCTGACTACACGTCTACACGCTCAATCACTAAGTCGCATGTATTTGTTCGTTTGTGGCACTGTCGGTGGTTGTTAAGGTAAGTTAGGGCTAAGAGAACAGACATGTCCTGTCTCCCCCAAACCCTTGAACCACCCTGGCTATGATCGGCCGACGCTAATTAATATCACATAGTGATACCCTCCCCACCACCACCAGATTAAACTGATACCTGCCCCTGCCAGACCGCAAACCACCCGACCATCGGCTCAATCACCGTCATTCAATTTCTGACGTCGTTGGCCCCCCCTTTTCCCCCTCACTGGGCAGATATTGCTTCCCATTTCCTCCCTCTAATTACTTCTCAATCCCGGGTCTACCGTATCATCCCTCCCACCCCGTTTAGCGGCATCAGGAGGGATGAAGGGGTTTAGTTTCTACCTTCCTTAAAGACGTTGTTTTAAAAAACTACAATGAGGATAATAAATTTGCAGTTTTCAAAAAAACAATCATTTTTGGTAAAAATTAAGAAAATATTGCTCCAGTAGGTTAAATACGTTAAGTTTAATTTTCTTCACTTGGTGATATCAACAGGTGTAGAATATCTGTCAATAACACTTTGAAGCACAACAAATATTGACTATTAACTTTAGCAGGATTTGTGAGTTTTAATGGAGGATGTATTGAAGTGTCCCTTGGTTTAACTTTCTAAAATAAGGGTACAATACATATTGTGTATTTACGTTCTATCGACACCTCGGAGAGAAAGTTTTGTGATCGTAAAAAAAATCGAACTCGAGAGTTTGATAAATTTCGACGTTTCATGACTCCCTGAAACAAAAACAAAAATTGGTTTTCGCAATGCCGTTTATCTCGGGCTAGAGCCGAAACTATTTTACCGTTTGGGCTAAAAAATTGTAACTGGGGTTTTCATAAGGTTCCCCCCGGGTGCTTTTTGGAAATATATTTCTAACCATAAATTTAAGGGTAGTTTACTGAAGGGTAAAAATAGAAAAAAAGAGATTTTCTAGAAATTCGCTCTAACGATCTTGAATAAATTTGATATCTATACACTATTTTTCATTATAAAGAAGATGCAAACTCTCATTTTATCATGAAAATTAATTTGAAGGTAATTTAAATGAGGGAAATTTTCCAATTTTCATAATTTCTCCACAACTATTTGAGATACGAAATAACTTTTCTTTGTAAAGTTGTAATAATAATAATATTTAGCACTGCGTCTTACTACCCGTTCGGGTTATACGCTAAGTTGTAATATAATTAAAGATAATAATCTTTTATTTGAAAATAGTTTTATAAAACCAATAATTTCTGAGCTATAAGCAAATATGTATACTTTTTAATTCAGGTCTTTGAAAATGAATATGATTATTATGTTCTTTGGTGGACAAAGATATTTCTCTTTTCTCAATTTTTCTGTAAAAGTGTTCCCAGTTCCTACTGCCATAGAGTAAGTAACAGTGTATATTATTTTTGATCTTTAGTGTAATGTTTCTAGAACAATGTATAGATCAATTATTTTGCTTCGCATATCTTAAAGAGTTTTACTAAATGTCTATTTTAAGAAAAAGAGCGAGAGAATGTCTGTGCTGTGCACCGTACCAATTATTTTTAGTATTTACGATCCTTAAAAACTAGCAGCAAAGAACCAGGCAGTTTGTAAAAAGATCTCCTCGAATCGAATTGCAGATTTTTTTCAAGTGATAGTGAAAGTGACCTTGTTGGATTCCTTTCTAAGAAGGAAAATCATCCAAGAGGACGCTGTGAGGGTGGGAATAATTCCTCGGGGCAGCCATTGTAAAAAAACACACTCACGATCACACAACCATACAGATCGGACGTGTCTTATACAGTCACCCACACTAAACTTGCATTATTAATAACAATTATTTTATAACCAGAAACAGTATGGAATTAATTAATCTTAAATATTAAATGGTGATGCATAATTTATGTAATCTTTCATTTAAATTAAATTCGGTGTAATAGTTGGTAAGGAATGTGAAATTACCTGTCGCCCGAACACAATATACTTACATATTTAGATATAACGCCAAGATATAGTTAACACACGTGAATACAGGGTGATCAGGCAGTATACTGACCTAGTCAGGATTCGAACTAAGGGAACTGGGACGGATACGACCGCGTGACAATATAACTAAAAATGAAGGTAATACATTCTGATTAAATTAAATTATACCCATGACATATATTCAACAACTATTGATATCACTAATAACTATTATAGCTGTCAGATAAGGTTCTTCCTATGAAAATTGGACTTTAGAGTTCCTGTATAATATCCAACAGGATTCAAATTTTTATTCCATTATTCCGATATTGGTAGTAACGTTCTATTTAATGGAGGAATCCGTTCTAACGTAATCAAGTCGGGTTAAACAATACACCTTCAGTTCTATTTTTCAATCGTTCGAATGTGGATCTATTTTTAATTGTTTTGTAAGTGATTGCCAGATGAGATTTAACCCGCAATAATTGAAATAACACACACGCACGCAATATTTCGGGAAATAATGGCGAGGGCGGTAAGGGGGAGGACAAACCCGAAGAAATAAAAGCCCATTAGGGTTTTTGTCAGTCGCTCGGGTTTGAATGGCAAATGAAATTAACCTGTCAGACCGTGTGAATGTTTAGTGAGTAGAAAACTCCGGCGCGTCAACTGGCCAATAGGCGCGGGGTGGGGGAAAAACAAACCAAGATCAATCATCTATATGCGAATTTGCGTCATCGCATTGGTAAAAAAAATAGTTGTTATATGTTTTAGCAAATTACCCGTATGTGCACAACGTCTTACTACCCATACTGGCTAGACATGTCAAGCACCAAGTCTTACTACCCATACTGGCTAGCCACAATCATGTCAAGCACCAAGTCTTACTACCCATACTGGCTAGCCACATGTCAAGCACCAAATCTTACTACCCATACTGGCTAGCCACATGTCAAGCACCGAGTCTTACTACCCATACTGGCTAGCCACAATCATGTCAAGCACCAAGTCTTACTACCCATACTGGCTAGCCACATGTCAAGCACCAAGTCTTACTACCCATACTGGCTAGCCACATGTCAAGCACCAAGTCTTACTACCCAGACTGACTAGCCACATGTAAAGCACCAGGTCTTACTACCCATACTGGCTAGCCACATGTCAAGCACCAAGTCTTACTACCCATACTGGCTAGCCACATGTCAAGCACCAAGTCTTACTACCCAGACTGACTAGCCACATGTCAAGCACCAGGTCTTACTACCCATACTGGCTAGCCACATGTCAAGCACCAAGTCTTACTACCCATACTGGCTAGCCTAATGTCCAAGGGAGTAGGAAAGAGAAAGGTAATATTGGGATCAAGTGAGCCCACACTTAGCGTGAAGGGAGAGGGGGAAACTTCTAAGGCAAAATACCAGCCCCAGTTCTCACAACCGGAATTAAAACCCCGACATCCCCGTCGCTGAATAACCAGGATAGATGCTAATGATGTCATAGCCCGCGTGCCCACCAATGTTTATTAGTGCCTGAGAGCTGTGACGTCAGCCGATAAATACGTAGAGCTATAATGATACCCACACAGGTGGTCACGCGGATAAAGGAGTTCGTCTCGTCTTGTATGGTTATCTTGTGGTGAGATAGAGGAGGGTTTGGGACTCCAGTTGATGGATTGGCACCTTGGAACAGTGACGTTATCGCTCATATAGGTAAATTATTGTGATTCAATCCTGCCCATTCATTGACCCTGCTGGAATCCACAGGAAAATGTTGGTGCAGTTTTATGGAGAGTGCGCCCCATTTTGTGTATGTGTACCCCATTGGTTCGAATCCACGAGAGGATTTTGATGTAAGAGAGTGTGATCCTGCCTGTTATTTACACCCTAGAGTGGGGCCATTCCATCAAATACAGCTACCTCTTCTTGAACGTACATAATTATTAAAATATAACCCCTCTGCCCCCCCCCCCCAAAGGCCCCTTGATGTTTCCTCCCATCTCAAGACTAAGTGGAGGCCCGACTAAAATCTGTCAGAAGGTTATATCCGTTTGGGGTGAGGGATTTTATTCATGTTACAAACCTTCGACTATTAAGGTAATTAGTTCTTAGATCGTGATTGATTAGTCATTTAATGTCTCGTACGAGCCAAAGATTTTAGTAATGTCTCCCCAATGACCAGTTTTAACCAATATCAGCCTCTCCATTCCATTGGTTGCTCGTGAAAGTTCCTCTCCGGAGTCACCCGACAAAGGACCAAAGGACCTCCTCACCTGTTGCCACATCATCAGCCACGAAAACCCATCCCCTTTCTCTTCCTGAATAATTCGGCGTAATCTCTGACCTGGATGATGACGTCAGAGGCTTACACGTACCCCTTCCCCCCCCTCATTTCCACCTTCCTACTTGAATATCTCGTTCCCCGGTGAGTACCAGTTCTGACATCTTAATTATGTATGTTAATTGGTTTGTATTATGTGTGGAGTGGGCCGAGGAATGAAGGGGGAGACGAGCGGGTGTTCCTACTGATACGGCCGGGGACGATTTGGTGTTCCGAGAGTCTGATAGCTGAGAGGCGATATCTGTGAGGATCTGTCGGGGGATTTCGTGGCAACACACACAGCAACTTAAGTACAAGTTGCTGGACGAGTATTGGCTGGGAGGGTAGGGGGGAGTATATGCTACTTACAGATTCTGTCGCTTGACCGCGCCACGGTCGTTGAGGGCCTAATGATCCCGTGATGGAGCTCGGGATTAACAATGAGCAGAATTATTTAGGACCCATCAATAGATGATGAGGTCTCGGCCGTGGTCGTAACCGTGAAGGGGACTCCCTGAGATAGTCTGTTGTTTTATTAAAGTGTTCCATGTCTTACAACCCGTCACATATTCACTAATGGTGTGAGGGGGAAGGAGGTATTGCTTGGAAGGATAGTGGGAAATCAATTAAAAAAACACCATCAGTGAATCCAACTCCAGTTATAACCGTGACCTTTCTATCACCAGCAATACAGTTCCTTGTGAGTGTGACTCCTTAGACCATGCGATCACTGAAGTGGGTGATTGCTGTTGAGTCTGAACTCACTCTACCAGGATTAGTAAATGGTGACTTGAACTTTCCAATGCTCTCTTCACGCAAATTCGGGTTCCTCTTAAAAAGTAGATCTAGTAACTGTTATAGTTGTCGGATAAGGTTCTTCCTATGTAAATTGTATTATTATTTGTTGTTATAATGGGGATAGTACTTGTACTGATTTCAGTATGGTAAGAAGGTCAAAATCCCGACACTATCTTACGGATATTGGTATCAATACATGGGCTCAGTCTCACAGCTGTGAAAACATGGGCTCAGTCTCCCAACTGTGATAACATGGGCTCAGTATCCCAACTGTGATAACATGGGCTCAGTCACTCAAATGTGATAACATGGGCTCAGTCTCCCAACTGTGATAACATGGTCTCAGTCTCTCAACTGTGATAACATAGGCTCAGTCATCCAACTGTGATAACATGGGCTCAGTCATCCAACCGTGATAACATGGGCTTAGTCACTCAAATGTGATAACATGGGCTCAGTCTCCCAACTGTGATAACATGGTCTCAGTCTCTCAACTGTGATAACATGGGCTCAGGCTTCCAACTGTGATAACATGGGCTCAGTCTCCCAACTGTGATAACATGGGCTCAGTCTCCCAACTGTGATAACATGGGCTCAGTTATCCAACCGTGATAACATGGGCTCAGTCTCCCAACCGTGATAACATGGGCTCAGTCTCCCAACTGTGATAACATGGGCTCAGTCTCCCAACTGTGATAACATGGGCTCAGTCTCCCAAATGTGATAACATGGGCTCAGTCTCTCAACTGTGATAACATGGGCTCAGTCTCTCAACTGTGATAACATGGGCTCAGTCTCTCAACTGTGATAACATGGGCTCAGTCTCTCAACTGTGATAACATGGGATCAGTCTCCCAACTGTGATAACATGGGCTGAGTCATCCAACTGTGATAACATGGGTTCAGTCTTCCAACTGTGATAACATGGGCTCAGTCTCCCAACTGTGATAACATGGGCTCTGTTATCCAACCGTGATAACATGGGCTCAGTCTCCCAACTGTGATAACATGGGCTCAGTCTCCCAACTGTGATAACATGGGCTCAGTCTCCCAAATGTGATAACATGGGCTCAGTCTCCCAACTGTGATAACATGGGCTCAGTCTCCCAACTGTGATAACATGGTCTCAGTCTGCCAACTGTGATAACATGGGCTCAGTCATCCAACTGTGATAACATGGGCTCAGTCATCCAACTGTGATAACATGGGCTCAGTCTCCCAACTGTGATAACATGGGCTCAGTCTCCCAACTGTGATAACATGGTCTCAGTCTGCCAACTGTGATAACATGGGCTCAGTCATCCAACTGTGATAACATGGGCTCAGTCATCCAACTGTGATAACATGGGCTCAGTCTCTCAACTGTGATAACATGGGCTCAGTGTCTTAACTGTGATAACATGGGTTCAGTCTCCCAACTGTGATAACATGGGCTCAGTGTCTTAACTGTGATAACATGGGTTCAGTCTTCCAACTGTGATAACATGGTCTCAGTCTGCCAACTGTGATAACATGGGCTCAGTCATCCAACTGTGATAACATGGGCTCAGTCATCCAACTGTGATAACATGGGCTCAGTCTCCCAACTGTGATAACATGGGCTCAGTCTCCCAACTGTGATAACATGGGCTCAGTCTCCCAACTGTGATAACATGAGCTCAGTCGCTCAAGTGTGATAACAAGGGCTCAGTCTCCCAACTGTGATAACATGGGCTCAGTCTCCCAACTGTGATAACATGGGCTCAGTCTCCCAACTGTGATAACATGGGTGCAGTAAAAGTCACCCCCACCCTCTAGCAATGACAGGGAGCAGGGGTAGAGGCTGCGGGGATAGGGGTGATTGAGAGGGTGCGTATTGTGGTTCGTGAAAGCGCCGAGAGAGGATGCTGCGAGCAAGCGGCGTCGAGCAAATGGGGCACAATCAGAACCATAAAACAAAAGAGGACGTGGTTTTCTCTCAACCCCAGACAAGAGGTATTTGTTAGGTTGCCTTTCGTGGAGCGTTAATCCGCTCCCCCCGCTAATGGCTAATATTAATCCTGCCACCCCCCACCCACCTCTCCCTAGACTCTTTCTACTGCACAAGCAGTCGCAATTTGTTCTCGCCTCGGTCGACAACAGCAAAAATAAAACGTTAGTGGAAGAGAGAGGAGCTTTATAAATATACATCTTCCCACTCCTGTCCTTCTCACTGCAATAAAAACTAGCCATCGGCACTGCCTTAACCTTAAATATTAAACATTAAATATAATTCTGGAAGGGGTGGGAGATTACCAAAGTTACTAAAACCACCGCCTTACAGCCATACCCGCATCAGTGGAAGAACGGTCCAAGGCGAGTGCAAACAAACACATTGAGAGCCAAACGACCTGTAGATTGTCGAAAGTTCCGTGATCATCCACCCTCTCTCCACTCTACTGTTGATCCTAGTTTCCTCTATAATTTACATCTTACATTCCTTAAAGTAAGACTGTTGGGGACTTGAGAATAGCTAAGTATTTGTAGCTTTTTATTGCAAAACATTTTGCCAAAATAAATCAAATATTTCTACAATAGAAACGTGTCTAATTTCCTTCCCATAGTAATAATAATAATAATAATAATAATAATAATAATAATAAGCATCTGGGCTACATCATTCATAGCCCAATTTGTGGAAAGATTAGCCCGTACTAATATACTGTGAGGGTGATAATGAGTATGAAGGTGATAGTGGATATGAGGAAGTGGAAACACTTAACATAACTTAATCCTACACAAACTCTGGTGACAGTTGGGTTAGCTCCCATTTGGGGAAAAATACCCAAGATACCACCAAGGAATCGAACCAGGGACCCCTAGGTTCGTAGTCAGGTGCACTGACCACTGCACCACGGGGCCTCTTCCTTAACCTAGTGATATCAACAGATGTTGAATATCTGTCATGAAAATAGCATAGATGAGAAACTTTTTAAATGAGGAGAAAGGTTATTTATTAGATTCCAGGACATCTTTGACAAATACTCAAGAGCTGTCGAGGTCATCATGTGGAGAAAATTAAACTCAATGTTTCTGCTGGAGAAATATTTTATTAATTTTGACCAATAAAATGTTTTGATATAAAAACTGAAAAACTCTAACCTTTTATCGCTTCCCCTAAACTCACTCCTTATAATCAAATCCACTCGAATACCGATGTTCCCACCTTTCTATAAAAAACAATACAGTAATTTAAAAAATATATTTTCATGCCAAACAATCTGATAAAGTTACGTTATAGCACGACTGATAATGACCGATCAACGTTATTTGGTCTCACTCGAGTATTATTTGAAAGTACTGGATGTGTGTGCGAGTTTCCGAGACTCACATATCGACTTTTAATGAAGCTGTATTTTACTACGTGAGCGATTAAAAGTGGCCGTGAAATCGACCTGTTTCCAAACCCTGGTCACGTGTCACTCTCTCAATATACCGGGTTACTGGTGAAGTGAAGGTCGGGGTTTTGGGTTCCAGTTGGGTGAACTGAAGATAAGGTATAATCAGGTATACTTCCTCTGAATTCTATCTCACTCATCTCCTAACAGAATATTCCTTTAAAAAATGCGTACATCCCGGCCGGGTAGTAAGACGCGGTGAGGTAAAAAATAAGAGCAATAATCAAGTGTTTTATTGTCCAATTATTGATTAAGGCTTCCACCCACTCCACTGTGAAGGCAAACCTAGGAACGGGAAGGTAGTTTGTTTACGGTCAACATTGATAACATTTTACTATATTATTATTGTTATTTTAATGTTACTTATAATGATAATATATATCAGAGGTGACAGCTGCAGATTAAATCAATTGGCGTATGAATACTTGAAAGCAGATCTAGTAAATTTTTAGATGTCAGTTAAGGTTCTTCCTATGAAAGAAGATCTAGTAACTGTTCTAGTTGTCAGATAAGGTTCTTCCTATGAAAGTAGATCTAGTAACTGTTCTAGTTGTCAGATAAGGTTCTTCCTATGAAAGTAGATCTAGTAACTGTTCTAGCTGTCAGATAAGGTTCTTCCTATGAAAGTAGATCTAGTTACTATTCTAGTTGTCAGATAAGGTTCTTCCTATGAAAGTAGATCTAGTAACTGTTCTAGCTGTCAGATAAGGTTCTTCCTATGAAAGTAGATCTAGTAGCTGTTCTAAGTGTCAGATAGGGTTCTTCCTATGAAAGTAGATCTAGTAACTGTTTTAGCTGTCAGATAAGGTTCTTCCTATGAAAGTAGATCTAGTAACTGTTCTAGCTGTCAGATAAGGTTCTTACTATAAAAATTGGACTGTAAGTAGAGGGTAGATCTCTAAATGAAAACTATTCCCTCCTGTTATCCAGGAAAACAATCAGTGGCGTCCTGAGATGAGAAGGGAGAGGGTGACGGTGGCTATTGACTGTGATTAGCTCTCTAGACACGCAAGTGAGGGTGTGTTGAAGGGGTGATCCGAACCACGGCGTGTCTGTGGTGGCTAATATCCCGACAAATGGGAGGAGACTGCGCGCAAACATCTCCCGCTGTGCCACGACGGGGGGGTTTGTTTCCGCGGGGGACAATAGAGGTGCTCTGTGGTCCCCATTGGGGCGAATGAAAGGTTCTGGTTCCACATTGTCTTAGTAGAGGCGTTCCCCTCTCTTTATCTGTGGCTTGATTAGGCCATTTAACCGGGACTTTGTAAAACTCGTTGAGCCTACTTAAGACCAATCTGCATAGTCTCTACATTTATAGTCCTTAACTTTAGTCCATATTCCATAGTACTCCGTAGTTTGGATCATCCTTAACTATCTTAAAGTGGAGTTGTAGGAGACGCGAGAAAAGGACAGTGTTTTTGCATTTTTTACAACAAAAACTTTTTTTGGTCAAAATAAAACAAATATTCCCCCAGTAAGAACATAGCGATTTTTAGCAACGCGTCTTACTACCCGTTTGGGTTATACGCCTATGTACTAGTTTCGCTAGTGGTTTTAGGGATAAGGCAGGTTAAGATTAGAGGAAGTGTACCCACGTTTGCGTGGAGGGAGATTGGAAAGCCATATTGGGAAACCGCCCTCAGAACACTCGACCAAGATTTGAACCTTGATCTCCCTGTCATTAGTAGTCTAGTCTACTGTTAAAGTAGCGGCATAGACCATGCAGCCACCCAAGCGTGTAACATAATAAAGTTTTATTTTCTTCACACGGTGATATCAACAGCTGTTGAATATATGTCGTGAGTTTTCTTCACATGGTGATATCAACAGCTTTTGAATACCTGTCGTGAGTTTTCTTCACATGGTGATATCAACAGCTTTTGAATATCTGTCGGAGTTTTCTTAACATGGTGATATCAACAGTGGTTGAATATCTGTCGTGAGTACAGCGATATTAGATGAGGAAATTTTTAAATGAACAGAAAAGTTATTAAATCCCAGGACATCTTTAACAGATATTGAACAACTGTTGATATCACCATGTGAAGAAAACTCACGACAGATATTGAACAACTGTTGATATCAACATGTGAAGAAAACTCACGACAGATATTGAACAACTGTTGATATCACCGAGTGAAAAAAAATAAAACTTTATTATGTTACAACCCGCCTTGGTGGCGTAGTTGGCTAACGCGCTAGTCGTGTTGAGCTCGACCGCCGAGGACGGGGAGATCGAGGTTCGAATCTCGGTCGGGTGAACTGGGGGTGGTTTTTCCTAAATGGTTTTCCACTCTCCCTCCACGCAAATGCGGGTTCACTTCCTCTAAATTCAACCCTCCCAATTCCTAATCCATTAGAGTAATTAGTACTTAAAGCGTATAACCCGAACGGGTAGTAAGACGCGGTGCTAAATATTATGTTACACGCTTGGGTGGCTGCATGATCTATGCCGCTACTTTAACAGTAGACTAGACTACTAATGACAGGGAGATCAAGGTTCAAATCTTGGTCGGGTGTATTGAGGGCGGTTTCCCAATATGGCTTTCCAATCTCCCTCCACGCAAACGTGGGTACACATCCTTTAATCTTAACCTTCCTTATCCCTAAAACCACAAGCGAAACTAGTACATAGGCGTATAACCCGAACGGGTAGTAAGACGCGGTGCTAAAATCGCTATGTTCCAACTGGGGGAATATTTGTTTTATTTTGACCTGTTTTGCTATAAAAAACTGCAAAAGTACTTACCTTTTCTCGCGTCTCCTACATCCACACCTTAAGGACTGTCTACATCTGTCGCACATACTTGATGATTGTTCACTGGATACATTGTATGTTGGGCTTGTAGTCTGACTGCAGGGGTAGAGTCAGTGATTATTGTAGTGAGGAACATATCTCTGTTTGACAGGAAGTCTGACTTGCAGGGGTAGAGTCAGTGATTGTTGTAGTGAGGAAAATATCTCTGTTTGACAGGAAGTCTGACTGCAGGGGTAGAGTCAGTGATTGTTGTAGTGAGGAACATATCTCTGTTTGACAGGAAGTCTGACTGCAGGGGTAGAGTCAGTGATTGTTGTAGTGAGGAATATATCTCTGTTTGACAGGAAGTCTGACTTGCAGGGGTAGAGTCAGTGATTGTTGTAGTGAGGAATATATCTCTGTTTGACAGGAAGTCTGACTTGCAGGGGTAGAGTCAGTGATTGTTGTAGTGAGGAACATATCTCTGTTTGACAGGAAGTCTGACTTGCAGGGGTAGAGTCGGTACAAGTGTGGTTGAGAGAGTGGTTTGCAAAGGGGTGAGTTGGAGGGGTCGGGGGGGGGGAGTACTCTCCAGGGACGCCATCTTGTCTCCGGTCCTCCCATCGCAAGCCATGAGCAGGAGTTCCGGACATGAGCCATACAACAGTCAACAACACCCTTTACAACAGTTCCTGCAACATCGGGCGAGCAGTCAGCACGTCTGTCCAGCCAGCTTAAAATACAGCCACCCTCTACTCTTCAGGGCAGGGCTAGATATTTGTGTTTTTAAAGAGTAAAGCAATTCTTTTTGTCAATCGTCCCCAAATTACTATCAAACATATTTTCACAATCATTTAAAACAAATTAAAACATATATTGAGGGGGTTTTCTAAAAAATTCCAATTTAAAAAGTATTCCAAGGGGAAGCCATAGTTTCAGAAAACTAACTTTTATTTAGACAGAAATTTATTAAGTTATTAAAATTTTACTTTAAATAAAAGAAGATCAAGCAATTACTTCTAGGATTATCATATTAAGTTTAAATCATGTTTTTCTGTGAAGTCGCAATCTATTATGCACATCACAATACGTTAGTTTGTGAATGTTTCGGCGCCTTTAAGACAGTGCCTGATTTTATAAATAAAGTGGGAGAGGTCTCTAAAAATCGTATTTGATCTACCTGGTCTCTTAGATTAAATACTTTTGGTTTACTGATTGATTGTTTGTAATGTATTTATTCACCCTTATCAATCTGTCCCCCCAGTTTAAATAGTTTAACTGGAAAACCCTTAATGAACGTAGACAGTTCCTATAGAAAACTTTGAGTTAGTAGTAATAATAATAAGTAATAATATTATTTCTAAAGAGAATATATAAGAATCCTTACCGGTGGCCACGTGGATGAAGGAGTCTGTCACGTATGGGAGTATGAGTAGGTCAGGGTTTAAATTCGAGCTGGTTGCTTTAAGGGAAAATTTTCTTTCTTACGTAGTTTCCCACCTTTTCTCCCCACATGTGAATGCAGGTGCACTTCCACCACATTCTACATCCCTCACTAGTGAGAGTATGTTTCTGGTCCTTACAGGAGATAGTCTTGTCTGCTCTTGTACCAGTCAGACTGTAAGATGGGTAGTAAGACTATAGTGTACAGAAGATAGTCTTGTCTGCTCTTGTACCAGTCAGACTGTAAGATGGGTAGTAAGACTATAGTGTACAGGAGATAGTCTTGTCAGCTCTTGTACCAGTCAGACTGTAAGATGGGTAGTAAGACAATAGTGTACAGGAGATAGTCTTGTCTGCTCTTGTACCAGTCAGACTGTAAGATGGGTAGTAACAGGAGATAGTCTTGTCTGCTCTTGTACCGGCCAGACTGTAAGATGGGTAGTAAGATTATAGTGTACAGGAGATAGTCTTGTCTGCTCTTGTACCGGCCAGACTGTAAGATGGGTAGTAAGATTATAGTGTACAGGAGATAGTCTTGTCTGCTCTTGTACCAGTCAGACTGTAAGATGGGTAGTAAGACTATAGTGTACAGGAGATAGTCTTGTCTGCTCTTGTACCAGTCAGACTGTTGATCCTCAATATATCGTCATTCAACCCCCACAATGGACGATCACTTTACTATAGAACGTCCACTTCCCTCCATTGAACGAGCCAAACTAAAGTTAATATCACGGTAGCACGCGACAGGTTCGTGATCAATAATAATAAACTACTAATAAGAGGGGATAAATCAATCAGCTGATTCAATGAATCTCTCCGTGTGACTGAACTTACACTTGAACAGCGCTTTGTCTGATAGCACTTGGGGGTATATTGTATCTCCACGAGATAACAAACACTTGTACACATATAAACTACATGTGTGTTCATATGTGTGTTGATTACACCTTGGAGAGAAAGTATTGTGATCATCAACCCAATCGAACTCGTAATTTTGATATAGGCTGACGTTTTATGACCCCCTGAAACAAACAAAAAATGTGGTTCTCGCAATGTCGTCTGTCTGTCTGTCTGTCTGTACCTCGGGTTAGAGCAGAAACTATTTTACCAATTGTGCTAAAACTTGGTATCTGGGGTTTTCACAAGATCTTCTTGAGGAGTTTTTTTTTAAAATTAGACGTCTAACCATAAATTAATTAGGGTAGTTCACTGATGGTTAAAAAAAGAAAAAATTGATTTTCTCAAAATTAGATACAACGATTTAATTAAATTTTAAATCTAGACTGTGTTTATTACTATAAACAATATGGAAATATCATTTTCTCATAAATTGAATTAAAAATGAATGAAATACGTGAGGGAAATTTTCAAATTTTCATAAAATTTCTCCGCCACTATTTGAAATACCAAATAACTTATAGTTGTAAAATTGTAGTACTATTAAAGACAAAAATCTTTTATTTGAAAATAGTTTTATAAAACCAATAATTTCTGAGCTATATTCAAATATATATACTTTTTAATTCAAGTATTTGAAAATGAATTTGATTATTATGTTCTTTGGTGGACAAAGATGTTTCTGTTTTCTCAAATTTTCTGTAAAATTGTTCCTAATTCCTAATGCCATAGACTAACAGTGTTTATTATTTAGTTTCACAAATCTTACGAGTATTCAGTAAATGTCTATTTTAAGATAAAAGCGAGAGAAAGTCTGTGTGGTGCACCGTACCATTTATTTATCATACTTAAAGAAGAAGTTACACAGCTTTAAAATAATAAGTAATTTGTGTGTATATATATATATGTGTGTGTGTGTGTTTGTGTGTGTGCATTCCTGTTACCCTGAAAGTTATCTTACCTAGGTATATTCCAATATTGTTTCCCTTGTAAGCTAGGGTCACAGTATATTTAGAGTATATATACACATACATTATTTTAGTAATATGTTCACACCAGCTTCAGTGATCTTACGGTTTAAAGATGCAGTCTCGCAATAGTTAATTAATTGGTTAGTTAATTGGTATTCCACTCTCCTCCCTTCACGTAAATGCGGGTGCATTTCCCCTAAAAGTTATCTTCCTTGTCCCTAACACAGTATCGTGACTATTACACATGTGTATAACCCGAGCGTGTAGTAAGTTAAAAGAGATTATTCCCCTCTTGATTTATATTTATAAAAAATATTATTAACGTGGCAACATTTGGAAACGCTGTGCTTATTAATCTCGATATATAGCGCGAGTATCGACTATTTTCATAGTCGTAGAACAATAAGGGGTCGTGGGGGTCTATAAATAGCACCCCCCTCCACTTCTTGGATTTGATGGATTTCTAATGGGGCTTCCATATTACATTGCTATGAGCTCCATATCGTTTAAAACTCTCTCAGTTGTAGACAAACAGTTTCCTGCTGTGTATAAGTTAAGATTAGACAAACAGTTGTCTGCTGTGTATAAGTTAAGATTAGACAAACAGTTTCCTTTTGTGTATAAGTTAAGATTAGACAAACAGTTTCCTGCTGTGTATAAGTTAAGATTATACAAACAGTTTCCTGCTGTGTATAAGATAAGATTAGACAAACAGTTGCATGCTGTGTAAGTTAAGACCATACGAGGTTATTTTAGGATTTTTAATATTTAGGGCAGGTTTATTAAAGTTATATATAGTTTTTAGTTAGAATTTTATATTTACTATTTCTATATTTTCCAAAATAGTGATTAATAAGTGGATGTCTTTTAATTTACGAATATGTTCTATTAGATTTTTTAAAATGATGTTAAAGTTGAACTATTTAACTCACATAACTAATTAAATTAAGTCAATGTTGGGTATAAATGAAAAAGCATTTGGCATATTATTTATAAAATCTATTAAAACTTTTAGTATTGTTTCGACATTTTCCAGGTAATATTTTCCTTGCCTGTCTCACGTTTTACCGTCCCAGTGATGCCTAATGTATCTAACAATGCGGTGTTGCAATGTCCTCCCTACCTGTCTATGATGACGGGGTCAGAAGGTGTCTCGTTTCGGTTCCCACAACTCTTCTTGTCACAGCACCGACTGGAAACAGAGGAACACAGCTCTTTGAGTGGAAACAAGAGGATCACAGCTCAGTGGGTGGAAACAAGAGGAACACAGCTCAGTGGGTGGAAACAAGAGGAACACAGCTCAGTGGGTGGAAACAAGAGGAACACAGCTCTTTGAGTGGAAACAAGAGGAACACAGCTCAGTGGGTGGAAACAAGAGGAACACAGCTCATTGAGTGGAAACAAGAGGAACACAGCTCAGTGGGTGGAAACAAGAGGAACACAGCTCATTGAGTGGAAACAAGAGGAACACAGCTCAGTGGGTGGAAACAAGAGGAACACAGCTCAGTGGGTGGAAACAAGAGGAACACAGCTCTTTGAGTGGAAACAAGAGGATCACAGCTCAGTGGGTGGAAAGGAAACAGGGAAAAGAGGAACACAGCTCAGTGGGAGGATGGAAACAAGAGGAACACAGCTCTTTGAGTGGAAACAAGAGGAACACAGCTCAGTGGGTGGAAACAAGAGGAACACAGCTCTATTGAGTGGAAACAAGAGGATCACAGCTCAGTGGGTGGAAACAAGAGGAACACAGCTCAGTGGGTGGAAACAAGAGGAACACAGCTCAGTGGGTGGAAACAAGAGGAACACAGCTCTTGAGTGGAAACAAGAGGAACACAGCTCAGTGGGTGGAAACAAGAGGAACACAGCTCATTGAGTGGAAACAAGAGGAACACAGCTCAGTGGGTGGAAACAAGAGAGAACACAGCTCATTGAGTGGAAACAAGAGGAACACAGCTCAGTGGTGTGGAAACAAGAGGAAAACAACTCATTGAGTGGAAACAAGAGGAACACAGCTCAGTGGGTGGAAACAAGAGGAACACAGCTCAGTGGTGAGAGGAACACAGCCAGTGGGGAAACAACAGCTCAGTGGGTGGAAACAAGAGGAACACAAACTCATTGAGTGGAAACAAGAGGAACACAGCTCAGTGGGTGGAAACAAGAGGAACACAGCTCATGAGTGGAAACAAGAGGAACACAGCTCAGTGGGTGGAAACAAGAGGAACACAGCTCATTGAGTGGAAACAAGAGGAACACAGCTCAGTGGGTAGGAACACACAGAGGAAACAAACACACTCATGAGTGGAAACAAGAGGAACACAACTCATTGAGTGGAAACAAGAGGAACACAGCTCAGTGGGTGGAAACAAGAGGAACACAACTCATGGTGGAAACAAGAGGAACACAGCTCATTGAGGGAAACAAGAGGAACACAACTCATTGAGAGGAAAAAGAGGAACACAGCTCAATTAGTGGAAACAAGAGAACACAGCTCATTGAGTGAAACAAGAGGAACACAGCTCATTGAGTGGAAACAAGAGAACACAGCTCATTGAGTGAAACAAGAGACACAACTCATTGAGTGGAAACAAGAGGAACACAGCTCAGTGGGTGGAAACAAGAGGAACACAACTCATTGAGTGGAAACAAGAGGAACACAACTCATTGAGTGGAAACAAGAGGAACACAGCTCATTGAGTGGAAACAAGAGGAACACAGCTCAGCTAGTTGTCGGCCCAGATAAATTATCATACAATGAGCTATATTTTAATTTATAATAAATATTTACCCATAGCAGATAAATTAGCCACGAGACTTCTAATTAACACTTGAACTAATTACCAACTAATCACGTTGTCAATACACCTGCTTAGCTGAATAAATGGATGGTTGCATTTCTTCTGTCGTCGGTGAAATTGAACCATAATCTTGAACCAAGAGCCTCGGGTATTTAACATTTTTTTAAAATTTGATTAAAAACTGTTAAAATTGTGCCGATCTACTTTTGTTTGGATTTTAATTTTATATTATTTAATTTTGTCGCTACTCCCCCATCCCTAGGGACGAGGTGTCATGATGACTCAGTGGGATGGGTAGACAGCGGCAAATAACTGTGTGGTTCATTTTGATCTTGTTAATTGGAATAGATTAATTAATGTAAGAGTGTATAAATGTGATGGAGATGACTAGTTGAAATAATTTAGATAAAGTGTCCTCGTTCTATCAATGTCCCTACCCAGCAGTTCCGTGCCTTGACCTATCTTCAGTCTTATAACTCTAACTGTTCTCGAACACACGACCACCCGGTAGTTCATGGTTGTTGTCTAACTCAAACATCTAAGAGGGTTTGGGGCGTCCTCTTTCGTGCTGAACAGGGACTATAGTTGTAGGATATTCTCCTCCACAAATTGGTAGATGAGTATGGAAAGCACTTTGAAGTAGCCCCTTTACAACTGGCGTCCTTCCCCGGCCCCCCTCTCCTGAAAAGGTCTAAAAACTCGCTGTCATATACCCCAAAAGGTGTTTCCCCTAAGTTACTAGTTTTGCCAATACTCTGTGTTATGCTAATTGGCAAAACAATCTCGGTTTTTAAAAACATTACCATTTAAGAGTACGTAGCTGCTGACTCTTAACAATTGACAGTATGAGCTATTATGCTTACGTCATACTTGCATTCTCTAGATTGCCTAAGGCTGCAAGCTACGATATATTTATACAGTAAATAAAATAAGTGAAGTAAATTAATAAATGGTAGATAAAACAAGTAAAAGCTAATAGGAGTATAAGGTATATATGGTTGATAGCTCTTGGTTTTTTTACCTTTTATAAATTTAATGGTAAAAAAAACATGGGTCGAGATGGTTCTTTGGTTCCACTGGTTCGTCATTTAAAGATCAGAACCGGTTTCTCTTCCTAGAGAGTATATTTCGGCTGTATATGTTAAGCGAGCCAGGCTCCCTCAACCATTCAGCTATGAGATCAAATAGGATAGAGCCAGAGTATCGCAGACATGTTGATTGAAAGTTTGACTGACCTGCACATGACCTCGTGGGTCAACAGCACCCGGCACATCTCAGGGTTCTTGTCCTGTCCCTCGTACATGATAGCCTGCAACAAACAGGAGGTTACAATAATAACTACTTCAATATTCAATTTCAATTTATTTAATTATCATGGCCTGGAAGTTGATGTTATTGCATATTGTTTCTGCGAGATCGACAGCAATGGTAACTTGTATGTAAACACATTTTATGACAGCCTGATATTAAAACATGACTTTTACTGTGCATATTTTACCTTATTTGAAGGATTTTACAGTTCAAGACATTTTGGGAAATTTTTGAGACATTTATTCTTGGCTTTACCCCTATAGTGCCCTTTATGCTATTTTTAGAATCATTACATAAAAATTATGTAAAACACAACGAGTAATTTTTTTATGCTTAAATTCATTACATCCATTTAATTGGAGCACATATTTTTTCGTGTAATTATTATTACGACCAGACATTAAACAATGAGCATAGCCTAATTATTATTATTATTAGCACCGCGTCTTATTACCCGTTCGGGTTATACGCACTTACGCTAATGTGTAATGGTAGGGTGATTGTGAGATGAAATGGAGGACCTATAGTTTAACGTGGAATCCAAACCACGGTAGAGGCCTGGCATTCCTCACATTCACAAGTTGTGATTAATACACGTCTTGTCAGAGGTGAAGGAAGGGTTTGGCAATCAGATAAATCTGTGCTGGGACCAAGGATTGAACCCCGGACCCCCAGCACAGAGGTCTGACACCTTACCCCTAGACCACCAGGTCACCAGCATAGCCTAATGTTTTCTGACAGAATAGTACTACGTAATTAAGCTATTTTCATAGGTATACTGTCCATACCATTTATCATGACATATGTCTTCCTTAGCAGGACTCCGCAGCCACTACCATAAAAGGACCAGAAGAATAATTGGATTTTAAATTTATTGTTTGATTTTTCAAGAGCATCTTTTGTATTTTTGAGGATATAAAAACTGAGCTTTTAAGTGCATCTTTTTTTTTGTTTTGTTTTTGAGAGCATTAATATGCTATTTTAAGGGTATTTGGGGGGGGGGGGGGAATTAGGGATATAAACTTCCAGATTCTGATGATAACAAACAGTCGCAAGACAAAAGGCTGTCACTGAAAAATACATTTTAAAAAGAATAAAATATAGAGTAACTACACAGCTAAGCAACAACATAAGTTTGCGTATAACCCGAACGGGTAGTAAGACGCGGTGCTAATAATAATAATAATAATAATAACAACATAAGTTAGTAAATGGCGGCACTAAGTTCATACAGTGAGATATAGTGATTGGAATAAAAAAATATACATAGGAAATTATTTGTATAAAACCAATCCGAAATTAAAAGGATTTCTTAAATATTTTAATGAAGATCATCTAATTAATGTCCTCAATAATTTCAGTTTCTTAAATAATTATTTGAGTTTGGCTCTTCTTGTATGATAAAAGTCAAATTGGGTAAATCAAAGTTCTGCGTTACGAACAGAACGGTCAAGAGATGTGAGCTTGTAAGAGTTACTCATGGAATGTAACCAGGGGGTTCAAGAGGCCCGAGAAGGGACGGTACCTACAAGATAAAGGGCAAGTTGACGAGAAAGTTTGCTACTCAAAATATTAGAAAAAAAATAGGGCATCACAATTGTCATCACAATAATAGTAATAATATAGTTGTTCTTTTTAATAATGACTGTAATAATAATAATAATGTTATTTTCCAAACTAACTCTCTACAACTACTTCGTTTTGTATCACACTATTATATGTTTGTCACTGTAATAGTGACACATATGTTTGTATTCACTGTTCAATAGTATACCAGTGTTATCCAACGACCATAGATCTACAGAACCAATGGAAAGTGGTGAAAATATTTGATTTAAAAATTAAACTAAATTGGGCTGAGGTAAAATTAAATCCACCACTCGTACTGTTTCCAGCCTGTGGCCCGGGTCAGTTTTTTATTAAAGCCATATATTTCCCACTACCGGCTGCTAGGCCTGTCATAGCTTCATATGTCTTATAATATAACTTAAGACTTGGACAGGTACAGACAGACAGAGATAATTTTGTATCTCCAGAAACAGACAAAAAGAGTTCTATATCTCCTGGTACAGACAGAGAGAATTCTGTATCTCCAGAAACAGACAAAAAGAGTTATATATCTCCTGGTACAGACAAAGAGAGTTCTGTATCTCCAGAAACAGACAAAAAGAGTTATATATCTCCAGGTACAGACAAAGAAAGTTCTGTAACTCCATAAACAGACAAAAAGAGTTCTATATCTTTGGTACAGACAAAGAGAGTTCTGTATCTCCAGAAACAGACAAAAAGAGTTGTATATCTCCTGGTACAGACAGAGAGAATTCTGTATTTTCAGAAACAGACAAAAAGAGTTCTATATCTCCTGGTACAGACAGAGAGAGTTCTGTATCTCCAGAAACAGACAAAGAGAGTTCTGTATCTCCAGGTACAAATATAATTGTAAGATAAACTTTTTTGACTTAGAAATAAAGACAAATAATTTTGAACTCAAATGTTTTCATGATTACAATACTTTCTATGTATGATAAAGTAAAAATATTAATAATCCAAATTACACAATTTCCCCTCCATCAAACGCAATTTTATTTTGAGGATGTGCTCTATATCTCAGATCAAATAACCGGGAAAGAGGGTTGGGAGGGGGATGTAAACCAACAGTTGTGTGCTTGTGTGTAAATCCCTGGCACGCGGCTCCAAATAAAACGTATCAACAAAACGTTAGTCGCAGAATAAAGCTCAAGAGATAAGAGCCAGTAAACATGCCAGGAGGAAGGAAAGCGCGTTTGTCTCAGATTGTTTGCTTGATGGGATTGTTGCGACGTCGTGGCCCGCACGTCCATTTGCATGACGGGAGTTGACGCGATACGAGAGTGAGCTGACAATCCTATTGTGTAAAAAGGGTTGCTGTTCAGGCCTCCGGACGAGATGCTATAAAGATACAGACAGCCCTTTAGTTTGAAGGGAGGGTTGAGAAGGGGGGTAAGAGAGGTTGAGATAACAGACTGGCTCTCTGTCACGTGACCTTAACCACCCTCCTCTCCGTATTAAGGGGTGAAATAAACGTCACACCCCCCCCCCTTCTCAATAATTCTGCTAGGGAAGCAGAGAGTATTTCCTAAATGGCGGAGAAAATTACTATTGAAGGTGTTTTGAGTAGTTGTTATAAAGGAAAATAGTGTTGACAGGATTGTATTTATTTGTGAGCTATAATCGAGATAATTGTCTCGCAGTGACTTGATCCAAGCTAAGGGAGGATTTAAAAAACTGCACATGCATTTGAAAAAATAAGCATCAATCCCCTCGTAATAATGAAAGCCTGTTCAGTGTCTAGTAACATTAGTAACATAGGTATGTTACATAAGCGACAGTTCCCTCGTAATAATGAAATCCTGATCAGTGTATAGTAACATTAGTAACATAGGTATGTTACATAAGCATCAATCCCCTCGTAATAATGAAAGCCTGTTCAGTGTATAGTAACATTAGTAACATAGGTATGTTACATAAGAGACAGTTCCCTCGTAGCAATGAAAGCCTGTTCAGTGTCTAGTAACATTAGTAACATAGGTATGTTACATAAGCGACAGTTCCCTCGTAATAATGAAATCCTGATCAGTGTCTAGTAACATTAGTAACATAGGTATGTTACATAAGAGACAGTTCCCTCGTAATAATGAAATCCTGATCAGTGTCTAGTAACATTAGTAACATAGGTATGTTACATAAGAGACAGTTCCCTCGTAGCAATGAAAGCCTGTTCAGTGTCTAGTAACATTAGTAACATAGGTATGTTACATAAGAGACAGTTCCCTCGTAATAATGAAATCCTGATCAGTGTCTAGTAACATTAGTAACATAGGTATGTTACATAAGAGACAGTTCCCTCGTAATAATGAAATCCTGATCAGTGTCTAGTAACATTAGTAACATAGGTATGTTACATAAGAGACAGTTCCCTCGTAGCAATGAAAGCCTGTTCAGTGTCTAGTAACATTAGTAACATAGGTATGTTACATAAGAGACAGTTCCCTCGTAATAATGAAATCCTGATCAGTGTCTAGTAACATTAGTAACAAAGGTATGTTACATAAGAGACAGTTCCCTCGTAGCAATGAAAGCCCGAGTCAGACAAGCTATTCAGAACAAACCACAATAAGTTTACACAAATGTTCTGAAAGCCAGCTTTGCTTGTGTAGTTACATACCAGTAACTAACATTTAGTAAAACATCAGTTATCAGGACACTTTTTTAAGTTATAAGTAGATGAGAAATTAAGACTAAAGGCTTCTTGTTTTCGGAGAGCCTTTGGAGAGTGTTAAAAGGGTTTTGATAGCTCGGCAAGGTTTGTCGAGGTGAGACTTATGTTGTTCTTGTCCAGGACGAGGTATTTATATAGACGTATTCAAGGACTGTTTGCTAGACTGACTAACTTGGGCTATATCTTTCCTAGTATTTTACCAATTAACTATCTACATCACATTATGTACTGTACATTAGTCTACAGTAAATCCATCAACACAACAAGTTTGATTATTTATAAAAAATAACCACGGTGGTGGCAATATTAGACACAAGGCCACCAAAAAATACACCTTAACCCTTGGTAAAAAAAAAGGGGGGGCAGACTTTTTTTTGTTGTTATATTTTAGCCTCATTATATTCCTTCAGAACATGTGATATTTAACAACAACAAAAAAAGTGTGATTTAATTGGTTAAATAAAGTGCAATTGTTCCTACATGAGTTTTCGTAAATATCCCGTTTATGCTTAATTTTAGTATAGATACTGTATTTTTATAATCCAGACAAATAAATAATCCGGACTGGGTCATCCCCAATTATTCCGAATTATCGACGCTCTAATCTTTACATAAATTAAGCCGATTGAAATAACAACTTTTTTTTGAACTGTTAGCTTACAACACAAAGAAGGATCACGTGCTAGGTAACATTAATATGGCATGTATGTTACTAGACACTGACATTACTATTGAATATTGTATTCATTTACTTTCTACATAACTTAACCACCAAGGACAAATATCAACTTGAAATTCAAGAAGATATTTAAACCTAGATTCGTGTAAAAATTACTGGAAATTTGATACAATCGCTTGTTTCAATTGTTTGTTTCGTACTCACAATAGTACTACTATTACCATTAGCACCGCGTCTTACTACCCGTTCGGGTTATACGCACTTACGCTAATGTGCAATGGTAGGGTGATTGTGAGATGAAATGGAGGACCTACAGTTTAATGTGGGATCCGAACCACGGTGGAGGCCTGGCATTCCTCACATTCACGAGTTGTGATTAATACACGTCTTGTCAGAGATGAAGGAAGGGTTTGGCAATCAAATACATCTGTGCCGGGACCGAGGATTGAACCCCAGACCCTCAGCACAGAAGTCAGACACCTTACACCTAGACCACCAGGTCACCCTACTTACATTAGTAGGTAAAAAAGGGTTTCTTAGGCAAATAAATACTTTACAAGTAACATTCCACTTCTTTATTTGGTTTGACCCAACAATTTTATTTATTAGTATTGTTTCAATTTCCGATTGGATGTGGTGAGGGTGGTTTATTTTCCTTGATGGTTTTTTCACTCTCCCTCCACGCGAATTCGGGTTGGTTTCCTCTAAATTCTACCTTAATCATACCTACCCCATTAGTGAATAACCGGGACGGGTAGTAAGTCGAGGTTAACACAAAATAAATACAGTGACGACTTAACGGTCGGAGAGCAGGTGTTGTGTTTGTTCTATAACTAAGCATGTTTGTAAGTTGTGTGATTATATACTCACTCGATTCAGAAAGTGTGCGTTAAAGAATTTAAATAATTAAATAAATAATTAATTAATTTACTAGGGTATAGTAAATGAATTATTTATTTACATACATACCGTACCACACCATTCCCTCACAGTGCAGGCAACATACTGTGCATATAGCTCAAAAAACAACTCCGTACTTAATCCATCCTCACTAACTTCCTCCACACTTCCCTATCCTTGCATACTCCCTTCTCTTCAACAACATCCATATACCGAGTCTTACATGCTCTTTCACTCTTAAAACTCTTATTGTTTCTCTTTTTCACACATTCGTCTACAACATTTAGGCACGTCTTACATGGCCTAACCCTTCCTTTTGATCCACACACACTCTACCTTCATATATTAGCTTCGTCAATCAATCCACACTCATCCTCTCAACATGCCCAAACCAACGTAAGACGCTTCTCTCCCATTTACCTATTGGATTCCCTTTCAAACCTCACTCCTTCAGCACCCATTCATTACTGACAGTCTATACGAGTTGTTCCATACATCTTTCTTAGATATATCTTTCTAACGGCATTCACCTTGATCTTGTGTTTCACCTTGATCACTTGGCTCTTGTGTTTCACTTGGCTCTTGTGTTTCACCCTGATCTTGTGTTTCACCTTGCTCTTGTGTTTCAGTTTGCTCTTGTGTTTCACCTGCCGCTTGTGTTTCACTTGGCTCTTGTGTTTCACCCTGAGCTTGTGTTTCACTTTGCTCTTGTGTTTCAGTTTGCTCTTGTGTTTCACCCTGATCTTGTGTTTCACCTTGCTCTTGTGTTTCACCCGGATCTTGTGTTTCCCCTTGCTCTTGTGTTTCACCTGGATCTTGTGTTTCACCTTGCTCTTGTGTTTCAGTTTGATCTTGTGTTTCAGCTTACTCTTGTGTTTCAACTGTATCATTTGTTTCACCTGGCTCTTGTGTTTCACCTTGCTCTTGTGTTTCACCTTACTCTTATGTTTTACCCTGATCTTGGGTTTCAGTTTGCTCTTGTGTTTCTCCTGACAAACCAACGCTTCACATCCAAACTTTGTGTGTTAGAAAAAGTTGAATAACTGCCATAGGGAGTCGAACCTCAAACCCATCTCCTAGATAATCAATCCCCCGGCCCATCATCCCCTCGTGTATTGGTAAGTGGGGTTGTTTGAAGCTAGGGATGATCTAAGCCAAAGGATTATAGGGGTGTTTTTTTGGAAAGGGTAGGCCACCCCTCTTACTCTGAGATGTCGCATAGAAAACTCATCTGTGGCCTGCTCGATTGTGTCGGGGGCGACAAACACAACTTAAGGCTCCCGTCCAACGAGGCGGACCACTCACCATCAGCCGAGCTTCTGCCGGTCGGGTGGTTCGGATTATGGGGGGGGGGGGGGGGAATTGGCCGACAAGCTGTTCGTGTGGGGGTTCGGGATATGTTTGTAATTGTAATTTGGGGGATTTACAACCAACTTTGGAAAAACAAGCTGGGGTGGTGGGTATTAGACCCAGGGGGGAAGTAAGAGGGGAATTTGCCCACAACCCCCGTCTCTTTTATATCACAAACCTGCAATAATAAAAGCTTCAAATCAGTGTCGTAGCCTGCAACTTAGGCCTGTAAATGGTGGAGTTCAAGTTGTGGTCAGTAAATTTTTTGTAGTTTTTAGAACAAAAAACTTGTTGGGATATAATAAATACAATATTTCTCCAGTTGATACGTCCGTAATAATTGTCAACACTTGTTAATATCAACAGTTGTTGAATATCCGTCCAGAGCATTGTGGACTTTGAACATGACTTTTTAAAAGGAGAGAATTATCATGTTCAAAGTCCACTATAGGCCCACTCATAAAATATATTCAACTGTTGATATTACCAACTGTAGAAAATTAAAATAAACTTATTTACTGGAGATATATTTTATATGTTTTGAGCAAATATATTTTTTCCTTATTTTATTCTTAGAACCACGTCGACTACCCGTTCGGGCTATATGCTTTTTCGTTTATTAAAAACAATGTAAACACAGAGACCTTAGCTTTGCGTTGAGGGTCATTTGCACCCTGTACCTCCTGATGGCCCATCGTTGACAAGTTTTACAAGATAGAAGCCACTATCCCGGATTCAAACCCCTGGTCAGTCCCCAGAGATACCCGCAAGTTGTCGGAGCTGGTCTTGTCCCACCCCTGATCCAGAGGGGTGAGGAGAGATAGGGGGTGGGGTCTTACCCGGGTAGGATTAGGGGTACCAGCCCCGACCACTGGTCTGGATTAACATACTTACAGGAGGGGATCAAATAAAAACACTGCCTTGATAGATTCTTGTTTAATTGAATATGTAATGCTCTGAACAAGCTGGGATCCTGGCTTCACACATGTGACGTCAGAGAGCTACGTCACCAGTAATAACCACACAGCACTACACTCTAGTACCAGACAATGTTACCAGTAATAACCACACAACACTACACTCTACTACCAGACAATGTTACCAGTAATAACCACACAACACTACACTCTTGTACCAGACAATGTTACCAGTAATAACCACACAACACTACACTCTTGTACCAGACAATGTTACCAGTAATAACCACACAACACTACACTCTTGTACCAGACAATGTTACCAGTAATAACCACACAACACTACACTCTTGTACCAGACAATGTTACCAGTAATAACCACACAACACTACACTCTAGTACCAGACAATGTTACCAGTAATAACCACACAACACTACACTCTTGTACCAGACAATGTTACCAGTAATAACCACACAACACTACACTCTTGTACCAGACAATGTTACCAGTAATAACCACACAACACTACACTCTTGTACCAGACAATGTTACCAGTAATAACCACACAACACTACACTCTAGTACCAGACAATGTTACCAGTAATAACCACACAACACTACACTCTTGTACCAGACAATGTTACCAGTAATAACCACACAACACTACACTCTGTACCAGACAATGTTACCAGTAATAACCACACAACACTACACTCTTGTACCAGACAATGTTACCAGTAATAACCACACAACACTACACTCTTGTACCAGACAATGTTACCAGTAATAACCACACAACACTACACTCTAGTACCAGACAATGTTACCAGTAATAACCACACAACACTACACTCTAGTACCAGACAATGTTACCAGTAATAACCACACAACACTACACTCTTGTACCAGACAATGTTACCAGTAATAACCACACAACACTACACTCTTGTACCAGACAATGTTACCAGTAATAACCACACAACACTACACTCTTGTACCAGACAATGTTACCAGTAATAACCACACAACACTACACTCTTGTACCAGACAATGTTACCAGTAATAACCACACAACACTACACTCTAGTACCAGACAATGTTACCAGTAATAACCACACAACACTACACTCTTGTACCAGACAATGTTACCAGTAATAACCACACAACACTACACTCTTGTACCAGACAATGTTACCAGTAATAACCACACAACACTACACTCTAGTACCAGACAATGTTACCAGTAATAACCACACAACACTACACTCTAGTACCAGACAATGTTACCAGTAATAACCACACAACACTACACTCTTGTACCAGACAATGTTACCAGTAATAACCACACAACACTACACTCTTGTACCAGACAATGTTACCAGTAATAACCACACAACACTACACTCTTGTACCAGACAATGTTACCAGTAATAACCACACAACACTACACTCTTGTACCAGACAATGTTACCAGTAATAACCACACAACACTACACTCTTGTACCAGACAATGTTACCAGTAATAACCACACAACACTACACTCTAGTACCAGACAATGTTACCAGTAATAACCACACAACACTACACTCTTGTACCAGACAATGTTACCAGTAATAACCACACAACACTACACTCTTGTACCAGACAATGTTACCAGTAATAACCACACAACACTACACTCTAGTACCAGACAATGTTACCAGTAATAACCACACAACACTACACTCTAGTACCAGACAATGTTACCAGTAATAACCACACAACACTACACTCTAGTACCAGACAATGTTTACCAGTAATAACCACACAACACTACACTCTAGTACCAGACAATGTTACCAGTAATAACCACACAACACTACACTCTAGTACCAGACAATGTTACCAGTAATAACCACACAACACTACACTCTAGTACCAGACAATGTTACCAGTAATAACCACACAACACTACACTCTAGTACCAGAAAATGTCACCAGTAATAACCACACAACACTACACTCTTGTACCAGACAATGTTACCAGTAATAACCACACAACACTACATTCTAGTACCAGACAATGTTACCAGTAATAACCACACAACACTACACTCTTGTACCAGACAATGTTACCAGTAATAACCACACAACACTACACTCTAGTACCAGACAATGTTACCAGTAATAACCACACAACACTACACTCTTGTACCAGACAATGTTACCAGTAATAACCACACAACACTACACTCTAGTACCAGACAATGTTACCAGTAATAACCACACAACACTACACTCTTGTACCAGACAATGTTACCAGTAATAACCACAACACTACACTCTTGTACCAGACAATGTTACCAGTAATAACCACACAACACTACACTCTAGTACCAGACAATGTTACCAGTAATAACCACACAACACTACACTCTAGTACCAGACAATGTTACCAGTAATAACCACACAACACTACACTCTTGTACCAGACAATGTTACCAGTAATAACCACACACACTACACTCTTGTACCAGACAATGTTACCAGTAATAACCACACAACACTACACTCTTGTACCAGACAATGTTACCAGTAATAACCACACAACACTACACTCTTGTACCAGACAATGTTACCAGTAATAACCACACAACACTACACTCTTGTACCAGACAATGTTACCAGTAATAACCACACAACACTACACTCTAGTACCAGACAATGTTACCAGTAATAACCACACAACACTACACTCTTGTACCAGACAATGTTACCAGTAATAACCACACAACACTACACTCTTGTACCAGACAATGTTACCAGTAATAACCACACAACACTACACTCTAGTACCAGACAATGTTACCAGTAATAACCACACAACACTACACTCTAGTACCAGACAATGTTACCAGTAATAACCACACAACACTACACTCTAGTACCAGACAATGTTACCAGTAATAACCACACAACACTACACTCTAGTACCAGACAATGTTACCAGTAATAACCACACAACACTACACTCTAGTACCAGACAATGTTACCAGTAATAACCACACAACACTACACTCTAGTACCAGACAATGTTACCAGTAATAACCACACAACACTACACTCTAGTACCAGAAAATGTCACCAGTAATAACCACACAACACTACACTCTTGTACCAGACAATGTTACCAGTAATAACCACACAACACTACATTCTAGTACCAGACAATGTTACCAGTAATAACCACACAACACTACACTCTTGTACCAGACAATGTTACCAGTAATAACCACACAACACTACACTCTAGTACCAGACAATGTTACCAGTAATAACCACACAACACTACACTCTTGTACCAGACAATGTTACCAGTAATAACCACACAACACTACACTCTTGTACCAGACAATGCTACCAGTAATAACCACACAACACTACACTCTAGTACCAGACAATGTTACCAGTAATAACCACACAACACTATCCTTGGTCTTTGTGTCGTTACTGCACGCACTCGTATCACACATCTTTTAAACGCGGGGAGAACACGAATGAAGTCAGTGACATCAGCAACATGTGTGTCTTCATGTGTGTGACTGATCAATCCGGCCACGCGACCCGCTGTTGACTTATTTTGTCCACCGAGTGGAGGGAGTGGGGGAAAACACAGGACAGGGCGTCTTTTGTGTACCAGGATTAGGGAAGGAAATTGCTTTTCTCTTTGTCCAAACAGACAAACATGATCCTGTGTCCGATGACACACCTCCACACATGCCCGACCGTGTGTTAGTGTGTGTTGACAGGTCCACACACACACTGAGCGGGGGGGAGGGGAGGGCTTCACAGCTGTAGACTGACAGATAGGGAGTGATAACTATCGATATGAGACAACTTTAAGACACTTTAGAAACATACAAAAAAAAAGATTCTACGTCCATCATAAGCTGCTCAATAGCCCACCTCAGTGGCTGCATGGCTCAAGGCATCAGTCTCGAAGTAGACTAAACTGATGAAGAAGGGGAAATCAGGGTTCGAATCCCGGTGTGGTGTACTGAGAGTGGCTTTATATAAATGGTTCCCTGTTTTCTCCCGACGCATATGCGGGTACATTTAATCTGAAATTCTTCCTGTTTCAACTCTATTCAATAAACATAATGAATGCATGCTTGAACGTGTAATAAGATGGCACGTCTATGAAGTATTAAGTTTCTCAACTGTATATCGCAGCATAGCCTGGAAATGAACCTCTAGACTTGTATTTGGACCGAGCCACGTGGGACGAGAAAGATAAAACCTTTTCTCACTACTAGAATATTTTATAATTGTGTTTAAGAGTAATAACCTTATTTGTCATCTAGAACAGTTACTAGATCTACTTTCATAGGAAGAACCTTATCTGACAGATAGAAGTTACTAGATCTACTTTCATAGGAAGAACCTTATCTGACAGCTAGAACAGCTACTAGATCTACTTTCATAGGAAGAACCTTATCTGACAGCTAGAACAGCTACTAGATCTACTTTCATAGGAAGAACCTTATCTGACAGCTAGAACAGTTACTAGATCTACTTTCATAGGAAGAACCTTATCTGACAGCTAGAACAGTTACTAGATCTACTTTCATAGGAAGAACCTTTTCTGACAGCTAGAACAGTTACTATATCTACTTTCATAGGAGGAAGGGGATGGCTATATCTGATATTATTTCCATTTCAAGGGTTCGCCTAACACAGCCAACCTCACAAAACTGGAAACACTGTCAGAAGCGAGTTAGGAAGGCACTACTGCCGGGGAGCTAACATTCTCAGATAGAAGGAAGGGAACTAGACTATAGCTCCTCAGGGACATCTCAGCTATCATCTGGGGACTTCGCCCCCTCATTCCCCCTTCCCCCCCCTAGAGAATTACATCTCCAACACAGAAAGGAGAGAAGGCAAGGGACTTTGAAAAGGACCCTGGGCAAAACCGGGGCAAACCTAGCCCCTATCCCACACCCCTTCCCCCTCCTTTAGCGAACCTATTCCCATGGGAGTTACCTCATTCAGCTTGGACAGAATCGAACATCTTCCACCTCCCTTTCCACTCTCTCAAGAAAACCTACCCTTCCTCCCACTTGCAACCCCCCTCCCCCCAAAAAAGGAGTCATCCTTAGGGACAGACCACCCCCCCCTCTTTCGTACATACGTCATGTTTAGGGGAAGGGGGGGGAAGGTACACATAGGCCTCCAGTTCGGTGTTAGAGAATATCTTCCAGCATCTATCCTCCATTGTTCCCAGGGGAATTGTACACTGGGAATTGCTTCAAGAAAGGAGGGGAGTGGGGGGAAGGGGAGAATGAAACTGTTTTGACTTTCTAATTAAGGGTTGATAAGGTCTTTAATTCTGTTTTTAATTTCTATCTCTGGCGATGGTTCATAACGCCAGCCAGCCAGCACTGTTGTGTTCAGCGGTAGTCGGCTAGCTGGGAGTGTATACAGGTTGAACCAAAATTATGTTGACACTTTCCTGGGCAGGAACAAAGACAGAAACACACAGGCTTCAGTACAGTGCTACTACATTATTTGTGTTATTTTATTAATTCTATATCAGAAGTTACGGTTGCAGAACATATGACTTGATGTATGAATACATTAAAGTTGATCTAGTAGCTTTCTAGCTGTCAGATAAGGTTCTTCCTACGAAACCTGAACTGTAAATTGACCCTGATTGTTTATATCAAACCATCCTTACTTTCTTACGGAGTGAACCAACGACCACCCAATCAAATATCTAAAATTATTTTATGGGATGACTAGGGTAGAGATTTACATCCCCGGAAATGACAAGCTGATTGCCCTTAGAAGCTTAGGAAATACTCATTTTAAAAAAAATTGTTTGGTTTTAAAAAAAGGGATGGATGAAAGGGGAAGGTTCATTATTCATCACAATCAGAGAAACAATCCATTTCCTACATTATCAGTTACTGTACCTATTGAAGAGGTATTCGCAGGAGAAATGCCCAATAAATAGTATTTAGATCCTGTCTGAAAGGGGTCAAGGGAATCTAAACATCCTTGGGGAGATATTGGACTCAATTACTATGTTCTCCCGAAGGTTGGGTGGAATGAGGGGGCATGACCCCCCCCCACGAGATTTCTAGCCCCCTTTCCTACTCACCGCCCATTAGAATCGCTCAGGAATTCATAAAATCCTTAATTGCCAATACCTCCACCCCTGACCCCCTTCTACACTCTGCCCCCCTCCGCCAATCAACGGTATGTGAGGAAATGGATCAGAAGCTGAGTGCAGAAGGGGGTGGGGAGGCTCCATTTGAATTACCTGACTATAACACAGGGTGGGGGGAAGAGGGGGCAAGGACCACGCAGCCTAATTGGAACTTGATATGTTTTCAATGGTCCCATACTTTTATTATTATTATTACTATTACTATTATTATTATTATTATTATTATTATTATTATTATTATTATTATTATTATTATTATTATTATTATTATTATTATTACTAGGGTAAGGCGCGAACATTTCTCTATATAATTTAAAGCTTTTTATTTTCCGTGCTTGTAGGATAGCGGGCAAAAGGGTGGGGAGGATTATCACCCAAATGACAGAGAGAAACAGCAGAATGAACTAGAAGTAAATAACCAATGTTTTGTAGTTATATATTTTCACGAGCGATCCTTGTGGTAAATGTTAATAAGGCAAACCTAAATAGAGTCCAATTTTCATATCATGAACCTTACTCGAGTACTAGAAAAGTTACCAGATCTAACTTCATAGGAAGAACCTTATCTGACAGCTAGAACAGTTACTAGATCTACTTTCATTGGAAGAACCTTATCTGACAGCTAGAACAGCTACTAGATCTACTTTCATAGGAAGAACCTTATCTGACAGCTAGAACAGTTACTAGATCTACTTTCATAGGAAGAACCTTATCTGACAGCTAGAACAGTTACTAGATCTACTTTCATAGGAAGAACCTTATCTGACAGCTATAACAGTTACTAGATCTACTTTCATAGGAAGAACCTTATCTGACAGCTATAACAGTTACTAGATCTACTTTCATAGGAAGAACCTTATCTGACAGCTATAACAGTTACTAGATCCACTTTCATAGGAAGAACCTTATCTGACAGCTAGAACAGTTACTAGATCTACTTTCATAGGAAGAACCTTATCTGACAGCTATAACAGTTACTAGATCTACTTTCATAGGAAGAACCTTATCTGACAGCTATAACAGTTACTAGATCTACTTTCATAGGAAGAACCTTATCTGACAGCTATAACAGTTACTAGATCCACTCTCTTGCATTCATAAGTCAAGTCATGTGATCCACAATTGTCACTGTTGATATACATTATCACTGCATATAAAATAGCAATAGTAATATAGTAAAATGTTATTATTGCTGACAAAAACAAAATATGTTTTTATTTTCTAAAAGTTCCTTCCCACCAAAATTACTAGAGCTACCAATCCAGACGGCTCGTGGGTTGTTGCCAAGTCAAGCCAGACTTGTTGGGACTGTATTTTAAATTCGTTTCCGCCTGTTAAGCATCAAACTTTCACTTCCCAGCCAATAAACATACATAGCTTGCCCTGGTAACAACTCACAATCTACTAGTACAGTCCTGTCAAACATAGCTTGTCCTGGTAACAACTCACTATCTACTAGTACAGTCCTGTCAAACATAGCTTGTCCTGGTAACAACTCACTATCTACTAGTACAGTCCTGTCAAACATAGCTTGCCCTGGTAACAACTCACTATCTACTAGTACAGTCCTGTCAAACATAGCTTGTCCTGGTAACAACTCACTATCTACTAGTACAGTCCTGTCAAACATAGCTTGTCCTGGTAACAACTCACTATCTACTAGTACAGTCCTGTCAAACATAGCTTGCCCTGGTAACAACTCACAATCTACTAGTACAGTCCTGTCAAACATAGCTTGTCCTGGTAACAACTCACTATCTACTAGTACAGTCCTGTCAAACATAGCTTGTCCTGGTAACAACTCACAATCTACTAGTACAGTCCTGTCAAACATAGCTTGTCCTGGTAACAACTCACTATCTACTAGTACAGTCCTGTCAAACATAGCTTGTCCTGGTAACAACTCACTATCTACTAGTACAGTCCTGTCAAACATAGCTTGCCCTGGTAACAACTCACTAACCCACCCTAAACATTTGAGAGTGCAGCAAAGGTTCAAGTTACCGCATATATCCATCACACAGTTTTTATCGCATCTTACTACCCCTCCGGGATATCTGCATGTTTATATTAATGGGTTGAGGATGAGATATTCAGAGGAAATGTATCCAAATTTGCAAGTAGGGACAGTTGGAAACCATTTCAATTCACTCTGGAAAGGAATTAAACCTCAACCTGCCCGCTTCCCGCAAACCAGACAAGACTATACTGACGCCTTTACGCCTTTATCCACGAGGCTAATGGTGTAGGTACGTATAAGCTTTATTTAAAAAATATAACTTAATAGTTTTATCATCAGTTTATGATGATATTATGGGTTTTAAATTGATTTTGGCGCGAGATTTAAACTCATCCACAGGGTGGGGCCGAGACAGCCAAATGGTTCTTCCCCTTCCACAATGATGAGTTAACGTACATTGTAAAATTAAGTTAGTTTGTAAGCTTTGACTTGATGTAGGTTAATCATTTTGTTTAGAAAGCACATATTAAATACCCCAAATAATAATAATAATTTAAAGTGAAATAATGTATGTTAGACAAGTGATGATTCCATCGAACCCAGTGATCTTGAGGTAAAGTGCCCGCCTCAGGACCCGATGTTCGCGGGTTCAAACCCAGCAGGGGTCGACGGGTTTTGCTTGAGCGATAAAAATCCATAGTACAACTTCCTTCGGGGGGGAAGTAAAGCCGTCGGTCCAATGATGAATGTGGCATGTAAAAGAACCCTGAGAATTATGTGGAAATACCTTTTCCGTCAAAATTGGAAGGCCCTTTTACTCTTGCTCATAGAAATTCTCGTGTGCTTATATAATCAGTGGATTCAGAAAGTGCACGTCAGATAAATAAATAAAGTGATGATTTCTGTGTAACTCTAACAAAACCACCCCACTCGTCCTGGGACGGGCAAAAACGACGACCGTTTCGCCTTCGCCAAGAGTTGGTGGTAGGGTAGATCGCCACAACTCAGCGAGGGAGGTGGGCGTCGGATGGGCGTCGCAATTTGAGCGTCGCGCCGCACCAGTTGTGGGATGAGGTAAGGGTTTGAGGTCTTAGTCGTAGCCGGCGCTGTAGTGCATTATAGGATGGGAGAACCAGCCAATTATCAGGGATTTATGGGTCGCAGGTAATTTAAGACGAGGACTACAAGCCAGGGCAGGTGCCGCCCCAGATTACAAGACCTGACCAGGGGTGAGAAAGACGCCGGGCGTCCTAGCTAAGTGTGTCACTGTGGCCATCTCTCTACTATTACAAGACCTGACTAGGGGTGAGAAAGACACCGGGCGTCCTAGCTAAGTGTATCACTGCAGCCATCTCTGTACTATTACAAGACCTGGCCAGGGGTGTGAAAGACGCCTGGCGTCCTAGCTAGGTGTATCACTGCAGCCAACTCTGTACTATTACAAGACCTGACTAGGGGTGAGAAAGACGCCTGGCGTCCTAGCTAAGTGTATCACTGCAGCCATCTCTGTACTATTACAAGACCTGGCCAGGGGTGTGAAAGACGCCTGGCGTCCTAGCTAGGTGTATCACTGCAGCCAACTCTGTACTATTACAAGACCTGGCCAGGGGTGAGAAAGACACTGGGCATCCTAGCTAAGTGTATCACTGCAGCCAACTCTGTACTATTACAAGACCTGGCCAGGGGTGTGAAAGACGCCTGGCGTCCTAGCTAGGTGTATCACTGCAGCCATCTCTGTACTATTACAAGACCTGGCCAGGGGTGTGAAAGACGCCTGGCGTCCTAGCTAAGTGTATCACTGCAGCCATCTCTGTACTATTACAAGACCTGGCCAGGGGTGTGAAAGACGCCTGGCGTCCTAGCTAGGTGTATCACTGCAGCCAACTCTGTACTATTACAAGACCTGGCCAGGGGTGAGAAAGACACTGGGCATCCTAGCTAAGTGTGTCACTGCGGCCATCTCTGTACTATTACAAGACCTGGCCAGGGGTGTGAAAGACGCCTGGCGTCCTAGCTAAGTGTGTCACTGCAGCCATCTCTGTACTATTACAAGACCTGGCCAGGGGTGAGAAAGACACCGGGCGTCCTAGCTAAGTGTGTCATTGCGGCCATCTCTCTACTATTACAAGACCTGACTAGGGGTGAGAAAGACGCCTGGCGTCCTAGCTAAGTGTGTCACTGCAGCCATCTCTGTACTATTACAAGACCAGACTAGGGGTGTGAAAAAGGCCTGGCGTCCTAGCTAAGTGTGTCACTGCAGCCATCTCTGTACTATTACAAGACCTGACTAGGGGTGTGAAAGACGCCTGGCGTCCTAGCTAAGTGTGTCACTGTGGCCATCTCTGTACTATTACAAGACCTGGCCAGGGGTGAGAAAGACACCGGGCGTCCTAGCTAAGTGTGTCACTGCGGCCATCTCTCTACTATTACAAGACCTGACTAGGGGTGAGAAAGACGCCTGGCGTCCTAGCTAAGTGTATCACTGCAGCCAACTCTGTACTATTACAAGACCTGACTAGGGGTGTGAAAAAGGCCTGGCATCCTAGCTAAGTGTGTCACTGCGGCCATCTCTGTACTATTACAAGACCTGACCAGGGGTGTGAAAGAGGCCTGGCGTCCTAATTGAATACGTCACGGTACCTACACACCTTCATAGCCCCCCTCTCCTCCCAAATAAAAGGATGAGGACGCTAAATAATGTCAGTTCTGCTTATAAACTAAATAAAATACCTAAATTTAGGAAGAAGGTGTTGAGAAATATAGATTGATAAATCTGCCACTATGTTTGACCCTTACATAAAGGATTAAGATAAATACAAGGGTCCTTTGTGATAAATTTAGAGACCTGTACTTAGTTATATAAACAGAGTGGTCTAGTCTGGATCCAAGCCAGGACCTTTTGAGAGGACTATCTTCTCCCATGGCTGTCAGAAACTTTTTACTAGGGGATTTTCCTGGCTTTAAAATTACTTCCCTTCACAAACCTTAAACATAAAATCCTTTCTGCGGAGACGGAAGCGGTTAGCGAATAACTGTATCGGGATAATTAGGTGGGTTTATACAAGTAGCGCAAGAAGAGGTAGGAGGGGGGTATTCAATGAAAGGGGGGTTGGGCTAGGGAGGGGAAGCGAGAGTTGATGTCGCAATTCAAGCGCTTCATGAGACTAAATGGGCCGTGGAAAATTGCTCTTGATATGACGAGGTCGGCCGCCGCCCCCCCTCCCCTCATCTTCTGCCCCTAGGTCGGAAACTACCCCTTACCCAGCTATGCCACCCGCATTCTCTTGGTCGTTTTAGGCCAGATGATAGCGCGGGAAACCTGAATATGATTACTAACCTAGAGATCCAGGGTTACACGAACACTAGATCCTGATACACAAGGGTACAATATCATGTTACACATGATCACTATATCCTGGCACACATGGTCAATATATCCTGGCACACATGGTCAATATATCCTGGTATACAAGGTCACTATATCCTGGTATACATGGTCAATATATCCTGGCACACATGGTCACTAAATCCTGGTATACATGTTCACAAAATCATGGTACACATGGACACAATATCATGTTACACATGATCACTATATCCTGGCACACATGGTCAATATATCCTGGCACACATGGTCAATATATCCTGGTATACAAGGTCACTATATCCTGGTATACATGGTCAATATATCCTGGTGTACATGGTCATTATATCCTGGCACACATGGTCACTAAATCCTGGTATACATGTTCACAAAATCATGGTACACATGGACACAATATCCTGGTACACATCATCACTAAATCATGCTACACACAGTCATAATATCCTGGTACACACAGTCACTTTATCCTGGTACACACGGTCACTATATCCTGGCACACATGGTCAATATATCCTAGCATACATGGTCAATATATCCTGGTATACAAGGTCACTATATCCTGTTACACACGATCACTATATCCTGGTATACAAGGTCACTATATCCTGGTATACATGGTCAATATATCTTGGTGTACATGGTCATTATATCCTGGCACACATGGTCACTAAATCCGGGTATACATGTTCGCAAAAATCATGGTACACATGGACACAATATCCTTGTACACATCATCACTAAATCATGCTACACACAGTCATAATATCCTGGTACACACTGTCAATATATCCTGATATACATGGTTACCATATCCTGCTACACACGGTCACTATATCCTGATATGCACTGTCACAATATCCTGGTATACACGGTCACTATATCCTGGTATACATGGTCAATATATCCTGGTGTACATGGTCACTATATCCTTGTATACATGGTCATTATATCCTGCTACACACGGTCACTATATCCTGATATATACTGTCACAATATCCTGGTACACATGGTCACTATATCCTGGTATAGATGGTCACTATATACTGTTACATACGGTCACTATATCCTGATATACACTGTCACAATATCCTGGTACACATGGTCACTATATCCTGGTATAGATGGTCACTATATACTGTTGCATACGGTCACTATATCCTGATATACACTGTCACAATATCCTGGTACACATGGTCACTAAATCCAACCAGTATATAAGCCTATTATTAAAGATAATCCTAAACATTTGAATCAATTATACTTTATATGACTCAAGTTTTTATAAAACTTATTTGTGGTCTTGTGGAGAAATAACAGATGCTACTGCTTCTTTTGATATTCCCTCTAACCATGAATAAAAACTCAATTTATTTTTAATGTTTTTACGTGATCTCGAGAAGAGGGAGGTAGAGTCTTAGAGGGAATGCAGCCACATCTGCGTGTAGGAGCAAGGGGGAATCATTTAGGATAAATCTCCTCTGTATACCATTTTGAGATTCAAACCAGGGACTGTGTGGATCAGACCACTGATCTGTACCTCGTCGGCTCCCCATACCACTCGCTCACCAACCAAGCCGATTATTGTCTCCCCTTACCACCCTCCCCCCCCCACATAACGGTGTTCCATTATTCAGTTGCGCTCTTATATTTTATCACCCTCTTACCCCCCACCCATTGTTCTGCTATCTCAGTTTTCTACAAGAGCCTATATTTCCCCCCCAACCCCCTGTTATTCTATCACACCCTCTAATTACCACCCTCCTCCTTCTAACGCCCTTGATAAGACACCCCCTTCCTTCTGGCCACCTAACGACTTCCAGTGGGGAGATAAGGAGTGGATCTGAACTCCCGTATTTATGACGTCACTTCCTTGGTGCCTAGTGGTGGCCCCTGAACGACGTAACGGCTCCGGCGTAGCGGCGTAATGGCGTAACTGGATTAATGAGATATGCTGGAATTAAACTTAGGCGGCGCACTCCTTTGATAAAAGTTCTACGTTAGGTTAAGAACAATACGGGCCTGCCACTGTACGAGAGCGCTAAGGAGTGAGTCTGGAACACTTATATAGGACAGTCAGGAGGAAATAAGTGCTGAATACAGTATTACAAGGTCAGAGGAAGGGTTGGGACAGGCCTGGGACAGCAAGGAAAGAAGAAAGAGGCGCTGAAAGGCAGTATCGAGGGAAAGAGATCAATAGGGCTGTTGACCTATTAGACCGGACCTGAGCAAGTTAGCAGCCAAGGGGAGAAGAATTGGAGCTTAGCCACGTGGTAAAATGGGGCCGGCTTGACGAGGAAGGAATTCCGAATGTGACCGGTCCAATGGATTGGTGAGGTGTAAGGGGAGGGGGGGACAAACTTTTGGAAAACTCTGTGACAAACAAGGCCGCTTTAGAGGCGAGACAATGTAGGCCAACAAGAAAACAGTTTTAAAATTAAATTAATATTTTGGGATAACCTTTTGAATATTTTGGCACCACGTCTTATTATAGCACCGCGTCTTACTACCCGTTCAGGCTGTACACTCAAGTATGAATTACGCTAATGGGCTAGGAATTAGGAAGGTTGAATTTATAGGAAGTGAACCCGCATTTGTGTGGAGGGAGAGTAGAAAACATTTAGGGAAAACCGACCTAATTACCTCCTGCTGGGATATAACCCTGGTCTCGCTGACATCGGCAGTCTAGTCTATTGCAAGAGTGACGTCTTAGACCATTCGGCCACCGAAGCGTTTTTTTTAAATTGACACTAGACTTGATCAAAGCCCATCTGCCCATAATTAACTGGGAGATTAGGTTGGACATTACGTTCGTACCAGTAAAGTTATCAATGTGTGATTTTATATAAAAAATTACTGGGAGGAAGTATCCGGCCTCACCCGGGAGAAATATTTTGAGGGCAAAATTGTTTCTAAATGGTATAAAGTGTGAATTGGGCAAAAAGGGTTAAAAAATATATATTTTTTTAGAAAAGGATAAGGTAAGGAAAAAAAAGTGAAAATGGGCAAAAATGGCAAAAAGGGGAAAAATTATAAGAGAATAAAAAGGCTAAAAATTGCAAAAAAAAGTAAGTCTAATAAAAATTAAAAATATAAAACGTGTAAAAGGCACCAAAAGGGATTTAAAAAAAAGTGTTAATATGTGAAAGGGTAAACGAGTTAGAAAGAATTAAAAATAAATCTAATAAATTTTTTTAATCTGACTTCCAGGTATACGTGTTCCTGCACAGGGGTCGTTAATTTTTTAAATTTCAGCCCTCTACGTTTAGTAGATATCAGGCAACGCTAATGGCAGGCAGATAAACTGCTCATTTTGTTCAGATAGATTCACTTCCCTACGGGGTTATCCGTGTCTTACCACCCATCCGGGCTCTACGGATATTTACATTGAAGGGGGTAGGAACAAGCAAAGGAAAATATACAGGGTATATACACTCCGTTTATATTGAGAGCTGTCAGTCCTAGTACACTCCGTTTATATTGAGAGCTGTCAGTCCTATCTTGAACAATTACACTTTGGTGTAGCCTACAAGATATGCATATAGTGTCATAGGTCAAGGTAGGACTGATACCACCCACTTCGGTGGACGCATGGTCTAAGGCGCTACTTTCCCAACAGGCTCGACCGCCCAAGACTGGGAGGTTGAGTGTTGAATCTCGGTCGGGTGTATTAAAGGTAGTTTTTTCCAAAATGGTTTTCTCATTCTTCCTCCATACAAATGTGGTTACACTTCATCCAAATATAGCCTCTATAGTCCCTAAAACCATTAGCGTAGTTATTACATAAGCGTATAACCCAAACGGGTAGTAAGATGTGGTGATAAAAGAAATAAGACATACCTTTCAGGGTGAACTAAGTGTACCAGCATTAGAATTGAGGAAGAGAGTGAAACAATCTAGAGAGGATAAAGGGGTGGGGGGGTGTACAGTTCAACTGACTGGGATTCGATACCCTGACGTCCTTCATCAGCAGTGAACCAGACAAAACGACACTAGCGCCTTTGTCCCACCTGTCCTGGCTGGTGCCGTCTCACAGCCAAGACAGGTATCTCCCCCAGTTGTAGTCCCCAAAATAAGCGTCTGTGATCAAACCCGGGTCTCCACTGGCGCGTATTGCTGACCTCACGGGACAATCCCGGCTCCTTCTCAGGTCCCCCCGAAAGAAGAGGGCCCCCGAGGGGGGGATATTGATTGATATCAGGTCCGGCACAAGCCACGAGGACTCCTAGATGAGGATTCCGATGGTTCTGATGGCGGTGTGAATATTGATGACTGCGACTGATTGCCGCTACGGGCCCCTCTGAGGGGTGAGGGAGGGGGCATCAGAAGAGGGGGTGGAGCCCCCCCTACCACTCCTCCCTGAATAGTAGATGATCCCTCTCTTCCAAGTACCAAATGAAAGGGGACGGAGGGCATCTGTCCGTCAGACGCTCGATATCTGCAAGCTCCCCCTCTGAGCCAACCCTCTACAACCGGGGACATCGTCAGGGTCCGATGGTTGTGCGCTATAAGCTACCAGGATGAGGAGGATGAAAAGGATATAGCAGTGTCACCTGGAGGTCTAAGAGAGAGTACAGCACTTGTATTATCTTCAATAACCGGCCCTGTGGTGTGGTGGCCAGCACACCTGACTACGAGCCTAGGGATCCCAGGTTCGATTCCCGGCTTGTACCTAGGGTATTTTTCTCGAAAGGGGAATTACCTCAACAGTCACCAGGGTTTAGTTAGTTTGGCTTAATTTAGGTTTAAGTGTTTCCACTGGTTCCACACCCTCATACTCACTATCACCATCACCTCATCTCATCGGGACATGGAAAGAGTCTCCACAGAAAGGATGTACTATTAGTACATTAGTACGTCCCCTGGACAACGGTACATTAGTACGGGCTAATCTGTCAACTTTAATTTATTATCTTCGATATATTTAAGACCACGGGTATGTCCTATCGGTGGTCAAATGGTATAGGATGGGAGTGTCAAATCTCGCTGAATTTTAAGGGGCTACATTGACAATTTAAAATACCGTTGGAGGGGAGGGGGTGCATTTCAAAAGAAAGTCAGCAAACACTATTCTCACATTCTTGAATATAAACATTCCAAACCAGTAACTTTTTACAACAAGATTTACCAGATACCCACCGTTGTCTGGGAGGAACGTTTTTAGTTTAGTGATTCCGACACAGTTTTTAATTAGTTCATTCAATAAAGTCTTATCATAAATTTAAAATTCCTGCTTTGAGGATGCATATTCTCGTGCAAGGGGTTACTTTTTTTTTTTTTAATGTCAGATCTTTGCCTACGGTAGATATCGCGCAGTGCTCATTACAGACAAGCACTCCATTTTAATAAGATAGATAGGAAACTATACCCTGATTGGTTGGAAGAACAGTAGAGAAAATTCAATCATATTTCTTTGTGGTAAACAATGATAGCATTTACTATTTTATTAGTGTTATTCTATAGGTATTGATAATATCTATCAAAAGTGACAGCTGCAGATAACATGACTTGATGTATGAATATATTGAAATTGTTTTAATAACTTTAGTAATTAACTTATACTGTTCTTCCTACCAAAATCCTGCTATAGTATACACAGTAATAGGACTCACTCTATGTTTTCTCATGAGTTTTCGCATTGTTGATCAAGCCCTCTCGGACAGGTTTGTGTTTAACGCGATCTAATGTGACATGGTATCCCAAACGAAGTCATGGATTGGGCCCGAGAGTCTGGTATAAGGCGTCCCTATAGGGGAGATATGGGGGTGAGATAGTCTTCTTAATGGTCTCTCACTCTTCCTACTCTCAAATGAGGGTACAATTATTATATAATCTATACCTATCTTTGACTATCTCATGAATGGATAGATGCAGATACAGTTCAGTTTTCACAGAAAGAGCTAGACAGATATAAAAGTTACTAGATCTACTTTCATAGGAAGAACCTTATCTGACAGCCAGAACAGTTACTAGATCTACTTTCATAGGAAGAACCTTATCTGACAGTTAGAACAGTTACTACATCTACTTTCATAGGGAGAACCTTATCCGACAGCTAGAACAGTTACTAGATCTACTTTCAATGGAAGAACCTTATCTGACAACTAGAACAGTTACTAGATCTACTTTCATAGGAAGAACCTTAGCTGACAGCTAGAACAGTTACTAGATCTACTTTCATAGGAAGAACCTTAGCTGACAGCTGGAACAGTTACTAGATCTACTTTCATAGGAAGAACCTTAGCTGACAGCTAGAACAGTTACTAGATCTACTTTCATCGGAAGAACCTTAGCTGACAGCTGGAACAGTTACTAGATCTACTTTCATAGGAAGAACCTTAGCTGACAGCTGGAACAGTTACTAGATCTACTTTCATAGGAAGAACCTTAGCTGACAGCTGGAACAGTTACTAGATCTACTTTCATAGGAAGAACCTTATCTGACAGCTAGAACAGTTACTGGATCTAATTTCACGTATTCATACGTCAAGTCATATGATCTGTGGCTGTGACATTTGATATATATTATCGATAGCTATAAAATAACAATAGAAATATATAGTAAAATGTTATCTATGGTGTCCACTAAACAAAATGTATGTATTTTCTAAAACGCCCTTTCCTACCAAAATTGACCTGTGGTTTTGTTTATTTTTCTAACAAAACTGTGCCGTTACGTCTGTCTGTGAGTGCTCCGGTTTTAACCTGCAGCGAGTGTATCTAGCAAGAAGCGAGACAGTTGAACTAAAGAACTCCTAACAAGTCCGCGCCGAGGGGTGAAGAGCAGGTTTAAACGCCGACCCTCTACAAAAGGCGCGGAGTAACGCGTTTAAGTGTGGAATCTAATTTGGGCGCCTCCCCCTCCCCCCTAGCATCCCTTGTAGCGCGGTGTGTGTGTGTGTGTGTGAGAGAGAGAGAGGGTGTGAGGGTGGAATTACCTCCGACATTACAGCCCTCTGTTTTCCCGGCATGCCTCTGTTCTTTTCTTTTTCGCGCCTCCAAAGTTTCCACGCGCTACATTGGAGATTGAATGGCTAAGCTCTCTTATAATGTAATAATAGTCTACCTAGGAGTAGGGACAGAGCCAGGATGAGCGGTCAACACTCCTGACTTCAACCACAGCAGCAGGGGGCTTGTCTGCAAAGGGGTGATGAGACGCTGCGGCTATTTGTTTAAATCATAGATGTGTTTTATGTGAAATATATATAATTTGGTAGCCCGCTGTGAACCATCAAAGTTATCTTGCTATAGTTGCCTCCTCGTTCTCCCTCCAGTTCTTGGCTCCTCCTTTCCATCCCCCTCCGAGACGGTGGCTTGTCTTAACGTTAGTTCACTTCCTTGCTGCGCCATGAATATCTTCTGTCTCTGTCTTCTCTCTGAAGAGAGTCAACTCTCGAGACACCCGCTCGTCCCAGGGTCTAGTCCCTATACCCGAGACACCCGCTCGTCTGATGCCGAGAGCTATTATCACGCTAATATGATCCGAATCATTTTGGGATCAACATTACAGCCCATTCCTCTTAGATCAGTGGACAGAGGATCCCGTATCAGATGAAGTTGGTTCTAAATCAAATAATCTCCGCCATGAAGTTTTACACAGTCACTTTCCTTGCAAATGCTGATGCAATTATTTAAGACGGTCGCTCTGCCCCTCACCTTAGTTCGAGATGATAGATACATAATATACCACATGAGATATTTATAGTTCGATTATTTTTTGTTATTTTTAAAAAGTTTCCAAGTAAATGACAGGATTAAAATACCTTGAGGTTGCTAAAGTGCGAATTAAAGAGCTAGAAAAACCGGGCTCTTTCCCCGTTAGTGGCTGATTTAACTTAATAGGCTTTATAAGTGCAAGTTTTTGTTCTGGTATTAAGTGTTAAGTTTTATTGTCTTCCGTTAAGTTAGTTTGTAAGTCAATATCCCTGTGGATGTGTTAGTGCTGTTATCAACTGTCACAATTCCTGAGGTTAGTGTTGGGCGTATAATGTTGTTGTAGTAGGTTAAGTTAATTTGTCAGTTGTTGTGTCACAAAGTTACGTTAAAAATTTACAAATAAAAAATATTAGGATTAGGCTGTATGAATTTTCAATCCAAAAATTTATTTAATTAACAGCATCTGACGTAGTAGTCGGCAACCTTTTTTGTATCACGGGACAAATGGATTTTTTTTATTAATGGGCCGATTTAACAAAAATATCGAGCAATAAATTTCAACATTAATTTCTCATAAAGTAACAGGTTTTTAGTATATTTTTACTAACAATTTGCTTGTTTCGCCAAATCCTTTGAGGGCCAAACAAAATAAGTCGGCGAGTTTACCGATCACCGGTATGGTATACTGTCCCTCTTCCTACCTGTGGGAAGTGAAATAATGTAGGTTATGTCCTACCTGTTTGGTGACTGAGTCTATGAGCCGCACATAGATGTCCTGCTCCTGGCGAACACCTGCAACAAACAAGGAATTAATACTTTGGACACGAATATTAGATTTCTTGCAGGAAGATACAAACATTTGATAGTAATCAACTAAGTCCACCATATTATTTTATATTATTAAACAAAGCCCACTATATTATATTTTAATCTATCAACAAAGCCCACTATATTATTTTATAGTAATAAACAAAGCCCACTATATTATTTTTTAATCTATCAACAAAGCCCACTATATTATTTTTTAATCTATCAACAAAGCCCACTATATTATTTTATAGTAATAAACAAAGCCCACTTTATTATTTTAAAGTAATAAACAAAGCCCACCATATTATTTTATAGTAATAAACAAAGCCCGCTTTATTATTTTTTAATCTATCAACAAAGCCCACTATATTATTTTATAGTAATAAACAAAGCCCACTGTGTTATTTTATAGTAATAAACAAAGCCCACTATATTATTTTATAGCATTAAACAAAGCCTGCTATATTATTTTATAGTAATAAACAAAGCCCACTGTATTATTTTATAGTAATAAACAAAGCCCACTATATTATTTTATAGTAATAAACAAAGCCCACTGTATTATTTTATAGCAATAAACAAAGCCTCCTATATTATTTTATAGTAATAAACAAAGCCCACTATATTATTTTATAGTAATAAACAAAGCCCACTTTATTATTTTATAGTAATAAACAAAGCCCACTATATTATTTTATAGTAATAAACAAAGCCCACTTTATTATTTTATAGTAATAAACAAATCCCACTGTATTATTTTATAACAATAAACAAGGCCCACTATGTTATTCTATGCTGACATATTTGAATTTATCTCTGCTTACGTTATAGATCTCATTTAATCACCAGTTGGTTTTAAAATAGTGTTTAGTAGTTGTTATAAAAATGATTATATGTTAAAATATGTCATATTTAGTGAAATGTCTCAAATATGTTAATCAAATATATAAGTTGTCTTCTTCCTTAGAAATGTTTCAAAGTTGCGAAGGCTACTGTGGCTATCGAAGTTGAAGTTAAGGAGATTTTATCTTCGATCTCTTTATCTCCAAGCTTCGCACATTCTCAGAGCTAAATAAAAGATTGACTGTTCAAGTTAATTTTCTAACTAACTTTTCTACGCCATTGCATGCATTTATAGACAGTTAGTGAGAATGTGTTTCTAACTGATAGTGTATGCTTGAGCCCAGAATTCCTTTTACAAATATAACCAGGGATGGGTTGTGATGGTTTACTTCATCTATCAAATTATTTGAAGTGAAAACCAGTAAATGAACCCGGAGCTCCCTGGCCAGAGTCAAGCGCCTGTGAACTACGAAAGCCACACCTAACCCCGAGGGTAAGCCCAAGTCTTGTCCCTGGGAGGAAGGGTCAGGCTGACCACGGTAAAGGAAGGGGGAGGGGTTGGTAATATGTTTGAAGTTGTTTGGTTCAGTTGTCGACGAGTTTTAAGACCGCAAAGTCTCTCCTTATGGGGACGGAGTTTTGATCCCGCGTCATGCGGTGGGCCAGAGGAGGGCCTCTTGCGGTTACCCTCTTGGGGAGCCGCCCTCTCTGTACAGGTGGGGGTAAAAGCAAGTCAAGGGATAGAGGGTTAGACCGTTTCTAGCCCTTCCCTTGGACCCTTCACTCGAATAATCTCTCGGATTGATAACCGGCAACTCAACATGTCTTTACTGTAGCAGCTAAGACCGTTACTGGATCCATTTTCACGTATTCATACGCCAGATAATGTAATATTAACCTGTCACTTTTGATAGATATTATCAATAACTATAAATAACTATAATATTATATTAAAATGCTATCAACGTCGACCGCAACAAAACAAGTTTGTATTTTCTAAAAGGTTATCTAAACCAGGATCTTGCTGTTGAAAGGGAAGGAGAGAGAGTAAAGAATGGTAGAGGAGTATGGCAAGAGAGGAATGTATAAAGAATAAGATAGGTGAAAAAAGGTAATATAATAAAACAAATAAAAATGGAATAAGAAGGATAAGTGTATAGTGGGAGAAAATAAGAGAGGAAGAGAAATATGGAGGGGAATGAAAATATAAAGAGAGGTAGAAATAACTGTAGAAAATGAAAGATAAATAAGGAAAAAGAGAGGAAGGGAGTGAATAAGGAGATCGTGAAAGAATCTGAGTGAGGTTAAGAAAGAGTGAAGAGAGAGAGAATGAGGGTAAGGAGAGAGTGATAGTCAGGTAGAGTGAAAAGGAGGGAGATTCGTCGTATCAACCACATTGGGACACACTTCGGTGGTTGAATGGTCTAAGGCAGCGATTCTCAAACTGGGGTACGTGGGCACCTTTCAAGGGAAAATTGGCAAAATAACAAGGGACTTAAAGAAAACCATAATTGTTGGCAATTACCGTTATCTTGTTATTTCCATCCCTCTTTTTCCCTTATTTACTCGGCTGGAGACCGATTTATGAGAATTTTCAACCCTCTACTTGACACCTTCTACGTTAGCAGTTTATGATGCCTTTCTCGATAATATATCTCTGCTAGAGTGGTTTTTCATTCATTGTTTACCTAAAAAAAAGTACGCAATAGACTAAATTTGTAGCTGGGCCTCCGCTTGAAAGTTCCAACTGGACAACCAGACATCAAAAAGTTGTGCCAATCCATGCAGAAACACCCCTCTTGCTGAACAACTTCGGGATTATATCAGCTCTAAAATTGCAATCAAATATTTTTGTTTGAAAATATTGTGTTTAGGTTTATTTTATTCCTTTATTTTTGAACGAATTTCTGAATAAATTGTACAAAACCTCTACAGAATTTTTTAACTGATCATAACGATTTTAAACCTGTCATTAGGATTTTTTTAGTCTTTGGGGGTACATTAAACTTTTAGTCATGGTTAAGGGTACACTTTAAAAAAAGTTTGAGAACTGCTGCTCTAAGGTAGTATCCACACTGGTGTACCTTGCTGTGACAGTCTGTGTCGCTGTCCAATAAGAACAATAATTAAGTTGGTACGAACAGCAGCCATGTCACTGTCCAATAAGAACAATAATTAAGTTGGTACGAACAGCAGCCATGTCACTGTCCAATAAGAACAATAATTAAGTTGGTACGAACAGCAGCCGTGTCGCTGTTCAATAAGAACAATAATTAAGTTGGTACGAACAGCAGCCATGTCACTGTCCAATAAGAACAATAATTAAGTTGGTACGAACAGCAGCCGTGTCGCTGTCCACATTTCTTACTCGTACTTACTGATATTTTAAATACATCCGACAAAATCAAAAGCTGCCTCGCGAAGTTAGAGTTATGGTTTGTACAAATTATCAACGGTTTGAACGAAATGTTTCCAAATGTTAGAAAAGTGGGCACAGAGAAATAACATTTAGTCCTGTATCATTTGAAGTAGCTTTAGTAAAATATTAGTAGGTTCTTTCCTAATTCTGGTTTACCGTACAACTGTTGGACTGGGTGAGTAAAGCTTGATTCACATGTTCGCCGAAAAATAGAAAGCAGAATCTGCGCAGTAATTCACACATGATACATTGCAACGCTTTAAAACAGCTGATTATCAACATATATTATTTCATAGTGGATGAACAGATATTTTAGCTCAATCTCCCAATAGAGGTTTTCAAATTACAATACTGTGTTATGGCACAATCCAATACATCAATACACACGCTTTACATCAACGGGTTATTTCAAATCTCCTCACAACGGCCATGAAGCTGTCTGCTAGCTTCTGGCTGTAGAGCGCATGCGTTGACAAACTCATGCGCATTAATTTGAGATGGTTGGTTCTGAGATTTGATTGGTTCTCCTGTGCCAAACATCTCAGGCAGAGCGGACAAAATAGAGAATAGTTGAACTTCAGCAGAACAGCTCGCGCCGATTAAGCGGAAATCTTGTGATTGGCTTAGAGCGCGTCACGTGACCAAGTTTCTGTTCTGCGATAGTTTTTCGGTGAAAGTGTGAATCCACAGTAAAACAGCTTCTGCTTCCGCGGCGCGTAGCAGGTACAAATTGGTGTGACGCAAAAAAAAAAAAAATTGTTAATTGTACTGTGATTTTTGTCACTTCTATATTAGACTAGACTGCTGATGACAGGGAGCTCAGGGTTCGAATACCGGTCGGGTGCACTGAGGGCGGTGTTTCCTAAAATGGTTTTACCACTCTCACTCCACACACATGTGGGTGAACTTCATCTAAATTCAACCTTCCTCCTATTTAACACATTAACATAATTAATAAATACATAATTACATAATGATACATACTCGATGATACATAATAAATACTCAAATGAGTAGTGAAACGTGGTGCTAAAAAAAAGTTAAAAATAAAAATATTGTGAGTTTACCAGAAGTTATATTCTTCATTTGAATTTTTTTTATAACTGCTATTTCGGGGTAAATCCAACACAGAATCTGAAAACGTATCAACAATGAAAAAAAAAAATACAACACCTCTAGGTAACGCTTTTTAAAACCAATATTCCATCTTATTTTATTTTATTTCTAGTATAAAAAAGTGTTCCCTAGCTTAAAAGTGTTCTCCGTTGACCGTATTAAATCTCTCGGTTTGTGTAAGCAAAGTAAAACCCTGGTGGAAAGCCTCCAAACTGGAGGTTTTAACCCTCCAACTAAACTTACCCTCTCAGCCAATACCAAGGTAATAAAACAGAACCCCCCCCCCCCGTTCTGCGAGTCTGGGAGCTAAAGTGGCCGTATTATTATTATTGTTCGAAGACTATTAGCTCCGGGTGGAGGATTAATGAAGACTAAAAGGACCGCCCTGCTTGTAATTAGGGACGTAAGGGCTGCGCGGGATTATCAGGGGCTCTGACCCTTGTGTCCGGTCACTTAGACGTAGTCCTATATGGTCCCGATGTCCCGCAAGGCTCTGTTCCAAGTCCTACCAACCCCCTTCACCCGCTCTACGTCCCTCGACACTGTTATTACGCTCGACTATATTTACAAAACAAACAACTTCCTCTTTGAAACAGTTACGTAACTATTTGTTTTTGGGGTTTTCAGGAGGGGGTAAGGAGGGTGAAACGCTTTAGAGACAAAGAGAGGGCAAAGGTTTTTAATTAGTAAAATAACGAAATGTGTTTTATTTAGAAAATCTCAACCTCAGTAAAATATTGTTTTGATAATTTCTAGGTCACCTGTCGAAAGCGCGTCACAAGACGTCCGGAAATATCACGTTACGTTTGTCATTTCGAAAACGAATTAAATATTGTTGCTCTTCAAAATGGAGCCAACCTGTCCCTTTTGGATTAAAAAAACATACATTTTGAGTTGAATATTTTTAGAAAAAGTATATTGAAAGATTTAAATTAGTTTATTTCAAGAACTTTCTACGTGAAATACAGCAGTTCTCAGACCAAAGAAAATGATCCAGTCTTCCTCAAACTCAATAGAGGTCAGCATTGATAGTCTTGGGGTAAAGTTCTCGCCTCAGGATCTGATATTCGTGGGTTCAAACCCAACAGAGGTCAATGGATTTTTCTTGAGCGATTAAAACCCATATCACAATTACTTTCGTCGGGGAGCAAGTAAAAGCATTTGTCCCACAGATTTAACGAATTAAACTAATACGTCAGATAATACTTCTTATAATTATTACTTTTAATAAATTATATCAACGTTGATAAAACAATAATAACAACTGTTACATTTGTTTGATATTGTGGACATGATGATGTTTATATGATCTATGTAATTATGCCTTTCTACTATTACTTCACGATATCAATTATTTTTATATAAGTAATTACGAAGTTTACTATTTTAATATAAGTCAAAGCGATACTTTATTTCAAGTAAAATAAAAGTAAAGGGAATTCATACGTTACAAAAACTATGTTTGTAAATAATGTGTTATTTTTGTTACTTTGTGGACAAAACGTGAATATCCATTAAGTGTTAAAATAAGTATGTTGGTAATTATGTTTGTAGTTCAGTAATAAAAGGACAAAACAGTTTTATGGATTCTTTAAATTAATTTATAAAAAATCGTCACTGCCAATATTTCAATTGTTCTTAAAGGTCAAATATCCGCCAATGCCATAAATAAGCCTAACAAAAGTTAAAATTTAAGCTTTTTATTTGAGTAAAAAAATGAGTTAGTTCTATTAATAATTTTGATATATATGTGGTGACATTTGTTTAAAGTCAACTGAAAAAAAAAAGAGACTAATTTTAATCAAAAGTCTGAAAAAAGGGAGTCCCTTGAAATTAAAACAAAAACTCGCACAATCTAAAATACACGTATTATATATATCTAACTAAACAAAGTTGTTAAGGTCTACCTGCTGGTTTCCTACCCCCCTATCCCCCACCCCCTTTGGGACATGGACCCCTTCCCCAACTTACTCTTGAGGTTAAACAAAAGAATTCAGAAAATGTCAGAGAATGGTCGAGATGATTAGGGAAAAAAAAAATGTATATACCTCAACTAAAAAAATTTTTTTTTGTTAGTTCATTTTTCTTTCCTTAAATAAAACCAGTGACCCCCGCCCCACCCCCCTCACATAAAGGACTTTGGCGTGCATACATAAGTTACATCTACATGTGTGCTTTGGCTTTAACTTCTCGGTAAGGTAAAGGGGTCCTTATTTGTACAAGGACATTGTTCTGGGAGTAACGGCAGGACATTGTGTGTTTTTTTTTTCTAGGCAGTAGCTACTTTTCTTACTTACACAAGAGATACATACGGAACAGGACGAATATATATATTTTTTTTTATAACCAAAGGACATTTTTCTACCTCACTGAAGCTATTTGCAAGGGAACCCCCCTCCTTTCCTTTTTCCCTACAACTCTTATTTTTAACCTTCAAACCCCAACCTCGCCCCCTCCTCCCCCCCTTCTCATTTGGTTTTTTTTTTTTTCTAAACATTTTATGTGTGCAGAGAAGAAGAATGGGTAATCTAAATACATGTCTCGGTTTGTATCGGAAGGGAATTATTTCTCTCTTCGTGTTTATAAATACTTGATCCGTTCTCGGTGACTTACGACAGTTCCACAACGGTTTAGAAAGGGTAGGAATAAAAATCATGGGGAGTTGAAAGAAAATAATTCAGGTGATAGTAGTAGTAGTATTTGTTGTAATAAGAGCGACAGAAAACACCGACCAAGCCGGTTACCTGTCGCTTACAACGTCAGGTCTTGTTCTTGAGTGTCAGTAGTCAGGTGCAAGATTAGTTACATTTCAAACAAAGCAGGCCCTGTGTCAAGGTAGAAACTTGGGGGTTGCTTTCTCCAACACGAGGGTCATATTTCACTTCAACCCCTGTCTCTTTAAGGTAGGGTTGTAGGGGACGCGAGAAAAGGCCAGTGTTTTTGCAGGTTTCAGAGCAAAACTTTTTTTTTTTGCCAAAATAAAAAAAAATACTTCTCTAATAGAAACATGGAGTTTAATTTTCTTCACATGGTGATATCTTTCATACGAATACTGGCATTAGATAACAAACTTTTTAAATGAAGATAAAAATTTGTAATCAAATTTCGGGACATCATTGACAAATATTCAACAAATGTTGAGATCACCATAATATGACCACGTGATGTTTCTACTTGAACAGTATTTGATTTATTAGGAATAAAAAAATGTTTTGCTATAAAAACTTTAAAAATACTTACTTTTTTTTTTTTGCGTCCCATACACTCGCACCTCAAGATAGTATTTTAACTGTGTTTTTTAAATTATCCTCTTAATTAAGTGATGAGAAAGACCAATTAAACACATGTTTCTGTGAACGCATGGTCTAAGGCGTCAAAATCACAATAGACTAAACCACTGATGATAGGGAGATTGAAGTTCGAATCCCGGTCAGGTGTTTTGAGGGTGGTTTTCCTAAATAGTTTTCCTTTTTCCTTCCACGTAAATGTTGGCACACTGCTTCTAAATTCAACCTTCCCCATCCCTAACTCACTATCGTAATCAGTACATATGCGTATAACCTAAACAGGTGGTAAGTAATACGCGGTGTTAACAAAAGTCACTGTTACAGATGGAAGGGGTTTGATTCTATTCCGGTACACGAACTATTTAAATGACACCTAATACACCTGTCGTGTTTATTTATTATATTTGTGTCACTGGACCGTCAATAAATATAGAAATAGATATCTAATGATTGTGATAGGAGACGGAACATGAAAGTGGTAAACTAGCCAACGTACAGTTAGAGAAAAAAGTTAAAGAAAAGTCAGAATGAGTGAGAAACACTTGTTGCCAGCTGTGACGCGCATTGGTCACAGATTGAAACTATTTAGCAACTGGTTTGAACAACACCTATCCATCCATTCCAAATACATTTTAAAATTCGTCAATTTATTTAACAAGTTAGTTACAGAATCAGTGTAGTACATTAAGTCTTATCTCAGGGTCGGATGATCAGGTCACACTAAAGTTATCTGCTACCAGGGTTAGATGTGTGTGTGTTGTGTGTGTGTGTGTGTGTGTGTGTGTGTGTGTGTGTGTGTGTGTGTGTGTGTGTGTGTGTGTACACACCACGTATTAATACCCGTACAGGTTATCTACATATTTACAATAATCAGAGAGGGATGAGCAGGATATAATTTAGAGGAAACATAAGGATAGTGAGAAACTATTGAGGATAAAATAACTTCAATACATCCCAACAAGGATTCGAGTACCGATCATCCCATCCACGGGAATCTAGTGCCTTTAGACAATGACGCCTGAAACAGCGCAACCATCAATGGGGGTACCAGAAGCATGGATCTTATATCAATGAAAATACAGTTGGCATAGTGAATTTTGTTTTGTTGACTCTCAAGTTGGACAATTTTATATTTATTTCTAGAAGGTAAATTATAACAAACCTTTGTACAAGCTACGAGTCGTACTTGGGTGAAAAATCGTCCAAGTCTATTTTCTCCTTTTGTCCAGTAAGTAATGTGATACCAACGAAAGTTCAGACTTTTTGTGATTTTGGTACAAATCTATGCATCAAGAACTTTATTTATAAACCAAAAATACTTTTGGATTACATCGGGGATCTTATCTTAATAATATTCAAACATTCACCGACTAATGTAAATTATACATACAGACTACGGCCTCGATATTTACAATTTGTAAAGTTTGATATGATAACCATAGACCTATTAGTAGATGCTTTTATTTTAAAAAGGTAGAACTTTTTTTTGGCACAAATTCTTGCTTCCTACTCAGGTTGTACGCGTATGTACTAATTACGCTAGTGAGTAGGGTATTAGAACGGTTGTATTGAGAAAATTGTACCCACATTTGCGTGGGCGGAGAGTGGGAAACAATTTAGGAAAACCACCCTATGTACACATGACCTGGGTTCGAGCCCCCAGCTCCTTGTTATCATCAATCTTGTCAAACATGAGAATGATGCCTAAGACCGTGTGGCCACAGAAGCAGGTGAAAAGGAAAAAAACTAAAATAGGTTTAATACAACTCTAGAAGTTGTTACATAAATAACTCTTTGTTTTAAATTTCGGCTTCTCCTTTGAATATATTTTTTTTTAATTTGCGTATTTTAAGCACATCCACAAAATCTAAGCTTGATTGTTATTATTTTTTTAAATAAGATTTTTAACTCACCGTTCGCGTAGAGGAGCTGTAACCGGTATTGGATGCCGTTATTCGTCTTCTGGCCTTCCGTCTCCTGAAAACAAAACAAAACAAACTACAGTTCACATTTTAGCGGGGATTTAAACATAAAATGGAGCTCTGAAACGTGAATTATGTCATCCAAAAACCACTTATTGTCATTACTTCCCCATCCCGTGGGCTGACGTGTCAGGATGGCTCAGTGGGGTGGGTAGACAGGAAACTAACTGTGGGCTGACGTGTCAGGATGGCTCAGTGGGGTGGGTAGACAGGAAACTAACTGTGGGCTGACGTGTCAGGATGGCTCAGTGGGACGGGTAGTCAGGCAAATAACTGTGGGCTGACGTGTCAGGATGGCTCAGAGGATGGGTAGACAGGCAAATGACTGTGGGCTGACGTGTCAGGATGGCTCAGTGGGATGGGTAGACAGGAAACTAACTGTGGGGCTTATTTTGAGCTTTTTTATTGAAATAGATTAGTTAATATAAGAGTGCATAGATGTTATGTATATTTTAGAACTAATTGATAGAGTTTAGACAAAGGTACTAGTGTTATCAATGTCCCTACTCATCAGCCCGTGCTCTGACCTATCTTCAGTCTTATAACTCTAACTGTTCTCGAACACACGACCACCGGTGGTTCATGGTTGTTGTCTAACTCAACTATCTAAGAGGGTTTGGGTCGTCCTTCTCCGAGCTGATCAGGAACTCTAGTTGTAGGATATTCTCCTCCACAAATTGGTAGATGAGTATGGAAAACACTTTGAAGTAGCTCTTTTACAACTGGCGTCCTTCCTCGGCCCCCTCTCCTGAAAAGGTCTAAAAACTCGCTGTCATAAACCCCCAAAGGAGGGATGTTTCCCCTAAGTTACTAGTTTTGCCAATACTCTGTGTTATGCTAATTGGCAAAACAATCTCTGTTTTTAAAAACATGACCTGGTACTAATACATGACGACTGATTCAGGACAGTCGACAGTGTGAGTTCCTAGGCTTACGTAATACTTGCATGCTATAGATTACCTAAGGCAGCAAGCTATGTTATTATGTTTGATTCATCATTAAGAGTTTCTAAATAAACAAATTTACTTATAAATTTAATTATTTTTTTTAGCACCGCGTCTTACTACCCGTTCGGGTAATACGCTTAAGTACTAATTACACTAATGGATTAGGATTTGGGAAGGTTGAATTTAGAGGAAGTGAACCCGCATTTGCGTGGAGGGAGAGTGGAAAACCATTTATGAAAAACCACCCCCAGTTCACCCGACCGAGATTTGAACCTTGATCTCCCCGTCCTCGGCGGTCTAGCTCAACACGACTGGCGCGTTAGCCAACTACGCCACCGAGGCGTGTAAATTTACTTATGGATCTAGCTAAAATCTTGGAACACACTTGATAAACATTTTGAAACTAGGTTTTGTTTTTAAATTACAGCAATTTTATCCTGGTCTCAAAAATGAGGGAATCTGGCTCCTTAAAAGATGAAAAATACAATTTAATTAATTGATTTTAATCATAATATATTTAGTAAAAGAATGTTTAAATTTAATAGTCATATTTTCATATGTATAAAGTAAAAAATTTAAAGAAAAATATTGATTTTTTTAAATGTTTTTAAAAGCTATATATCAAAATAAAATATTCGAGTATTTAGAAGAAGGAAGACTTGCTGTAGGGGTAACAAACATGCTCAATAACTAATTTATCTAATAAACAGTTCCACTATTGTACTTAAATAATAACTCTAATGATATAGTATCATTGTAAGTTATCTTGATCCAAAACTATATATTATTAATACTTTATGGTCATCTATCTGTCCACTGGCGTGCACTCACTACCTTCCTATCTCCGCAGTGGTGTTAACGTAATTTGTTATTGATTGAAAGAAGGATAAGTTACAGCCCTGTTCAAAAGAATCATTAACTTAATTGGTTCGCCAGAAACGAATTTATCACACGACTTTCAGAACGAGGATAGAAACAGATTAAAAAAAAAAAAGACAGTAAAATTATTAGTTCTTGTCTGAGTAATAAAACGTTATTAACGAATTTACAAATACAAATTATTCGACATTTTAAAAATCCTGAACATTTAAATATTTTTTTTTTCATAATATTTAACTACACAGCATATAAAACGAATTTATATCTTTTCTGCTATGCCCTATAAATAAAAAAACACATTTACAAAAAATTTATTTTCTCATATAGAGAAAGTATCGAGTTCTAACCAAGGAAATTTTATACCTCAACATTTGATGTGGCCCTGAACTCATAAATTGAATATTACGATTATGTCTGTCCCCGTTTTAAACATAATGTTTGAACTTAATATTTAAATTCAGACAAAATCGTGATTTTAATTCTAACTCTAAAATTAATGGTAATTTATTTTTAACTTAGGCTTATTTTAAAAAATTAGAAATATTTCATAAAAATTATAGTATTTTTTTTAAAATGGCATTATGGGAATTGTTTTAAATTTTAAATAAAAATGTATTTTCGTTTTTATAAAAATAAATAAATAATAATTTGAAGTTGACTGGTTTTTGAAAACTTTAAATTTTTAAAATGGCTTCAACAAATTATTTCAAAACTTAGTTACTAGGGGTGTTTTTTATGGTTAACTTATTGAAAACCGATTTAAAAATATTTGTTTTCTAATTTAAAAAAATATATAGGAAAGAAGGTACAAATATGTCTACCATTTATTTATATGTACTTCAACATTTAAGTAATCAGTTTAAAATTTATTAAATTGGAGGACAAAACATTATTAGAAATAAATTGCCTTTTTTTTTTACACTCTACAAACTAATTCAATCCCCTCCCCCTCCTTCCATCCAATGATTATTGAGACGTAATTAATAATTTCCTGTTATGGAAAGAGTCTATACACTTCTACTCTATTTTTTTACAACAATAATAAAAAAATAGAAATAGACCCAACATACAATGTCACAACACAAACCCATTTAGTTGATCATCACATGCGACTCATCACGAACACGGAGTGGTAGCGATAGTAGTAATAATAATAGTAATATGAGACGATCACGCATGTGGCCACAAATAAAGCATCATATGACCTAATTCCAGTCAAAACACTTCTTACAAAACATTACAAGTGATTACGTCGCTCGACAATTACTCTGGTACATATCACGAGTAACAATACTGTGGCCACGGAAAGATGGCATACGATAAAAACGGACGATGTTTCATTAATTTTTTTGTAACCCCCCTCTCCTCCCCCTCAAGACCCCTTCTTTTTTTTTCCAGCCATTTTTTTTTTTTCAAATTACGAAGGGGTATAATTTTTTTATTGGTCAGCGAAGACCTCCGTACGGATATCGAGTGGCGAGTAATTATAAATAGAGCCCGGTCATTAATGGAGTGAGCCGGTCACGTGATGTTACGTCACTGATCAACAAACAACTGATCATATGGTCACGATACTAAGGGGTGGGTAAAGTTCTCCAGTGTCGGGAACTTGGGGTGCATCATTTAGAAGATCGTCAGTGTGTATGAGACTAGAAGGTACAGAGTTTATATCTCTGGCAGGGAGATTTATACATTAGATTTCAAAAATTATACTAAAATATGGTTTTAATCATCAACTGCCTACTACCCGTTTGTGTTGTGTGCATATGCACTAATTACGATAGTGAGTTATGTATGGAGTGGGTAGAATTTAGTGGAAATGTACCCATATTTTCGTGAAAAGAGAGTGAGAAACAATTTAGAGGAAAAAAAAAACACCCTCGTTACTTTTGGGCAGATGACCTGGTGGTCTAGTGGTAAGGTGTCAGACTTCTATGCTGAGGGTCCGGGGTTCAATCCTCGGTCCCGGCACAGATTTATCTGTTTGCCAAACCCTTCCTTCACCTCTGACAAGATGTGTATTAATCACAACTTGTGAATGTGAGGAATGCCAGACCTCCACCGTGGTTCGGATTCCACGTTAAACTGTAGGTCCTTCATTTCATCTCACAATCACCTTACCATTGCACATTAGCGTAAGTGCGTGTAACCCGAACGGGTAGTAAGACGTGGTGCTAATAATAATAATAATAATAATAATAATAATAATAATAATAATAATAATAATAATAATAATAATAATAATAATAATAATACTTTTCGGCAGGATTTGAATCCTTGCAAACCAGACTAGACACCTCATTCCCACCGATGGTAGTTTTATTAAATTAAATTGGTGACAAGTGGTGAATGGATGCATTAATCTAATGGGTCATGGTTCGAATACCCGACTAGAAAACATTATTAAACCATAAAATGTGCTTTCAATTGGTTGGTTAAATAATAACTTTTGATCTCTTTAGAGATTTGTCTGTCCAAAAGATTAAACTAACTTGCACTGGTGGTCACGTGGACTAAGGCGTTGTGGGTTACTGGTGACGGTGAGCTTTAGGTTCGGTTGGGTGAAATGAGGGTATTTTTACTACATTGATTTCCTCTCCCCCTCCATACGAATGTGGGCAAATTTCTTCTAAATACTACCCTACATATAACATTTATATAAATATGTGGATGTCCTGGACTGGTTTTAAGGCGCAGTGCTACAAAAAAAACTAGCACCAAGAATTGTAATATCGACCTTAAGGACAATACTTACACAGGGATATAGACTTACAAATAAACTTAACCTAGGACAGCGAAACTAACCACTCAACACTAGCACTAGTGATTGTAGTATCGATGCAAAAAGAATGAAAGCATTAAGGCATTTGTTTTATTGGCCATCTAGGATTGAACCAGGGGCCGTGTAGTTGGTATCCCTAAGTGGTCTGTCTGTTAGAATAAAGGGTGCTCCCACCCATAAGTACCATGCACTCGTCCTAATTGCAGGGTGTCGTGAGTGGTGCGTGCGTGATGGGAGACAGGCTATCATATCATGTCACGACACGTGACCAACATAACTTCTTGACTGGACTACTCCTGTATTTATACTGTCCTGTGTTACATTACTAGCACCTTGTCAACACATACTGCTCATTCCTCTAGTGACATATAACACCTTGCTGCCCACTCCTCTAGTGACATATAACACCTTGCTGCCCACTCCTCTAGTGATATATAACCCCTTGCTGCCCACTCCTCTAGTGACATATAACACCTTGCTGCCCACTCCTCTAGTGACATATAACACCTTGCTGCCCACTCCTCTAGTGGTATATAACCCCTTGCTGCCCACCCCTCTAGTGACATATAACCCCTTGCAGCCCACTCTAGTGGCATATAACCCCTTGCTGCCCACTCCTCTAGTGACATATAACCCCTTACTGCCCACTCCTCTAGTGACATATAACCCCTTGCTGCCCACTCTTCTAGTGACATATAACCCCTTGCTGCCCACTCCTCTAGTGACATATAACCCCTTGCTGCCCACTCCTCTAGTGACATATAACCCCTTGCTGCCCACTCCTCTAGTGACATATAACCCCTTGCTGCTCACTCCTCTAGTGACATATAAACCCTTGCTGCCCACTCCTCTAGTGACATACAACCCCTTGCTGCTCACTCCTCTAGTGACATATAACCCCCTGCTGCCCACTCCTCTAGTGACGTCATCCCTGCCCAGTAAACACAGAAGACGTACCTGGTCCTTCTCGATGAAGCCGATGAAAGCGGTCCTCTCTATCTCTATGGGCTGCCCCGCCCGGTCGTACAGAGCTATCACGAAGTGAAAGAAGTTTGATTTCCTCAGGTTGCTGGGAGGTTGTTTCTCAAAGTGCGCTCTCCCTATCCCGACACTGGGAACAGACAATATGACGTCATAGTTAGAGGAGTGCTGTCATTATCAGAGGTGGAGTGCTATCATGGTTATAGGTGGAGTGTTGTCATGGTTATAGGTGAAGTGTTGTCATGGTTATAGGTGAAGTGTTGTCATAGTTATAGGTGGAATGTTTTCATGGTTATAGGTGGAGTGATGTCATAGCTATAGGTGATGTTTATCATGGTTATAGTTGGAGTGTTATCATGGTTATAGGTGGAGTGGTGTCATGGTTATAGGTGTAGTGCTGTCATGGTTATAGTTGGAGTGTTGTCATAGTTATAGGTGGAGTGCTGTCATGGTTATAGGTGTAGTGCTGTCATGGTTATAGGTGTAGTGCTATCATGGTTATAGGTGGAGTGGTGTCATGGTTATAGGTGGAGTGCTGTCATGGTTATAGGTGTAGTGCTGTCATGGTTATAGATGTAGTGCTATCATGGTTATAGTTGGAGTGCTATCATGGTTATAGGTGGAGTGTTGTCATGGTTATAGTTGGAGTGTTATCATGGTTATAGGTGGAGTGTAGTTAATGCTTTATGGAGTCCACATAAGTTAAATATTGACAAAACCTGTAAGAGTACATAAATTTGTTGTTTACCGGAATCAACACACAACTATTTGCTATGACTCCATACATACACACTTGTAAACACAGTTTACAAGTTGATACTTTCCTCTCCTGAAAAAGTCCAAAAACCCTCATATTTCTGTTGATCACTAAGATCTAAATGTCCGGGAAACGAAAGGTAACTGGTATAGGAGCGTAGAATGGATATTTCCGAATAGAATATTATCATTCAAAAGTCGAGGGGAGCCTACAACACACATTTTAATGACTTTGTATTTTCCGACCCCTGTTTGTTCTCCTACTTCCGGAAAGTTCCACCTAATAACGTTATAAGTCCTCTTGGTTTCTGGCGTTTATGAATTCCTGGTCGACTATTCTAGCGCCTTACAGACGGACTCCTTAGAATCACCCTGACGAGTCCCTAGGGCAGACAACGCCGCATTAAATACAGAGAATTGCCCATCACGTTCGGGGTAGTGGTTTCTACAGTCCAATTCACATTGAAAGGGACTTTAGTAAAACATATATTTTACAGGTGTCAACATTCATAACATTCTACTAGCTTATTAATGTTGTGTTGTTTGGAATGTTCAAAAAGTTTCTGTCCAACGCCAATAACTATGTTCAGCGAGATGGGAGGAAATAACAGCTACAATCAGGGAGCAATAACTATGTTCAGCGAGATGGGAGGAAATAACAGCTACAATCGGGGAGCAATAACTATGTTTAACGAGATGGGAGGAAATAACAGTTACAATCAGGGAGCAATAACTATGTTCAGTGAGAAGGGAGGAAATAACAGCTACAATCGGGAGTCGAACAGAAGAATTATCAATTCTAGTTCTTCTTCTGGTTGGAGAAAAATAAACGTTCTGGCTGTTTTTGGTTTTCAATTAAGTTCCAATTCTGGCTACACTTATTTAATTTATTTTTATTTATTAACTATACTACCATTATAAAACTCGTAAATAGAAAAATACATTAAATAATAACTAACAACAAATTAAAAAGTTATCTATATAAAATAATATAAAAGAATACATCAGACTTTTACAAAATATCCCGAGGGATCGAAACATAGATTGTTTCAAAATAGGATTTAAGTTCAAGAAAGAAGGCCATAAAATAATATTTAAAAACATATTAGGAACCATTATGAACCTAAATATATATAGAATCAAATTCTGGTTCTGTTTATTAGGCAATTTATTTTCAGGTTCCATGCCCCGGTGCTGGTACCTTAGCTAATAATTTCAGTTATAATGTCTGGTTCTAGTTCAACTCCTGGTTACAATACATATTATAATATTATAATTGAAAACTCACATTGTAATCTAATAATGCTCCTAATCACTATCTCCTACAGTTGTTGAGACTCGTATCCTACCACCCACCCCTCCCTCTGTTGTTAGTGTTGTAGGAGGGGAGTTCCCACGCCTTCACTCCTGACACTCCTTACACAAACAGTAGTTATCTCTTCCCCATTTCCAGCTCTTTCGAACAAACTGACATAATTCATAACTCAAAAGTTGTTATTATATTTTTGAAAAATGACCAATCCACAACATCTTGACAGCTTTTGAAAGGTCTTGTCTTTTGCAAGCATCGCTTTCAAAAGGGAGGGTTTGCAACAGAAAGGCTAGGGTTGAAAGGGAGGGGGGGGAGAGAGAGGCAGGTTTAAACGCTCCAATGAAGCTCGTTTACACGGTCAGTGCTCGTCCATTGTCTGGGGTAATCACTCACAAACAACCCCAGTGTCGGGCGAGTGACCGGAAGTCTCCTTACCCTCTGAGATGTCGGGGAAGGGATTACTTCCAACCCCTCTCCTTTCTCTTCTTGTCTTAAGTCTTAATGAATCCTTAATGAAGGGCTAAAATGAACATCTTAGTGGAGCGATGTCTTAGAGTTTCTGAGTTGGTCCGATTAAACTTAGTTGGGACTCAGCCTAATAGAGGGTGGTCCTAATTAAAACTATCAGAGGCGGGATATATCCAAGGATCTCTAATATAGTGTTATCCTAGTTAAAACTATCAGAGGCAGGATATATCCAAGGATCTCTAATATAGTGTTATCCTAGTTAAAACTATCAGAGGCAGGATATATCCAAGGATCTCTAATAGAGGGTGATCCTAATTAAAACTATCAGAGGCGGGATATATCCAAGGATCTCTAATATAGTGTTATCCTAATTAAAACTACCATAGGCGAGATATATCCAAGGATCTCTAATATAGTGTTATTCTAGTTAAACCTACCAGAGACGATATATCCAAGGATCTCTAATATAGTGTTATTCTAGTTAAACCTACCAGAGGCAGGATATATCCAAGGATCTCTAATATAGTGTTATTCTAGTTAAAACTACAATAGGTGGGATATGTCCAAGGACTTTGCCTGTAAATGCTGCTACTTTTCTGCGGTGGAAATCTTGAGACGTGAACAAAACTCACAATATTGATATGTTATTAATTATGCTATTAATTGTTTTCACGTATCAATTTGATTAAATTGGTACTATTTAAATTGTAAAGGATTAATCTACAATGTAATGATGAAAAGGTTATTTATAATGAACGCACCCGCAATATCACAGAGAACAATTGGGTAAAATATACTAATCAATCAAATGTGAAAGCCACAATTGATTTTCCAGTTCTCTCTCAACGATAATCAAAGTGAACTATCTGTCGATCACCCTCCTCCCCCCAATCCCCTAGACTAAGTCATCAATAACCATGTGTTAAAACAAACAATTCAAGAAATGTTTTTCAAAGGAACTCCACCAATTCTAAACCCAGAATAACTGTTATCAGATCAAAGAAACATTTGGACTGTTGATCATCCAAGAGTTGAACCCTGAATCTCCCGACGCTATGGTCGGACCGACGAGGCCACTATTTAGACGCTACTGCGGCAATGTAAGGATGTTATTAGGACGCTACTATGTCACTACTACGACGCTACTAGGACGCGAGGAAAGAGTAGTTCGACGCTACTAGGACGCTACAAGGACGCGAGGAAAGAGTATTTCGACGCTACTAGGACGCTACAAGGACGCGAGGAAAGAGTAATTCGACGCTACTAGGACGCTACTAGGACTCTACAAAGACGCTACAAGGACGCGAGGAAAGCGTAGTTCGACGCTCCCCATTGAGACGCCGGCTGGTTATAGCGGTGTTGCGTGGGTCACGTGGTCTGGGTAATGGGATTGCTCGTAACACCTGCGGTCCTCACACACACACACACACACACACACACACACACACACACACACGTATAGCGCACACACACACATACATACATTTATAGACCTATATTTGCACTTCTATGCAGACACAGTAAAGCAGAAAATCTCCACAACAGTGGTCACGCATACAAAGGTGTCAGTCTCGTACAGTCTTGTTTATCACTAAAGGGGAGGCTGAGGCCCAAATCTTTGCCCCGTGTTCTCATGTGATTTGTCACTCTCCCTCCACGCAAATGCCGAGATTTAAATTCGTGTAATAAGTCAGTTCCGTCACAGAGATACGAACTGGTGGTTTCACAATAGGTCCAAGAACTTGTGGGCAAGAGAAAGTAAACCTCCTAGAATCCAGAGTCCAGTGGCGTTACATGAAACGTTGCCAGGGTAGACAGAGCTTGTTAAAACTGTACCTGTGATATGTTCTCTCCCACTCTGTCCCCATTTGACCACTGAGTGTTCTACTGGGTGATATGTTCTCTCCCACTCTGTCCCCATTTGACCACTGAGTGTTCTACTGGGTGATATGTTCTCTCCCACTATGTCCCCATTTGACCAATGAGTGTTCTACTAAGTGATATGTTCTCTCCCAGTCTGTCCCCATTTGACCAATGAGTGTTCTACTGAGTGATATGTTCTCTCCCAGTCTGTCTCCATTTGACCACTGAGTGTTCTACTGAGTGATATGCTCTCTCCCACTCTGTCCCATTTGACCACTGAGTGTTCTACTGAGTGATATGTTCTCTCCCACTCTGTCCCATTTGACCAATGAATGTTCTACTGAGTGATATGTTCTCCTACATTCTGTCCTCATTTGACCAATGAGTGTTCTACTGAGTGATATGTTCTCTCCCACTCTGTCCCCATTTGACCAATGAATGTTCTACTGAGTGATATGTTATCTCTCACTCTGTCTCCATTTGACCAATGAGTGTTCTACTGAGTGATATGTTCTCTCCCACTCTGTCCCCATTTGACCAATGAGTGTTCTACTGAGTGATATGTTCTCTCCCACTCTGTCCCATTTGACCAATGAATGTTCTACTGAGTGATATGTTCTCCTACATTCTGTCCCCATTGACCAATGAGTGTTCTACTGAGTGATATGTTCTCTACCACTCTGTCCCATTTGACCAATGAATGTTCTACTGAGTGATATGTTCTCTTCCACTCTGTCCCATTTGACCAATGAATGTTCTATTGAGTGATATGTTCTCCTACATTCTGTCCCCATTTGACCAATGAGTGTTCTACTGAGTGATATGTTCTCTCCCACTCTGTCCCATTTGACCAATGAATGTTCTACTGAGTGATATGTTCTCCTACATTGTCCCCATTTGACCAATGAGTGTTATACTGAGTGATATGTTCTCTCACACTCTGTCCCCATTTGACCAATGAGTGTTCTACTGAGTGATATGTTCTCTCACACTCTGTCCCCATTTGACCACTGAGTGCTCTACTGAGTAATATGCTCTCTCCCACTCTATCCCCATTTGACCAATGAGTGTTCTACTGAGTGATATGTTCTCTCACACTCTGTCCCCATTTGACCACTGAGTGCTCTACTGAGTAATATGTTCTCTTCACTCTGTCCCCATTTGACCAATGAGTGTTCTACTGAGTGATATGTTCTCTCACACTCTGTCCCCATTTGACCACTGAGTGCTCTACTGAGTAATATGTTCTCCCCCACTCTGTCCCCATTTGACCAATGAGTGTTCTACTGAGTGATATGTTCTCTCCCACTCTGTCGCCATTTGACCAATGAGTGTTCTACTGAGTGATATGTTCTCTCCCACTCTGTCTCCATTTGACCAATCATACATAGACTCTGCTCTACACACCTCACATGAGAATGTTGATACCTGACCAACCAGAACAATTCACAGGTACAGTTTAAACTAGCTCTACTTATTGTGACAACACTTCACGACACGGCACTGGTAGAATCCATGAAATGCGAGCAGGGAACAAGTCAGGTAACAACTGCTGGCATCTACCGCTCGTAGAGTGAACCAGGACAGAGCTGTTTTGTCTCCTTCAATAAATAATGTCGCTCTCTCGTTGACGAGGATGTTGCTGTTTGCAGCCTCAGCTATGGACCAATAGAAGATTGCCACACGACTCTCTCTCTCTCTCTCCTCTCACGTGTGTACGACAGAGTCCTCCGTGTGTGGATGAAGACTTATCTATGGGCGACAATGTCTGCCCGGGGAAGAATAATGCATGGCGGGTCCTGGTAGCTGCACCTGGTTTCGAACTCAGACCACAAAACATTTCAAAGATTTCACACATGTTTTATTAAACGTGTTTTAGCGTCGCTCAGAAGATATTCTCCTGTGGCCGCATGAGATAAAAAAAACGCGCTCTCTTGGTACGTATCTTATTCGTTGCGACGCGAGATTTGTGCAATCTCCCTGCTTGTGTCTTCTCTAACTGTTCTCTATTCTTATTTCTCCACTCGTCCTCTCTTTGTCAGTCCCATCTCTGGAAATATAGCTCTCACTTGTAAAGTTGATGTTTATAGAACAATATTATTATTATTAGCACCGAGTCTTACTACCCGTTCGGGTTATACGCACTTACGCTAATGTGTAATGGTAGGGTGATTGCGAGATGAAATGGAGGAGCTACAGTTTAACGTGGGATCCGAACCACGGTGGAGGCCTGGCATTCCACACTTTCACAAGTTGTGATTAATACACGTCTCGTCAGAGGTGAAGGAAGGGTTTGGCAATAAGATAAATCTGTGCCGAGACCGAGGATTGAACCCCGGACCCCCAACACAGAAGTCATACACCTTACCCCTAGACCACCAGGTCACCTTATAGAACAATAAAAGTTGTCACCGGAGGTCAGCGACCAAGATCAAACCAAACATAGCACCCTGATGAAAGTTTTTGGATGAATTAAAACTTGATGGAGAATAAATTGTTTAGTATAAATAAAACTATTCAGTCAAGCCAGTGGCTGCTGAGCCCTGAGGTTGAGGTTGCGAGGTGGCAAATAATTCAAGTTTCAAGTACCTTTAAGGGAATAGACTTTAGTGAGAAATATTAACAGTCTAGAGAGTACTATAGTCACCTTTCATACAGGAGTGAGCTTAAGGTGAGGTTGTATGGGACGCAGTTTTTATAGCAAAACATTTGTTTGGCTAAAATAAATAGAATATTGCTTCAGTGGAAACATGGAGATTAATTTTATTCACGTGGTGATATCAACAGCTGTCGAATATCTGTTAGGAGCATTTTGGCATTAGACGAGAAACTTTTTAAATGAAGAGAAAAAGACGTCATTTTATTCCAGGACATCTTTGACAGATATTGAAGAAATGTTAAGGTATCCAAGTGTAGAAAATGGAACTATTATGTTTCTATTGGAGAAATATTTTATTTCTTTTGACCAATTTTTTAGGAGATTGATTACAAGCCAGAGGTAGGTAAACTGTTATGTCACCTTGGTCCCTAAGCTTGAAATCTGTAAACTGATTCATTGCCCACCATTTTACAACTTGAACAAGCCACATAGTGTCCAAATGATGAATATTAAAATACGTACAGAAAGTATAAAACAATAGATTTGTATTATTTTATTCGTCGCGGCTTCACCCGCAATAATTGAAAAAATCTTTAAAAATTTAATGAAACTGTTTAGGTCATAAATCAAACTTTATTTTTTTCAAATATATATGTGTTTTTCTCAGTTCTAGCTGTAAATAATTTTGCCGTATGATTCTATCTTTACTTAAACATTTTAATTTTCACTTTTAAATATTTCCTATATTACTTTATCTCACCATTTCGTTTTCGTTTTGAACTTATATTACTAATTTTATATTACTTTACCTCACTATTTTATAAAGTTAGTTAAGCACCATCCAACCTGCAAAATATTTCTACAGAGCGAAAAGTTGAGAGAAATTTTGAAGTCTTATATACGAAAAGTTTAAACATTAGTATTGTAAAATTAATATAAAATCAAAGGTTGGGAATATTCCTATATGTTATTCCAGTATATACTCTACCTACGTACCAAGTTTCATTCGAATCCGTTCAGCAGTTTTGGCGTGATTGAGTAACAAATATCCAAACAACCAAACACACAAACTTTCGCATTTATAATATTAGTAAGATATGTAATTATAATGAGAGCTGGTTTTAAGGACTGTCTACAACATTCTCTTCCTAACAATACTACCAACATAAGAACCTAACCTTCACTTGGTGGACGCATTGGAGGTCGACTCACAAACGCGAATATGCCACGGTTACATTTTAGCTTAAGAAAAAAAAAGACAGATCCAATTTAATGTTTTATGTTCCGCGTTTGTGTGGATTATAATTTTCAAATTTAATAAAACTTATCAAAACCTCAATCATTATTTTATGACAGCGGGAATCCTATCTAATAGCCTAATAGCTTATTACCAGCTAATCTAAATTATATATAGATATAGCAGCTTCGCTAAGGAACGCTTGTAAAGTTTGATTATATTGATCCTTGAAGGATAAAAAGTAAGGATCAGTTTTGGTAGAAACAGAAAATTTGCTGTTGGAATAAATTTTTATTTTTTTAATTGCTGATTCCCTATTGAAAATATTTGAAATTTTAAATTTTTAGGCACATCCTTGGTGTATAAGCTTTTATTTTTTAAATGAATTATTATAATTGGTTTTCGTACAATCCCGTGAATAACTGTTGAAAGAAGCTGCTTTACTTTTTAAATATAGAGATAGTGTCAATAAAATTAAGGTTTAAAAACTAATATATTCCAACTGCTTGGATAAAAATAAAATGTCTTAAGACTTCTGTTGTTTATAGCTTTCCTCGCGTACTTTCTAAAGAGATTCTAAGTAAATAAATTAAATTCCAAGCAACACAAACAAATGAAAGTAGAGGAAAGAAGTAGTCCCTCCATTACTCATCGGATGATGAATTCTTCTCTTGTCTCACCGACAAATATTACATGAAATGTGTTCCCCTCCCATAATTCCAAGCGGGATCGTCCAGCGTTGACTGATGTGTGGAGAGAAGGTGTAAAAGGGGAAGGGGGGCATGTAATGAGCCACACACGCTCGTATGGGTTGACAGGGAAGAAGACAGTGTTAATAAAAATGAGTCGTATTGTGTAAGTTGTGTTTATGTTCTGGAGGTAGAGACGGGAATTGTTGAACAAATACCACACGCCATGTTGTCGTGTTTTTTTTTGTGGGGGTATTTTTTTTATCCTCTTGGTTTTTGCCGCGAGAACTGCTCGCCATCAAAAACCCGGTTATTAATTGGCTTCTGTCGGGTTATTGTAAGTAACAAGGGGATAAGTCACACTTTGATGGAACACGTGTTTTACCCTCTCCCCCCCCCCCCCCCCCAATGTCGCACCTATAATAGTAAGTTTCGGGCAGGAAAGGAAGTTTTAGAAAATAAAAAACATTTTTAACTCTGCGGTTGACATTGATAACATTTTATTAAATTATTACTCGTATCGGTGGTCACGTGGTCTAGAACGTCACTCTTGTGTTGGACTGGCTATCGGCATGGGGGAGGGATGATGAATCTAGAAGAGTTGTACCCACATTCGCATCGAAGTAGCTTGGTAAACGATTGACGTAAAACTACCCACGGCTGGTATTGTGTACTCCGCTCTCCCCCTTTACGACGAACCAGACTATATGAGCCTGACGTCGGGTCCACGTGACCACAGTTACAGTTATAGGTGCTAGTGTTAGGTGTAAGGTGTTGTGATTTGTATGTGTTAGATTTAGTTAATTAATAGGTTATATTTATATCTCAATTAAAGAACGTAAGCTACTTAGATTGAATCCACATTAGTGAACAAAATAACAAATATATTAGTTATATCAGTGTCGTGTTGTGGAGTTGAGCCAGGGTAAGCAAAGCTTGTTATGACTGTACCTGTAATATGTTCTCCCCCACTCTGTCCCCATTTGACCAATGAGTGTTCTACTGAGTGATATGTTCTCCCCCACTCTGTCCCCATTTGACCAATGAGTGTTCTACTGAGTGATATGTTCTCTCCCACTCTGTCCCCATTTGACCAATGAGTGTTCTACTGAGTGATCAGAACAATTCACAGGTACATTTTAAACAAGCTCTGCTTACTCTGGCAACGCTCCACGACACGACACTGATATTTATCACATATTATTTAATTTAAATCCCACCTTGATATATCTCATGCTAAGCCTACTACCCTCTCGTCCAATCATGTGCTATAAGGAAGAGAACCTTATCTCTCTCGCTTACAACTATTGTCGGTTGGAACGCTCTTCCGCCCACCCGGCCAACATCACGCACAAACAAAAGAGCTTGACGAGCAATGACGTCATTACGCTAAGTGAAGATAATCAGGCGTCACGTGACCCTTCACTGAACCGGACCGGACCGGGGTTCGATGCTCGTACTGTCCAGTGCCAACATCATCTTTCTAGCCCACGGGGACAGGGTGAGGAGGGTGAATAACATCTGTATGTCCTTTCAAAGGATAAAACTACTTATCAGGAGGAGGAAAGTGGACAGTTCTCCAAGACTCACCATCATTAACCTACTAGATAATATAGAGAACTGTAGTTGGGAGGGACTAAACTAACTAGCTCTCTGGTCTTACGTGACTCTACATTTCATGGCACTGAGAACGTAAGATCGACATTCAATTCTATTTTGACACATCTCTGTATAATCCCTATCCTGAGACACCTCCATACAATCCCTAATCTGAGACACCTCCATACAATCCCTAATCTGAGACACCTCCATACAATCCCTATTCTGAGACACTTCCATACAATCCCTATTCTGAGACACCTCCATACAATCCCTATCCTGAGACACCTCCGTACAAATCCTATCCTGACACACCTTCATACAATCCCCATCCTGATACATCTCTATACAATCCCTATCCAGAGACACCTCCATACAATCCCTAATCTGAGACACCTCCATACAATCCCTATCCAGAGACACCTCCATACAATCCCTAATCTGAGACACCTCCATACAATCCCTAATCTGAGACACCTCCATACAATCCCTATCCTGAGACACCTCCATACAATCCCTATCCTGAGACACCTTCATACAATCCCTATCCAGAGACACCTCCATACAATCCCTAATCTGATACACCTCCATACAATCCCTATCCTGAGACACCTCCATACAATCCCTATCCAGAGACACAACCTCCTCCAAACACATTCGCCCATCAACGTCTCGACCCACCAAGGGTTCTTGTATTTTCAGGTTTCCCAACTAAAGTGTTGTGTACACGCCTGTATCGCCAATACTCGCCACATGACCATCCCATCATTATCTTTAGTATTTATTTTGATGATGCACACAAGTCATGAAGTTCTTCAGTATGCAACTTTCTCCATTCTCCTGGTCGTTCGTCTCTCTTAGCCCCAAATTTGTTGATCGGCACTTTTTGTTTGTTAATATGAAGGAGTGTAGAAGATCGTAATAACTCCACAGATATTCACTCAGAGAAGGAGTATAGAGGCTAGTAATAACTCCACAGATATTCACTCAGAGAAGGAGTATGGAGGCTAGTAATAACTCCACAGATATTCACTCAGAGAAAGGAGTATAGAGGCTAGTAATAACTCCACAGATATTCACTCAGAGAAGGAGTATAGAGGCTAGAAATAACTCCACAGATATTCACTCAGAGAAGGAGTATGGAGGCTAGTAATAACTCCAAAGATATTCACTCAGAGAAAGGAGTATAGAGGCTAGTAATAACTCCACATATATTCACTCAGAGAAAGGAGTATAGAGGCTAGTAATAACTCCACAGATATTCACTCAGAGAAAGGAGTATGGAGGCTAGTAATAACTCCACAGATATTCACTCAGAGAAAGGAGTATAGAGGCTAGTAATAACTCCACAGATATTCACTCAGAGAAAGGAGTATGGAGGCTAGTAATAACTCCACAGATATTCGCTCAGAGAAAGGAGTATGGAGGCTAGTAATAACTCCACAGCTCAGGGAGAGGAATGTGGAGGTATAGAATAGCTCCAATAGCTGTTCCGTTTCAAAGCCAACAAATTCTGGAGCTGTAGGTAAGTTGATATACATCTCGTGGTTGCGGCAGAGTCAACAGCCTCCAGGTCAAAATACACCCCCCCCCCCTCTTCCCGACACAAACCCCCCAGGGTCGCTCAGGGCCCGGCCCAATCACGACAACATATTATATTGGTGTTCGATAATTTATTGGGACCGGCGCTGAGTGTGTGGTGTAATTAAGGTTTGCAATAATTGGTCCAGGGGAGTGAGTGTGTGTGTGTGCGTGTGTGTGCGTGTGTGTGCAATACGCATTGCAGTGCGAACGTTCCTTTTTCAAATTGTGAATTGTGACACATTGCGTGGAAAAACCGATCAAGTCACGGGTTTCCGAGTCCCCCCAATGGATGGGAAGGACAAATATATATATATATATATATATATATATCTAATTTTTCATTTTGAGAAATTATTGTCATTGTGAACATTTTCGACCTCAAAATTATAATTAATCTTCAAGTTTTATGTGGTCCCGAACTCAAATGAACGTAACGGACTTTCTCTCGCTTTTATCTTAAAATAGAAACATTTACTAAAAACTCGTGAGATTTATGAAAGGAAATAATATAAATTTTGCAGACATACTCAACAAAAAAAATATAAAAATTGTTCATAGATTAAATAATATACACTGTTACAGAAACATTGATAAAAAATGAATAAAGGAACATCTTTGTTCAACAAGAAGTAGAACAATAAATTTCACACAATTTTCAGACCATATATATATATATATATATATATATTATATTGATAGTTCAAAAACTCTTGGTTTGATAAAAATATATTTCAAATAAAAGAATTATATTTTAAATAGTAGGGTCTACTACAACTTTACAACGATAAGTTATTTCCTAACTGAAATAGTAGCGGACATATGATAACGTCATCATGGAAACAACTTTTTTCCGTTCCAAGGGGCCATGAAACGTTAACATTTATTAAAATCTCGAATTCAATTTTTTTACGATCATTATACTTATCTCTCCAAGGGGTGTAAAAAGTGTGTCTTGCAATTAAGTCTTGTCTTTACTGGAACTTTTTTTATCGATTTTATTCAAACCTTACAACATTCAGATGGCTTCATATCTCGGGGATCAATCGCGATTTTAATCCTTGACTTCAAATTAAGGGAACTTCACTAAAGATTGATTTTTAAAAATGTTCTAAATATTTTGGTTCAGAGTGTTTGTATGGGGATTGTTTCACTTGATTGATAAGAATGTTCCTTTGCTTCATTTTATTGATAAGAATGTTCCTTGGTTTCATTTTATTGATAATAATGTTCCTTTGTTTCACTTGATTGATAGGAATGTTCCTTTGTTTCACTTGATTGATAAGAATGTTCCTTTGCTTCGCTTTATTGATAAGAATGTTCCTTTGTTTCATTTTATTGATAAGAATGTTCCTTGGTTTCATTTTATTGATAAGAATGTTCCTTTGTTTCACTTGATTGATAAGAATGTTCCTTTGCTTCGCTTTATTGATAAGAATGTTCCTTGGTTTCATTTTATTGATAAGAATGTTCCTTTGTTTCACTTAATTGATAAGAAATTTCCTTTGTTTCACTTGATTGATAAGAATGTTCCTTTGCTTCGCTTTATTGATAAGAATGTTCCTTGGTTTCATTTTATTGATAAGAATGTTTCTTTGTTTCACTTGATTGATAAGAATGTTCCTTTGCTTCGCTTTATTGATAAGAATGTTCCTTGGTTTCATTTTATTGATAAGAATGTTCCTTTGTTTCACTTGATTGATAAGAATGTTCCTTTGCTTCGCTTTATTGATAAGAATGTTCCTTGGTTTCATTTTATTGATAAGAATGTTCCTTTGTTTCACTTGATTGATAAGAATGTTCCTTGGTTTCATTTTATTGATAAGAATGTTTCTTTGTTTCACTTGATTGATAAGAATGTTCCTTTGTTTCACTTGATTGATAAGAATGTTCCTTTGTTTTACTTGATTGATAAGAATATTCCTTTGATTTACTAATATTTTTTAGTGTAATTTCATGACACGTGATTCGAGAGAAAAGACATCAGTTATAATTATACTAAGTAGCATTTTACTGTCGGATACGCTGTCCAGTGTCAGAACTGACTATCTGAGACTTACAACATAATAAACCTATCTGGAGAAATAGTTTGAAGAGAGAAAATAATACCATTTATTGATATTATATTTTGTGAATGGCTTCTTACTTTTTAAGGGGACAGGTTAAATAGGGTAAACTGTTTTACTAACGTGCATTTCCTGGTTCTAGTGTTGGGTGTTTAGTGTTGCTGTCCTAGGTTAAGTTATGTGATTAAAACGTGCGAATTTAATATTATAACTAAATACAAGCTAGGCCTACACGCAGATTTTTATTTAAAAAAATAATAACATAAAATTCTGGCTTTGTTACTTAGCTACAAACTGCTACGTTCTATTTTACACACACACATATGCACACACATGCACAATTACACACATCCAGTTATATCGCACTTAGACCAGTTATCATTATGACACTACAGGTCCAAAACAGCCCCAAGCCTAGTTTTGGGATAGTGGGTAAATGGGTGTTCAAGGGGGGGGGGGCGTAGGGGTAACCTGATGTACGAGGCAATACAAAACGATGCTTTATGGGCAGAAATTGGCACCCAGGGGGTTGAGGTATATTAACCCCTATCTACCATAAACCACCCCCCTCTCCCCAAACCCACCACAAAAACACTCAATACATGCATAACCCCCAGTCAAACTCATCACTCATAAATTTACTGGAAATTACTTTGTGTTGCACAAAATTTAAAACCACAGGTTTGCGAGCCCTTTTTTTTTATTTTTATAATTGAGAGAAAAATGTTTATGTGTTTTTTCTGGTAGACCCTATAAAAAAAATAAAGCTGTTGTTAATTTGGGAATTGCATTGTAGCCTATGCGTGTGAACAATTTATTAATACGATTTTTTTTCTGTACACAGCAATTGATGTGTTTTTTATAGCTGTTCTAGTTATGAAAATCATTTTTTGAATTTTTTTAATCATAATGTACACACACACACACACACACATCCTATCGGATAATCTATTTTTTTTAGATAAAATATATGTTCATTTGTTTTGGTTGTTGATAGGAGATCAACTGTTGGGTTGATCATCGGCTATTTCTGATTTTTTTTTTTAACTCGGGTTTGAAATGAGTTTTCCGTGTTCCCTCCGCTGTCGTAAACTTGAAAACGGGTGGTTAAAAAAAATGTGTATACGCAGCTAAAAATTTATTAGATCGCTCCTACGTTCCATTCTTTACGAGTTGCGTTATTGCAAGTGGATTTTTTTTGCTGTGGAAATTGTAAACTCAGAGTATAATATTTACTATGGAAAAAAAAACATGGAAAAAATAGTTAACAGCGATTGTTAAACCAAGTTGTGTGGAAGGTGCAGAATTTAGGGGGGGGGGGATCGCAACCTTGGGTGAATACTGCATTTGTAAACTTTCAGGAAAAAAGATTTTTCCTCTTTATCTTGAATATTTGTTTATTATTTATTCTAATCAAATATCGTGTCAGTCAAGATACAAACGATATCTTTATACTAACAGTAGGGATTTCCCCTCACTTGACATTTTATATTTAACGTTATTAGAGATGACGGGGAGATTGGGGTTCTAATCCCACTCGGGTTTACTGAGGGGGGTTTTAACTAAATGGTTCCCCACTCTCCTTTACCGCAAATGTGGGTGTATTACCTCTAAAATGTTTCCTTTCTCATCCTTAATCCATTAAAGAAAATATTATATATGCATATAACCCGAACAGGTAGTAAGACGTGGTGATAATATATATGTACATATGTTTATTTTTATATATTTGTATAGACATATATTTATATATAGGCCTTATATTTATAAAGGTGACCTGGTGGTCTAGGGGTAAGGTGTCGGATTTCTGTGCTGGGGATCTGGGATTCAATCCTCGGTCCCGGCACAGATTTATCTGATTGCCAAACCCTTCCTCCACATCTGACAAGACGTATATTAATCACAACCTGTGAATGTGTGGAGTGCCAGGCCTCCACCGTGGTTCGGATCCCACGTTAAACTGTAGGTCCTCCATTTCATCTCACAATCACCCTACCATTACACATTAGCGTAAGTGCGTATAACCCGAACGGGTAGTAAGACGCGGTAATAATAATAATAATAATATATTTATACATATAATATTATTACAAGATATAATTATATACATAGGCCTATATTTAATATAGCCTTTAAAAAATGATAGTACATAATAATTGACGAAACGATGTCACGTTTGGTGTATTATACTATGATTAAAAAGATAGAATATAGATGTGCATATGTGTACGTATGTATAAACGTTATTTGACATCATTGTCGAGTATTCTTACATCTTATATTTTTTTTTTTTTTTTTTTAATAATTTAATACACCAAACATGACATTGTTTCATCAATATCTAATGTACACTACTATAATTTTTTGACATTTTATATTGCGCTAAAATTATTATTTAATTGTTAAGATTTTATTTGATATAATAATAGTAGTAATAGTAGTACCTCAAGTCGATCTTAACTTTGCAACCTTACATTGGACGGATTATAATCCATTATCCTTGTCTTACCACCCGTCAGGACTTTCCCGCATAGTTACACCTATGTGGGAAGGACGGTAAAGGTATAAACTCAAGGAAATGTACCGGCATTTGCGTGGAGGAAGAATGTGGAACCATTTAGGGGAAAAGCACTCTCACTACACCGTGACCGGGATTCAAACCAGGGTACACTGTACTTGTGGGTAAGCAAGAAGTAGGGACGGAATGGTAAAATAATGGTAAATTATGTTAAAGCGACGATATAGAGGGGGTAGGGGGGATTTAGTAAGTTTGAAAATATAATATAATATATTTATATCTGCTTCTGGCATTGAACGGAATTACATTCATCGCGCGGCTCTGGCTCGAATGTTTTATTAAACATTTCCGGTCGGGTTTGCTCGCCGGTAATAATTGTGTTTGTCTGGGTTAGGGTATATGGGTATGACGGAAATAAAGACGGGGTTCCATCCCTCCCTCCCCTACCCGTTCAACCCAATTTGACCAACATAGAAGATGAGAACAAAACTAGAAGTGAGAGGAGGTTTGAGCAATGAGTCAGACACGGTACCGTGACCGTATCACTCAGACAAGACCGGTCTTAGTGGAGGAAGGTGGATGTGGGCACTACCTCTAGTAAATCCTCTGTGTGACTCGGAGGGATTGAGCATAGGAGAAGAAAACACTGGTTCAATCCTACCTATAAAATAATGTAATATTTGTGTGGGCATAAGGAAACATTATTTGTATGTGACCCATATGGGTGAGCACACTGACTAAACGTCAAGCTCATTTGATTTAGTTTTATGGTAATGGGAAGGTCTGGGTTCGATTACTAACTGAGCAAGCTGAGGGTGTTTTATTTCCTAAATGGTCTATCGCTCTCTCTACAGGCAACTGCATATACATTTTTCTTTATTATACCTTACTCATTCCTAACATATTTGTGTGGTTAAATAAATACAGGTTGCCGGAAGGGTGGTAGTTACAGGGTGCAAAAAAATAAAATATTAACTCTGAAAGAGCCTAAACGACTTAGGAAAGGGCCAATACCCACCCTGTATACAAGTGTCTGGTACACTAACCATGCACCCAATAGCCACCCTGTATAAAAGTGACAACCGAGCATGGGCTGTGATGGATGGAATTAGCGGAAATGTTCATAGACGACTAATTAGATTCCTGTCTTCCCCTGTAACTTCGCCACATCATTAAACATCCCTTGCTGCGGAGGGTGAAAATAGGTCTGATAACGTAGTTTACACACAAATCAGGGAACAATAACTTAATATCCCTACATCTACTCCAGCCACCCTTCGTTACACAGCTTTTCGCTTTCAATTTTTGTAATGATTTATTTAATTTGATTCGCATCGGTTGAACGAATCGTTTTATAAGATTGAGATAACAAATTATATTAATTTTATCAAATAGAAAAAAAAGGGACTAGAGTAAACGATTATACAATGTCGCTTTATAACTTACAGTGTCCAATTTTCGCAAGAAAGTTAGAAAAATTACTAGATCTTCTTTCAAGTGATCATACTGCACGTCAATTCATGTGATTTGAAGAAGCTTCAGTGGCCGAACGGTTTAGGACGTCACTCTCACGTTAGACTGGCCTGCTGATGATGGGGAAATCAGGGTTCGAATCCTGGTCGGGTTAACTGAGAATGGTTTTTCCCTAAATGGTTTCCCACTCTCCTTCCACGCAAGTGCGGGTAGATTAGCTCTAAGCTGCTTCCTTCCTCATATCTGCCCAGTTAGAGTAATTATCATATATACGTAGGCCTACAGCCTGGACAGGTAGTAACACGCTGTAGTAATAGTAACATTAATACTAGAAGATATAAAGTAACAGTAGACTATAATTCATATTGTATTTTATTGTGACAATTAAGTCTAGTAGAAAATCTCCGATTAAGAGAACATATGTTTATTTTGCAATTAATTCAGTTTTTTAAGAAAATCGCCAAAACAAACATAGCACAAAGTTATCTTGCTCTGCCATTAAAATTAAAATTACCAAACCAATAATATTGGCAGCTAAGCGATCAAAAGCAGTGTTTAGCGAGCTATCAAGAGACAATTGAACAGGTATTTAAAACCATAAAACTAAAATAAAAAAGTGTAAAACTAAACTAGTTCCTCGTAATATAATTTATCAGATGATGACAAGAATAAAGACCAGCTACAAGTAGTCTAATAGCCCCATTGAAAATTTGTCGTGATCAGTCTATTTATTTGTCCAACGATGTAGTAGATTAATTAACATTCATGGAAGGGCTTGCGGTTAAGTTCAAGTCGGAAAAAGAAGAGCACAAAAATAAATGTTTGTACTTTTTTTGGGCAGTTTTCAGTTAGTAAAAATCCCGTGAAAAATAAACCCTGTAGTCTTTCTGTGAAGTTATTTTCTATAAGTCCATGGTGAGCTCAGGTAATTGTTACTCGTGATGTTAGAAGAATAGCAGTATTTAGTGAGGGGATTTGAATAGGATTAAATACTACAATTCCAACGGGTGGTCAAATTGATCCAATATCAATTGTGGGGAATAATCTTCTATGGAAGAATCACGGTATTTTTCTCTATATAAAAAGCTTAGATTTTTTTTTAATGCAATTTTTGTTTTGATTGCAACGTGTAAACTACAAACTCTGAATTAAATAGGATGGGACTTTTTTGGTAGATATAAACTTTATTAAAACAATTTTCATATATTCATACGTAGCGTCATTTTATCTTTTACTGCCACTTTTTATAGATAATAATACCTATTAATAATATACCTGCTTTATTAATATGCTATCATTGTTAACATAAAATAAACCATATTTCTAGCAACTGTCCCTTAGCATGAGCCTACCATCCATCGTGCAACTTGTAACACACACATTGGCCAGCAGCGACTCTTGAACATCGGCAACCAAACAGAAATACAATCGTTCCACCTTCTTGTGAGTTTTTACTGGGACGAACATTTATAGCTTATCGTCAACAACAACATGTTGAATATTTTAATCGACACACCAACATGTTTCTGCCATAGAGAGTCAAAGTCTCGTAATACGAACCTTTCAACAAATTCAAAAGTTTCCACTGCGATCTCTTAGAGGACAGAGAGGACTTGTCAGCTCTGTTGCACAAGTAGTGGCCATTTAAACACACCCCCAACCGAAAAGATCAAATAAAAAACTATGGTTTGCCGATGTCTTGGTTTCAATTTGTTTCTATAACAACTTTAAACACTGCCCCCATAGTTTTGTATTAATTTTAGTTAAGCTTGGCTGAAAATTCACAGTATAACCAATGGTATTCTAAAAAAACAGAAATATTAAAGACTTAAACTATTTTTAAATGATACAAACGCACACCAGTGGTCAAGTGGTTTAAGTCACTAGACTCACATGTCACTTGATCGTTGTGGTTGGGGGAAGTCACCGATATTATCCCAGTCGAGTGCGCTAAGGAATATTTTCCTCCTCCACGCTGTATCCTAATATATATATATATATATATATATATAATATACTCAAGTCGTACATTAAGCCCTGAGTAAAATTCTCAAATTAAGTGACGTCGTAAAGTGTGGTAAATTATTGTTAATCTTATGCTAATTTATCCTTTACCAAATCAGTGAAACTATTGAAGAACTGAATATTTTGGTCAAATAAGCTCTACAGTTTTATAATAAAACATATAAACGATGGCATCGCTTGGTTTTGATTGTGTTTAGATCTTAGTTAAAATTAATTTGATTCTTTAAAAAGATAATTATTAATGGGATCATAGAAATTATAAGCACCCTAAACAAATGAACACAAATCAAGGCCTACCTAATAAAACAAATGTTAAAACATAATTTTTCTTTTGGCCAACGGCTTTACATATATCATGTGAGTTTATTTAAGCTTTCTTATGAATATACGAGGCAAGATTTGTTTTTTATCAATCATTAAACAATTATTTGGAGTTTTATTAGTTGAGTTTGCCTTTAGAAGTGTATTTTATAATATTACATCCGTTTTATCGCTTGAATAAAACTACATTATTTTGTAAAATGAACTCACAACTACAATTAAATTAACAAGCAGTTTAATTAGTTATAGAAGCGCTACATCGTGATTTTTCTCTGTATCGCGGATCAATCAACACTTTGTAGATTACTAAAATAATTTATCTTGAACATGTGACAAATGAGGTAATTAAATATTATATTCATAAAGGTTTTATTATAACTACTCCTTAAGATAAGATAAGAATTATGCATCTCCGACTTTAGATGTCACAAATCTCTAAATACAGTACATCATAGCTATCAATTAAAATCTTTCTAGTTTTCACAAAGCTGTTTTCAAGATAATAACTTACAAGTTTTTATTGAATTTAATTTTCAAAGTCAAACAACTTTATTTAACCTGGAGCATGTATTCTTACATGGTACTGATTTTATCTTTTTCATAAAAAATTTAATTTTACAAACTAAATGCCGATTAACTCCAATAAATACCCTACATGCACATAAGGAAAACAGTAAATATTAAACTTAAATAGGTCTGCTATAATTTCAAACACAAATATTGTAATTAGACTCTTGTTCATATCTAAATGCGGGGAAAGCTATAGAGGCCTACAAATATACAAATTACCTATTCTGTGAGTTCTAAAATAAGTAGCCTACTTCTGTAAAGGGTATGAAATATGCGAACAAGATATACCAAACATTAGTTTTTTATATTATAGTATAATTTTGGAATAAATAATCTTTTAAAAATACAAACTAATTTTCTTTGTCTCAGCCGTAATAAAATTTTACTATATTATCAAAACTATTATTATTTTAATTATTATTTTATAATTATTGCTTTAATCTAAAGCCTATTAAAAGTGACAGCTGTATATAACATGACTTGACGTATGAATACATTAAATTATATCTAGTATTTTGTATAAATATCAGATAAGGTTCTTCCTGTGAAAATGGTAGCATAGCTTTCCTATAACTTAATGAAGGACAAAATAACTCCATCAATTGCATTGAGAGAGTGAATATATAATTAGATTTTTATCCCAACATTATATTTTCAGTCTGATAAACTCACTAAGCTATTTTCATTTTGAATATTACATAATAATATTGAATAATATTAATAATATATTGACATAATAAAATGATTATTTATTGAATTTGTATAAAATAAAGGTTCTTTATCAGAAAAAACTAATTAGAGAAGTATGACAATTAAATATTTATCAAGTAGTTAATCAACGTTGTAAAGAAAATGTGAATGTTCTCATACAAGCAACATTTAACTTATAACTTATTATAAGTTAATACTTAGATATTGTTATTTAAAGAATTCAGAAAAATATGATATCAAATTTAAGAATTTATAAATGTGAATACAAATTAAAAATTCAGACAACTGAAATACCCTGGACAAGTTATTTATAATCTTGGAATATCAATTATAACAAAATTTCATAATATTTAAAATATTTCATTGATATTCCAAGATTATAAATAACTTGTCCAGGGTATTTTAGTTGTATGAATTTTTAATTAGTATTCACATTTATAAATTCTTAAATTTGAAATAATATTTTTCTGAACTCTTTAAATAACAATATCTAAGTCTTAACTTATATTTATTAACTCCTTACTAAAAATTTACTTAGAATGTTTTCTAAAATGTTTTATAACTTATTACATATTTAGATAAACCTAACATAACATACTTTTACAAACACAAACGCAAGACATTATTGATAAAATGCGTAAATTTGAGATGACTAAAGCTGATTGGTCATCAAACATTCTGACAATAATATAAGTTAGATAGGGCGGAGAGCTATGAAGATTTTAGATCGTCCATAAATCACTCGTTATCTTAGAAATTATTTTGTTATTTCAAAATATGGATCACATCAAAATGAAGGTTAAAAGTATCAAAATGTCTGGTCCATTTAGATAATCAAAGTTTTTTTTAAAGATAACGTCGAAAAAAATATAAATTGTATTGTTGGTGGGGTTGTTTCTGTTTGGTGATGAGTTTGGAGATTGGTTTGTAACTTTTCTAGATTATTAGCAACAAAATGAGCCTATAAGCGTGACAATTCTATGACGTCTTCTCCAGCTAGGATTTTATTGTGTAATTCTATGGTCTATAATCTCCCATGGCATGGCTATTAGTATAATCTAGGGATTAATCTAATCAAGTTTTGTATTTTAAATATCTTGGCACGTGGTCCGATATAGCCCCGATATAAATATATTACATTAAATAATAATTTTGTTGTATTCAAACATTTATTTCTAGACTTATTGCTACATTAGCCATTAAGTATTAAAGTATTTCAATCAGAAAACATTTATTGTGCTTCATCTTGAGTAAAATAGGTTGTAAACCTATTTCTCGGGCTATGACACTTGTAATAGACTATCAGGAACCGTAATAGGTTGGTTTGTAGCCTAATCTACTAAATCTATGTAAACATTTTGACAAGAATTTGAGGCTCATTAACAAGTTTATTACACTTTACTTTTAAAAAAGAAAACTATTGGAGTCAAATAGAATTTGAAGATGTTTACAAAACATTTATTTTGGTACGAGGTATAGATATAGGTGGTGATTGTGTTGCCATACGCCAGGCCATACAGGGTTTTTAAATGTAATAAACCGGCAACTCGTGATTATGGCCACGTGGACCAAACGTCAAGCTCACATAGCCTGGTTTGAGCGTGAAGGAAGGGTCTGGGGTTCGAGACACGGTCAGGTGTGATAAGGGTTTCAATCCTCCCTCCACGCTAATACATGAGGAATGAGGTTGTTCTCCAGATTATACCTTCCTCATCCTCACTGCATCAGCTGATCAAAACACGTAGACTGAATGGGTAGTAGGATGGGGTGAAGAGTAATAATAATAATTTATCAATATCCAGCTCCCCGGGGCTCCATACAGGCCCATCTGGGGCCCTAGCAGACACACACCTACAGTTATTAGCACCCCAGCCTGTCCCCTCGTGTTAACACCACAAGCACTGTCCCAGACTCGAACCCAGGGAGACTCACCTAGTCTGGTCCACGACGGGCCCCGGGCCTTGCATCCAGGCCCTGGCAGCGGCGTGGAGCTGGGGGCCCGTCAAAGGCTCCTCCTTGAGTCCCGCCACGGGCCCTCTGGGCTGGGCCCCCGGGTGGTGGTGATGGTGATGATGGTGATGAAGGCCCGCTGCCCCCGCCATGCCCCCCGCCGCCTCCAGCCCAAACATGACGCGGCCTCCCGCCCCCGGGCCCCCGGTCGCCGCCGCATACAGCTTTCGGGGCCCCCACACGGGGTCCAGGTCCGCCGCCCCCGCCGGGCCCGGGGCAGGGCCCCCACCCGCGTGCTTCTTCCGCCGCCGGCGCGCCCTCGACCTTTGCCGCCACCGCTCTGCTTTCGACCTTCCTTCACCGGTGGGACCGGACAAGTCTCTTAATTGGGTCGAAAACTGTATTTTAGTTCAAAAAGCTCACTTTTGTGACAAAATCCAGGCTATTTCTTCACAAAATGACCCAATTGACCTTCATCTTAGTTGAGACACTCTTTAGAAAGTCCTCACCGGGGATCGAACTGTTTCAAGATGATGGATTTGTCTCGTTGATTGTTCCATTCGGATTTCTCACCATCCCCCAATCACGGTCAGCCTCGACCGTGGACATTGAGCAGTCACTCAACTGACAAACATTAAATCACGCTCAGTTTTAAAATCCATGGTATAAATATTTGCAAACTGTTTGTTGTTCTCGCGCAAGAATCGCTGTTCAGGGGGGAAATACCACCCGGTATCGTCCTCTCCGAGATTATACTCTTCAAACTTGCTTTAGTTTGGTTTTAAAAAATTAATAGAAATAACCAGAAAGTATCAATTCACAGCCACGTTTGAATTTAGTTCAGAGAGTTTTAATTTTTTTGAAATATTATTTTGTTATCAGTTACCAGAATCGTTCAGTTCGAAAAGATAAAAATAAAACACAAACAAAATAAAACAGTTCAAGGTCATCGAACGTCTTGCGTCCCACGCCACCGGAGCCGTATCCACACGTACGTCGTCGAAATACAAACAACCCCTCCCACCCCCTCACCAACCCCTAAAAAAAAAAGAATAAAAAAAGAAAATCTGTTCACAAACTTTTGGTAACGGAAAACAGCCAGACGGGAACTGATGATGATAATTCTCCACGGAGAAAAGACGGCGCCCTTATCTTGTTCCTCCGTCCCTCTCTTTCTGATGACTCCGAGGGGAATCCCCCTTGGTGAGATCTTCGAGGACGTTCCTCTGTGTGCACCCCTATCTAAAAGGTTTCCGGGGGGCCCTACACACTGTCACGGTTCTTGTAAGGGTCCCGGGATGCGTGCGACTGGTCCCCAAGTACGAACCCCACTGAGGGAAACACAATCACAAGATAGCCCCCGACAATTTGACGATCAGAGGGGAGGGGAAAGGAGGGGAAGTAAGGGGGAGGGAAGACGTGGTTTTGGAGGGGGGGGGTGGCTAGGATTTGTCGGACCGCGCGTCGTGGACTTACTAGAGCGGTTTCCAAAATGGGGGAGGAAGTATGTTTCTGTCCAACTCCCACACTCTCCCATCCCCCTCATGGGAGACACACCCTGTTCCCCCTCCATCCACCTTGCCACAGAAGGGGGGGAGGGAGGCAGCCAAGGGGAGACAAGCCACGCCCTCTGGGAGGTCCCCCGACCAATCGCTAAGGGACGGTACCGCCTCCACGCCGCCAATCAGCGGTCCGTGACGTCATAAAAGGGTGTCATAGCATTATCATCTTGTTTCCCCCTCCCTCGGGTCTGGGAGGGGACTATACCCCCTCCCCTGCGAGCGTCTTTCCCAGAGCGTCGGTGGCGGTATCTGGCGACGGGACGCCATAACACCCGCTCCTACTTTTCACTTCAGTGGCTGGCTGGGCGTCCCGACGCCACGACGCGTCGATGGAGCGATGCCCCACAATCCTCTGCTTCACCCATTTACACACGAACGATGCAGCTAATTGAATAACCAAACCACTTCTGTGGTCACATGGTCTAGGGCGTTACTCTCGTGTTAGACCAGACTGCCGATGACGAGGATATTCGGGTTCGAATCCCGGTCAGGTGTACTGAAGGTGGCTTATACAAAATGTTTTACCAATCTCCCTCCACGCAAATGTGAGTTCACTTCCTCCCTTTTCAGTTTTCCTCATCCCTAACCTATTATCGCCTACGTGTGAATTGTCCAGATGGGTGGATGAAACCTCACTGGTGGTGCTATGGCTTAAGGCGCCAGGCTCACGATGAACAAGATTTCTTGTGACGGGGAGAACGAGATTTGAGCCCCGGTCGGGTACACAACACATCTAAATATCAAGACTGAACCAAATCAGTTGATACGTTTCGGCTCTAGTTCTAGTAATAGACAGACAGATGGACAGACAGACAGACAGACAGACAGACTGGCGTATGGACAAACAGGCAGACGGACAGACAGACAGACAGACAGACTGGCGGATGGACAAACGGACAGACGGACAGACAGACGGGAGTGCACAAAACACTTTTTCAGGTTCAGGCATGAAACCTTGATAATAATCCAAATCTCGCGTTTTTTTTTGGCGGTCACAATACTCCCTCTCTCCAAGGGGTGCGAGAAGGTCAAAATATTAAGGTGTGATGAACAAGTTTACACTTTAGTTAGTCCTATACCATAGCTCAGTGGGTAGCGTGTCTATAAACCAAGCTGAGGGTCCCGGGTTTATACCCAGCATGTCCGAAAAATGTATCAATGGTGAGATGTGGGCTTCTTGTTTATTTATGGATGTTGTGACTGTTCTGGATTTAAGTTAGTTTGTAAGTCGTGTGTTGATATATCCTGTCGCTTCTGAAAGTACACGTTAAAAATACCAACTAAAATTAAAAAAAAAATAAGCTGTAATAATAATTATCGTTGTTTTGATAATATTTATATTAGGCTTAATTCACATGTATGTGGGCCATATTGTAACGTATTGACTTCAATGCGGTCTACATATGCTATGTAATAATAATGTAAAGTAGGCCTAGTTACAGCTATAATAATGTAATTATAACTTCGTTAGTTCATAATTTATTTTTGATTATAGATAGCGCAAGTTGTGAGTATAATCTACAAAATGAGCTGTCAACACAGCATCACATTTCTAAGCAAATAAAATAGAAGAAAAAAAAGTTCAACTACATATTATTTATGACAAAATAATTTCCAATACATATTTTCATTTTAATATTCCCCTCAGCGATATTTTGAACGATATCTAGAACTTTCCAGTGAGATTAGTTCTCTGTAAATTTCAGAATCTTCAAAATGTCTAAGGTCAAAGGTCAAATCTCCTTCTATTCAACTTCGATAGCCACAGCCACATTTCAAAGGAAAAGTTACACTTGTAAATTATAATATGAACATGTGAGATATCTCGCTAAATATGACAAAATTTAACATATAATCATTTTTATAACAACTATTAAAGAGTATTTTAACACTGACTGGAGATTAAATGACATCTAACTTAAGCAGAGATAAATTTAGATATGTCAGCATAAAATAATATAGTAGGCTTTGTTTATTACTATGAAATAATATAGTGGGCTTTGTTTATTACAATAAAATAATATAGTGGGCTTTGTTTATTACTATGAAATAATATAGTGGGCTTTGTTTATTACAATAAAATAATATAGTGGGCTTTGTTTATTACTATAAAATAATATAGTGGGCTTTGTTTATTACTATAAAATAATAGAGTGTGCTTTGTTTATTACTATAAAATAATATAGTGGGCTTTGTTTATTACTATAAAATAATATAGTGTGCTTTGTTTATTACTATAAAATAATATAGTGGGCTTTGTTTATTACTATAAAATAATATAGTGGGCTTTGTTTATTACTATAAAATAATATAGTGGGCTTTGTTTATTACTATAAAATAATATAGTGGGCTTTGTTTATTACTATAAAATAATAGAGTGTGCTTTGTTTATTACTATAAAATAATATAGTGGGCTTTGTTTATTACTATAAAATAATATAGTGGGCTTTGTTTATTACTATAAACCTTTCTCTTCACTAAGATGCATGCACCTTAAGAATTGCTTAAAAATGAATAGTTTGTGTTTGTGACAGCAACAAAAACATTATCGTTGATTCTACTTGGTATTTTTCAAGCTCTGTTTAGAATTCTCATTTAAAAATAGACCTTTCCACTCCACTATTCTACTACTCTACTACCTCCTAGTGATGTTATTTAATTGTAGTCAATGTAGCCTACTGTACAAGTTACAATCAAAGTTGGGGAAATTGATTTACACTGGCATTGATCGACATTCATACTGAGAGTAATAATGCCATGAAAGGTGAAATATTTCATCTGGAATTCCCCCAAAAATTTAAACTCGCCACTAAGCTGAATGTATGGGAAAACAATGAGTGCGAATAATCGACCTATGGAATAAACTGTTCAGATTTTTATTATATTTACTCTATTAAAAGAATCATCTATAAGTTAAATACTAAGTTATTTTACAACATTTTCATATGATGTGCGTGGTTGTCTGCACAAAAATGTGGGAATATATTCAAGGTTACTGTGAGAAATAATTTATACGTTATTAACCTTTGTTAACTAAACTTTACCCACTTTGGTGACTGCATGGTCTAACGCGCTACTCTAATTTTAGACCAGACTGTTGAAGACTAGGAGATCTGAGTTCCATCCTGGTCAGGTGCACTGATGATGATTTTCCGTAAATGGTTTTCCACTCTCCCTTCACACAAATGCGGGTATAAATCCTCTAAATTATACCTACCTTATCCCTAACACATTAGTGTAGTTAGTAGGCCTACATAGACTTAAAATCCTAACGGTAATTCAGACGTGATGATAAGAAAAACTAGACTAAACGTTTTAACTTTCAAATATTAGCAAAAATTATCAAGAAGCACTTATCTATAGTAATTAAACAGTGAGGATTAGAAAGTATTTTATCTATATTAATAAAAATTAAGAGTTTTTCTGCCATGAGCTTGCGCGATATCTACCTCACGGAGAGGACTGACATTTTAATATTAGTAGCTTCTGTGTACGAGCATGTGAACCTCGAAGCTGGAACTAAACATTTTTTTATTCGATATTTTTAAACCTATTAAAACTGGGTTGGAAGAACCAAAATTAAGATTTTTTTTCTGTATATATATTGAAACAAAGAAAAGCGATGCCCGGGATACCAATGCAATGCATTGCGTGGTTACCCCGTGTAAGCTGGGTATTTCATATAGTAGTCTATAAACCTATCCTACAAGATTAAAATTTTAAGCCTTCGTTTTTAATTATAAACCACAAACTTTGTGTTCAATTATTTATTCAACAACTTAAATAAGTTTTTGTTAATTATTACAACTTAAATGCAATCACGGTTTTTTATTCACTGTCTAATATTTATTGTATTTTGGAGGATGCTTTAAAGTATCTCGATGATAAACAATGCTTTAAAACTTAAACATTCTTTCATTTAAATAATACTTTTAACAAACATTAATACATAAACTAGCAACTATTCTCTTATGGTGTATAACTTAGTTAATGTCAAATTTACTGTTCATGGATTTTATTTATATTGTTGTCGGACTAGTGGTTTTAAAAGATATAAATAACTCCTATAGCGCATTTGTCAACCTAGATGTAAGACCCGGTTCAAATCGATGGTGAGCCATAGAGTGATTATTCATTAATGTAATTGAGACCTTACCTTTTCATAGTGGTAAATTATTGGCCGGGGTTCTAGGTGATGTGTCTGTTCTAAAGTCGAGTTTATTGGTCTTGCGTTGACACGATCAGTTTTTTCACAGAGTGTAAGCTTAAAACCCCTAGAACATAGTGTCCGTAGCCTCCCAATTAATAGGTAGGAGTGCTAAACACTTACCTAATATATCAGATACACAGCCTAACGATTCTAAGGTAGGAGTGCTAATCACTCACCTAATACACCGAGTTCACAGCCTCACTATTCGAAGGTAGGAGTGCTAATCACTAACCTAATACACCTAGTCCACAGCCTCACTATTCGAAGGTAGGAGTGCTAATCACTAACCTAATACACCTAGTCCACAGCCTCACTATTCGAAGGTAGGAGTGCTAATCACTAACCTAATACACCGAGTCCACAGCCTCACTATTCGAAGGTAGGAGTGCTAATCACTAACCTAATACACCGAGTCCACAGCCTCACTATTCGAAGGTAAGAGTGCTAATCACTCACCTAATACATCGAGTCCACAGCCTAACGATTCTAAGGTAGGAGTGCTAATCACTCACCTAATACACCGAGTCCACAGCCTCACTATTCGAAGGTAGGAGTGCTAATCACTCACCTAATACACCTAGTCCACAGCCTCACTATTCGAAGGTAGGAGTGCTAATCACTCACCTAATACACCTAGTCCACAGCCTCACTATTCGAAGGTAGGAGTGCTAATCACTCACCTAATACACCTAGTCCACAGCCTCACTATTCGAAGGTAGGAGTGCTAACCACTCACCTAATACACCGAGTCCACAGCCTCACTATTCGAAGGTAGGAGTGCTAACCACTCACCTAATACACCGAGTCCACAGCCTCACTATTCGAAGGTAGGAGTGCTAATCACTCACCTAATACACCGAGTCCACAGCCTCACTATTCGAAGGTAGGAGTGCTAACCACTCACCTAATACACCTAGTCCACAGCCTCACTATTCGAAGGTAGGAGTGCTAACCACTCACCTAATACACCGAGTCCACAGCCTCACTATTCGAAGGTAGGAGTGCTAACCACTCACCTAATACACCGAGTCCACAGCCTCACTATTCGAAGGTAGGAGTGCTAACCACTCACCTAATACACCTAGTCCACAGCCTCACTATTCGAAGGTAGGAGTGCTAACCACTCACCTAATACACCGAGTCCACAGCCTCACTATTCGAAGGTAGGAGTGCTAACCACTCACCTAATACACCGAGTCCACAGCCTCACTATTCGAAGGTAGGAGTGCTAATCACTCACCTAATACACCGAGTCCACAGCCTCACTATTCGAAGGTAGGAGTGCTAATCACTCACCTAATACACCGAGTCCACAGCCTCACTATTCGAAGGTAGGAGTGCTAATCACTCACCTAATACACCGAGTCCATAGCCTCACTATTCGAAGGTAGGAGTGCTAACCACTCACCTAATACACCTAGTCCACAGCCTCACTATTCGAAGGTAGGAGTGCTAACCACTCACCTAATACACCGAGTCCACAGCCTCACTATTCGAAGGTAGGAGTGCTAATCACTCACCTAATACACCTAGTCCACAGCCTCACTATTCGAAGGTAGGAGTGCTAATCACTCACCTAATACACCTAGTCCACAGCCTCACTATTCGAAGGTAGGAGTGCTAATCACTCACCTAATACACCGAGTCCATAGCCTCACTATTCGAAGGTAGGAGTGCTAATCACTCACCTAATACACCGAGTCCACAGCCTCACTATTCGAAGGTAGGAGTGCTAATCACTCACCTAATACACCTAGTCCACAGCCTCACTATTCGAAGGTAGGAGTGCTAATCACTCACCTAATACACCTAGTCCACAGCCTCACTATTCGAAGGTAGGAGTGCTAATCACTCACCTAATACACCTAGTCCACAGCCTCACTATTCGAAGGTAGGAGTGCTAATCACTCACCTAATACACCAAGTCCACAGCCTCACTATTCGAAGGTAGGAGTGCTAATCACTCACCTAATACACCGAGTCCACAGCCTCACTATTCGAAGGTAGGAGTGCTAATCACTCACCTAATACACCAAGTCCACAGCCTCACTATTCGAAGGTAGGAGTGCTAATCACTCACCTAATACACCGAGTCCACAGCCTCACTATTCGAAGGTATGAGTGCTAATCACTCACCTAATACACCTAGTCCACAGCCTCACTATTCGAAGGTAGGAGTGCTAATCACTCACCTAATACACCTAGTCCACAGCCTCACTATTCGAAGGTAGGAGTGATAATCACTCACCTAATACACCGAGTCCACAGCCTCACTATTCCAAGGTAGGAGTGCTAACCACTCACCTAATACACCTAGTCCACAGCCTCACTATTCGAAGGTAGGAGTGCTAACCACTCACCTAATCCTTTCAGAGCAATAGTCTAACTATTGGTGTAATCAACAATCCCCCCTTTTCACCCCTCTCCCGGCCACTGCTAGTAGGTCTAAGTAGGATGATAAGGAGGGAGTGCAAGTAATCAAGACCTCCCTATAAATCTCCTCCTGTCACGCAAGTTGGGGGTTGCTAGACTGGGAGAGGGGGAGACCATCGCAATATGGAAACAGCCCGCTCTCGGTAATTCTTGAAACGGTACAACCAAATCTACGTACCTCTCTTTCAAATTGTGTTCAAGACTCTTCAAATAAGGTAACATCTGATTCAGTCCAATTTTCATAAGAAACAGAACAGGTACTAGATCTACTTTCAGAGGAAGAACCTTATCTGACAGCTAGAACAGTTACTAGATCTACTTTCATAGGAAGAACCTTATCTGAAAGCTAGAACAGTTACTAGATCTACTTTCATAGTAAGAACCTTATCTGACAGCTAGAACAGTTACTAGATGTACTTTCATAGGAAGAACCTGATCTGACAGATATAACAGTTACTAGATCTACTTTCATAGGAAGAACCTTATATGTCCGCTAGAAAAGTTACTCGATCTCCTATCAGATATTTATACGTCAAGTCATGAAACTTGTTTTTTATAGACATTATCACTACATATAAAATAGCAAAATATAATTAATTCTTACCGAAAATAAACGAGTCTATATTTTATAAAAATAGGACAGAAGCTTCTTGTGGACACTCGCTAAGACACTTCTATCCTCATGATCCACGTCTTACTACCCAACCAGACTTTCACCACACTTTCATATGTGTGAGTTAAGGAGGAAGGTACAATATACATTAAATGTACTCGTATTTGCACACACGGAGAGTGGAGAACCATTTTAAAAAAGTAGAATAAATACACCCGAAAAAGGAATCGAAACTTTAACACCAATATTTCCTTTGTTCTCAAGGAAAACCACATATAGGCTACTTTGCTCTTTCTTAAATGTCTACGAGCTATCATTACGAGAAATAGCCCATGTTGTTGAACTTCTAACTAGACACACAGTATATATCTGCTAGTATTGAACCTCTATCTAGACACACAGTATATATATGCTAGTATTGAACTTCTAACAAGACACACAGTATATATTTGCTAGTATTGAACTTCTAACTAGACACACAGTATATATCTGCTAGTATTGAACTTCTAACAAGACACACAGTATATATCTGCTAGTATTGAACTTCTAACTAGACACACAGTATATATCTGCTAGTATTGAACTTCTCACTAGACACACAGTATATATCTGCTAGTATTGAACTTCTAACAAGACACACAGTATATATCTGCTAGTATTGACCTTCTCACTAGACACACAGTATATATCTGCTTGTATTGAACTTCTAACTAGACACACAGTATATATCTGCTAGTATTGAACTTCTAACTAGACACACAGTATATATCTGCTAGTATTGAACTTCTAACAAGACACACAGTATATATCTGCTAGTATTGAACTTCTAACTAGACACACAGTATATATCTGCTAGTATTGAACTTCTAACAAGACACACAGTATATATCTGCTAGTATTGAACTTCTAACTAGACACACAGTATATATCTGCTAGTATTGAACTTCTAACTAGACACACAGTATATATAGCTGCTAGTACCGGGAAATACCGGAATAATGAGCGGCGCTACTGTTCGAGTGTAAAGTCCTGTTGAGGTTTTCCGAATTCCCCAAGCCTGCTTGTCCAATCCATCACTTGATACCTCCGCGCCGGCAACAGAGGATGCTGTTTTAGGTAGACTTGAGTTACTACACTCTTTTATAACAAAAGATGGCCGTCGTAATATCAGGAGAAAACGTGATGAAGGCTCCACTGAAATACGCGAGGAAAGCGTTGTATTTTGATATTGACACGCTTGGAGTGTTAGAAAGTTTAACGTTCAGGCTAAGTTGTGTAAAAAGTTGTCAAATCACGGTCAGAAGTTTATGTCCCTTTACAAATATAAAGTTATTGATGTAGGATAGAAGAAAGTGCGAGTATTTTTTTAACCAAAATAAAAAAAACATGTTCCATTAGGCCTGGATAAGTTTAGTTTAGTTTCCTACTTTTGGTGATATCAACAGTTGTTGAATATCTGTCAAGAGTATGGCGGACTTTAAACAGGACTTTTTCTATTCAAACCCCTGCATAATGTATCAAGGCAGTTTTTTTATCTTATCATTCCTTGCAAATGCTGGTACACCTCTTTTAAAATTCTACCCTAGTTTATTACTTATCATTGGTGCATTGTGAATTTTCTGGCAGACCGGTTGTGGAGCAAACTGAAAAGAGTTCCTTCGATTAACCTTCATCGTCCTGGTCTGTTAAGTAAATCTATTTGAGTTGCGGATACTCGATATTGACAATAGATCGTCAAAAATAGATAAACAGGAAAACAAAATTCGTGTGGTGCACCGCGCCCTCTTTAATCTTAAAATAGATCAATTTTTAAAAAACTCATAATATTTTAGGTACGAAATAATATATATTGTTGCAGAAACACTCTACCAAAGAACATAATTGAAATAGTACACTTTTACAGAAACATTTCTATGCTCTTTGGTGGACAGAGATATTCCTCGTTTCTTAATCAATGTCAATTGTCAATTGTCAATAAACTTCACAAAAAAATATAAGCCTATATATTTGCCCATAGCTCCGAAACTATTGGTTTTATAAAAATATATTTGAAATAAAAGAATTTAGCTTTTAATAGTACTACAACTTTGCAAGGATAAGCTTTCTCGTATCTGAAACAGTTGCTGAAATATTATCAAAATTGGAAATTTCTGCTTGTGTAAAGTACCCTTGAAGTAATTTACATGGAAAAATTAAAATTGCCAATTTGTTTGTAACGTTAAACAATGCTTGGATAATTAAAATATAGTAAACATCTTTTGAGCGAATTTGGATAAAGTCTACTTTTTCTCTTTTTACCCTTCAATAAACTACCCTTAATTTTAATTCCAAAAACCCGCCAGGGTATCTTTTCAAAACTCTAGACAGATCTACCAAGTTTCAGCTGAATCGGTAAAATATTTCAGGCTCCAAGCGAGGTACAGACAGAAGGACGGCATTGAGATACAGACATGAGGACGGCATTGAGATACAGACAGAAGGACGGCATTGAGATACAGACAGAAGGACGGCATTGAGATACAGACAGAGGGACGGCATTGAGGTACAGACAGGAGGACGGCATTGAGATACAGACAGAAGGACGGCATTGAGATACAGACAGAAGGATGGCATTGAGATACAGACAAAAGGACGGCATTGAGATACAGACAGAAGGACGGCATTGAGATACAGACAGAAGGATGGCATTGAGATACAGACAGAAGGATGGCATTGAGATACAGACAAAAGGACGGCATTGAGATACAGACAGAAGGACGGCATTGAGATACAGACAGAAGGATGGCATTGAGATACAGATAGAAAGACGTCATTGAGATACAGACAGAAGGACAGCATTGAGATACAGACAAAGGGACGGCATTGCGAATACCACACATTTGGTTTCAGGGAGTCATGAAATGTTGACATTTATTAAAATCTTGAGTTCTATTTTTTTGACGAGCACAATATTACTCTCTCCGAGGGGTGCAGACTAAATCAAATTGTATCCCTACATTATTGTAACGCTTTTCTGTCTTACAAAGAAGCTTAGCTGAATTCAAACATCAAGTTGGGTCTATTTGCATTTATTCGTAATCTTAGGAATGTATTCTGAAGATGTTACTCTGTAACAGGATACTGGTGATAAAGATCTTTTTATTTGTTTGTTTTTTATGATATTGATATTTAAAATACCTATCAAAAGGGGCGGCGGCAGATCACATGACTAAAAGTAAGGATATATTTAATTATGTTTATTAGCTTTTAAAATAGTCAGGCCTGGTGTTCTTCATTAAAAAGATCCAACTATGGTCTGCTTTGGTTTTTCAATATGTATTTATAAGCTGGCTAGAAGCTGTTCTCATGTTGAGCCCACTATAGTCGTAAAGTTTCAAGCGCGTCAATCCTCGCTCCTGATGATATTGAGATACAGGCTCTTCCCCTCTTACTCCTCCTTATCCTGCAGGATCCTCCTGAAGTGTCCTGTGGGAGCCAGCTAACGATCTCTTCTTCCTTGGCTTTCTCACCATCATAAAGTCATATCCTGGTGGCAACCTTATTTCTCTATCACTTAGTACACCCGGTACACACGGTCATATCAACCTTCCTCTATCACTTAGTACACCCGGTACACACGGTCATATCAGCCTTCCTCTATTACTTAGTACACCCGGTACACACGGTCATATAAACCTTCCTCTATCACTTAGTACACCCTGTACACACGGTCATATAAACCTTCCTCTATCACTTAGTACACCCTGTACACATGGTCATATCAACCTTTCTCTATCACTTAGTACACCCTGTACACACGGTCATATCAACCTTTCTCTATCACTTAGTACACCCTGTACACACGGTCATATCGACCTTCCTCTATCACTTAGTACACCCTGTACACACGGTCATATCAACCTTTCTCTATCACTTAGTACACCCTGTACACACGGTCATATCAACCTTTCTCTATCACTTAGTACACCCTGTACACACGATCATATCAACCTTCCTCTATCACTCACTTATCTTAGTACCGGTTTCACTTACATAATTATTGAACATTTATTTATAGTTTTGCATTTAGGCTATATATCTATGTAAATGCTTGAAGGCAAATGTTGCTGTCCTAGGTTAAGTCAATTTGTAAATAATCTACTGATGAAACGACATGTCCATAAAACACATGTCTATAACAACGAACTGTTCTCAGAGAAGATGTTTTTTATATCAATATAAAACGTGCAGTGCTCACCGAGTGGTTTAAGACGTCAGACTCGCATCGCACTTGACGGATTTAACTACCTTGACATCGATTGTGTATTGTCACATAAGAGTTCACCCTGAGGATTTACTATCACGGTGATGTGGGTGCATTTCTTCAAGGGCTCCTTCCCGTTAAGAGGTCCAGTATTAAACCATCCAATAACATAATTCCTTGCTAACCGGTTAACCGTTTCTGTGCTCGAGTGTTACAAGGCGTCACTTTCGCGGTGAACTGGACTGAAGACGAGGGAAAGATCGGGGTTTGAATCCCGGTGGGGTGTATTGAAGATGTTTCTACCAACAAGCAAATGTGGGTACACTTCATCTACAGTCAACATTCCTCGTCGCTAATACATTGGTGTGATTAGTACATATCCGTAAAGCCCGAACGGTCAGTACGACGCGGTGACAGCAATAACCTCTTCATCTGGACAACACGAGTTTTAACCGATTAGGGAGGAGGAGGTTGTAATTTATAGGAAATGTACTCACATTTCCGTGAAGAAAGAGCGAAAAAACAGGTTAGGTAAAACAACTTTCATTATACCTGATCGAGACTAGAACCCCGATATGCCCATCACCTACGAATAGCGACCAGATGAGACAGTTAGGTCTGTTGGTGACCTGGTGGTCTAGGAGTAAGGTGTCAGACTTCTGTGCTGGGGGTCCGGGGTTCAATCCTCGGTCCCGGCACAGATTTATCTGATTGCCAAACCTTTCCTTCACCTCTGACAAGGCGTGTATTAATCACAACTTGTGAATGTGTGGAATGCCAGGCCTCCACCGTGGTTCGGATCCCACGTTAAACTGTAGGTCCTCCATTTTAATCTCACAATCACCCTACCATTACACATTAGCGTAAGTGCGTATAACCCGAACGGGTAGTAAGACGCGATAATAATAATGATAATAGTTAAGTCTGTGTGTCAATCGAGGGTGGTAGTAACAAACGAAAGTAGAAATTCTAACCAACCATTAGCTCTTGGAGGGGGAAACAGATATAATTTTTTTGTTGCTGAGGTGTGAATGGGAAAAAAAAATCTAAAAAGCGAGTGTAAGTGTGAAGATAAACAAGTAAACAAAAGATAAATCTTCATTCTTCTGGTGGATGCCATCACGTATAAGAGACTATGACACATTATGCTAAGTTATATACAGTGACATATAGACCTACATAGATATAGATGTATACATTTCCCCTTATAAACTACCTTTTCTAGGTTCACGTGCACAAAATGGTAAATGATATCAAAACGTTAGAAAGCAGCCCATAACTTTGATTTTTTTTCTCCCCTCTACTCCTCTTGTTTTATTATTATTATTTTTCTTGTTTTTTTTTTTTAAGAAGGTACAGTCGACAATGAATTGCGATCTAGTATAATATTCTTGTATGAGCCCTGAGGGATTTCCCCCTGCCGGTTATGTGACGAGAAACGCATTACGGTACCTCGCATACTTTTATGGCCTGGCATCCCTCCCCCTTGCCTACAACCCCCTCCCTCCTCTCAGATTTTATTTTAACTTGTGATGTGTAGTCTTTATATATATATTTTTTTTTTTCACGGGGGGCTGGAGCGCGGAAGTAGGTGGTAAAAGCAAAATATATAACACTCATCTTTTTATCACGGCAAACGTTTATGACATAAATCCTTGAAGAGATTTAAAATGAAAATAACTTTTGTGTGATTAGTGAGATAGACTCGCTGGGGCTGAGAGTTGGGTAAGTTTCAGATTATATTCCATCACGAGGGTTAGCGAGCTCTTCCTAAACACAGAGAACAAGCACTTACTTGCTATGTGGCATTAGGAACTCAATACTCACTGCACAACCTACAAAAGTACGCCACCTATCCCTATCCTGAGCTAGTTCTCATTACACCCTATCCCTATCTTGAGCGAGCTCTACCCAGTCTCTCTTATTACACCCTACCCCTTTCTTGAGCTAGTTATATCCAGTCTCCTTCATTACATCCTATCCCTATCTTGATCTAGTTCTATCCAGTCTCCCTCATTACACCCTATCCCTATCTTGAGCGAGCTCTACCCAGTCTCTCTTATTACACCCTACCCCTTTCTTAAGCTAGTTATATCCAGTCTCCTTCATTACATCCTATCCCTATCTTGAGCGAGTTCTATCCAGTCCACCTCATTACACTCCATTTCTTTCAGGTCCATTATAATGCTATCCTCCCATCTGCGACTAGGCCTCGTCCCATTGGGTTTGCCAGTAAATATCCTGATCACGGTTCTAGATTCTCCCATTCACGCTGCATATCCTGCCCACCGTAATCTACGAGACTTTATTATCCTAACACACGTCTTACAAACTGAATTAACTCTGTTATATATTATCTTCATTACGTAAACATAACCTAGCTACAAGGTTTTGGCTGTGGGATGTTAAACGGGCCTGTAGATGGTTTCCCTTACCACTCAGCTACAGACGCAGGATTTTACGATACTAACTATTCACACGCTCTCGTTTTTATATCTATTGTTTTGTTAAACATGCTACCTTGCAAACAAAACAATGCGGATAGGTGGATATTTGAACACAGGAACCCCAAAGCCACAACTATCGATATGAATTCAGGGATTGTAGTGTTGAGAGAGTGGGGGAAAAGGGGTGATAAATAGTAATATTAGCTAACTTACAGTCCACTTTTAAAAGGAAGACCATTAGAAAAGTTACTAGAGCATTCATCACTTATTCATACGTCAAGTCATGTGAACTGCAAACGTCACTTTTGACAGATATTTTCAATAGCAATATATTTTATTTTTTATAATCACCGTGTATTAATACTTGTTCAGGCTATACTAATATATGATAATTACTCTAATAGGGTAGAGATGGAGAAGGAGGCATTTTAGAGGTAACATACCCGCATTTGTGTGGAAGGAGAGTGGGAAACCCTTTATGTAAAACCATCATCAGTAGACCCGACCGGGATTTGAACCCCAATCTCCCCGTCTTCAGCAGGCCAGTATAACGTGCCTTAGACCACTTAGCCTCTGAAGCAGGTAAAAATAACAACAATAATAATAATATAGTATAGTTAAAAATAAGATCCCGGAGTCCTTTATTGTAGTTGAGATTCAAGGATTTAATGAGATTTCAAGATTCATAAAAAAATAAAAGTTATTTTTTCTAAATTTTGAATTGTAATTTTTCTTTAGAACCCCAATACTGCTAAATTAGTGCATATTTTATATTATTCTGTTATATTCCTATTTCCTCTCTTGTTCATAAAAAAAAATTTCCAAGATTTGGATTCGTAAAATTAATAGGTTCGACTCAAAACTAATTAAAATGTTATCAACGCTGACATTAAAATGATTTGTTTGCTATTTATAAAAATGTCTTCTCATGAAAATTGAACCCTAGCTAAGTTAAGTGAAACAAAAGGGGTGGGGGGGTTAGCCGAGAGGAACAACTTGTCTTTAGACCATCTTAATTTCCAAAAATCCTGTTTCCCACGGTGCGTGCTAGTGAGAGGGGTGAGGAGAAGAGATGGGAAGGAAGTTTCGTCAAGTCGTAAATTACTTTACAAAGTGTTAAACAGTAGCTGGGAAACCTTATACAGGGTGAGACAGAAACCGAACTATCTTGTGCGTGGGAGAAAGAGGGCGATATTGTGTCTGCTCCCTCGGAGGCTACCACATTAATGTGTCTTCATTTGAAGGGGAAGGGGAGGGAGCTAGTCTGTGAGATGTCAGCAGGAACTAACTTGGAGCTAGTTTCTCTCCTCGGCCATGTTTTCTATTGTTGTTCTGGAGCAACAAGGTGTGTAGGGAGGGGAGGCTACAACGCTTGTGATTTATGGCAGTCTTGTTACAAGCAACCATCCCACCTCTTGCTTGTTGTTGCTCGCTACTTGATGCTCTGTTGTTCACTTGAAGTGAAGGGTGAAGGGGGATGCTACTGGGTGAGATTGTTACGAAATCTCGTCTCGAGCCGTTGAATGTGCACTAGAATCTTTATAATTTCTTTACAAAACAATGGAAATTGTGCCAATGTCATGTCGTGTTTGTTGCCAGGGTAATCAGAGCTTGTTTGAACTGTGATATGTGCTCACAACTCAGTGGAACACTCATTAGTCAGGTATCAACATCCCCTTGAAAGGTATGTAGAGCAGAGTCGATGTATATTTGGTCAAATGTGAACAGACTGGTAGATAAAGTCTCATAGTTATAGTTTTAACAAGCTCTGCTTACCATGGCAACATTCCACAACACAAAATTGAACAGTGGTGTAGCCGGGATTTGATCCCTTTGCACGCTGAATTCAGGGCTATATCAACAGACGACTAAAACAAAGAAACTTAGGGCAGTAATACGTAACAACTGAATAATAAATATGTACGAAGCCTCTAAATGTCAAAGTTGAAGGTCAAATCTCTTTCACTTGGACTTCAAAATTCATAATAGCATTCGTATTTTTGAAACATTTCAAAGTAAGAAACAAACTTGTATGTATTACGAACATTATTTGAGATATCTCACTAAATATGACATATTTCAACATATAATCATTTTTATAACAGCTACTAAACAGTGTTTAAATTATGAATGGTGATTAAATGGCATCTCCAACGTAAGCAGAGATAAATTAAGACATTATGTCAGCATCAAATAATAGAATGGGCTTTGCTTATTACTATAAAATAATATATTGGGCTTTGTTTATTACTACAAAATAATATAGATGGCTTTGTTTATTACTATAAAAATAATATAGTGGGCTTTGTTTATTTATATAAAATATTAAAGTAGACTTTGTTTATTACTACAAAATAATATAGAGGGTGTTTATTACTATAAAATAATATAGTGGGCTTTGTTTATTTATATAAAATATATATTGGGCTTTTTTATTACTATAAAATAATATAGAGGGCTTTGTTTATTACTAAAAAATAATAAAGTGGGATTTTATTTATTATTATAAAATAATATAGTGGGCTTTGTTTATTATTATAAAATAATATAGTGGGATTTTGTTTATTATTATAAAATAAAATAGAGGGTATTGTTTATTACTACAAAATAATATAGTGGGCTTTTTTTAATAGATATATAAAAAAATTAAAAGCAGTGTAATGTGATAACAGCCCTATCTTCTATTTAAACTTTGACTTTGCTGCGCATGTTTAAGGCTTTGCTTTGAAAAATGACCTTCGCACACGCCTACAAAATAGGCTTTAAGTCATTTTGGACCCTTTGAGCCCTATCTAATCAAATTAAAGAACAATACGAGTCAACCTCTGTCGACCAAAGTGTTTTCAACACTGGACCTATTCTGTCAAAGGAAAGATTTGTGGTTGGAAATATTAAATACTACACAGTTAAATACATTATTTTAAAACTATAAAACCAAGAGATCCTACATGAACTTACGTATTACAATAGGTTTAATGATATGTAACATTGAATTATACAGTCCATATTTCAAATGAAGGACCTTTTAAGGAATATAAACATATTTTCTTGCAGTTAACGTTTATAGAATTTTGCTCTATAGGCCTAATCTTTGTTATTTTGTAGTTATTGATAAAATCTATAAAGTGACAGCTACAGCTCTCACGACTTGGCGTATGAATATGTGAAAGTAGATATAATAAATTTTCTAGCTTTCAGATAAGGTTCTCCCTATGAAAGTAGAGAATTCTAGAATGTATTTTAGGTGAGTCCTCTGGTTTACTAAATAAAGTCCACCCCTCTGTAATTTCCACAGCAGTATGAAACCAGGAGTTCACACTCCCCCCCTCCCCCATCTATTGACTCAACTCATCACAACCAAATATCGGGTGGAATATTGGCCGAGCTGCTAGCTGTTTGCAAACAACCAGGGGGGAAGGGGGGAGGGATATGTACCCCTGATCATCAGTTCTTATACAATTTGAGATGAAAGTACAGGGGACGGACACACGATAGTTGAGAAACTCGTAGTTACCTTCTCTCCACATTCACACGTTAGTCATGTGATCTGCAACAGTTATGATTTGATAAATACAGAATCATTAGCAAGAATATATTATTATTACTATTATTACTAGAAAGCCTGTGGAAAACTTTGAAACTTCGAATTCAAATAAGAATCTAAATAAGATTTATATTAGCAATTCAAAATTCCTAATCCTGGTTTTAAAATATAGAAATATAATTTGGAATTTAAATTACAATTAGAAAATAGTTTAAAATTTGATGGAACTTAATTCAGATTTTGAATGTTAAAGTCCAACTTTCGGGTAATTTCACTATTTAGAATCTATAAACTAGTTACTTATCTGATATTAAAATAAAACAAACTAGTTCATAATAACATTTCAGGTAGGTCATGAGGGCCTTATTTACATTTTATTTTAACAGAAAAAAAATCACAATATTTGACCATTTAAATGTGTGAATTTCATAATATTAATAATTTATTCATGTTATATACGAAGTTTATTAATTAATTTTTACTGAACTCAATTTTGAAAAAAAAATTAATTTAATACTCGATTTGGATTATATTCTAAAAAATTCATTAGAAAAATCGATTCGAGTATGTAAATAAAAATCGGACTCGTTTTGCAGCTTAAAATATTGGATTCATACAAGCTTAAATACTATAGCTGCATTCTCTCCCCTCCCCCCCCATTTTGACAGCAAACAAAGATTATATTATCTAATTATTATGATCTATTTTAGCTAGAATTATATAGAATACGCAGATTATATCATAACATGAATTACAACATATTTCATAATAAAACATTTATTCTTACATTTTCAACTATAGTGTGTGGACATTATTCTGACTGGGTAGCAGGGCAAGCCAGTAGTCATATATTAAATATTTTCAACACTACCCTGGAATCGAAGCAATATATACTAGACGTGTTCACAGAGACCCGTGGAAAGGGCAGTTGAATATTAATAGGTGATTTGCTCTCACTAAACTGATAATTGTTAATGTAATGTGTTCGGTTTTATTTACGTTATAATTCTCCCCTGTCCACTCAGCTATGTAGAATAGCAAAATAGCAATCGGCTGTGTGGTCCACCGCGAAACCAAACTTAGGCCTCAGCAGGTCTTTGACACAGAGGGTGTCAACCCTTAAACCACCCCTTAGGGCCACCTGAATAGCTATAACTACCCTCCATTGTGACTCTGACAGGTGTGAAATATGACAGCCACAAAACCTGTCACGGATCGCAGAACTCATCTCTGACTTAACATTAGTCTCGCAGGTATCATTACTGTCACCTAGGGGTGTGATTGGTAGCACGGTTAGCGTGCCCGAATCGAGATATGGGACCATTCACACCGTATACACTAATATTAATTTTTATTGTTTAGAATAGAAAAAAAACTGTGATCAATACATTTCAAACGTCTAGATTATAATGAATGATATGTTATGTGCCCTTGAACTTAAATAATGGGTGTTACAATTCTGTCTCTACCTGAGGCAACAACCAAAACGATTTGATGGATTCAGTTCAGCCTTTAAAACAATAAAAAAATGTCTGTCCATACCTCGAGACCGAATTGTGACTTTAATTCTATCTCTAAAATTAAGGTTAGTATAGTGATGACTGATTTATTAAAATTTCAACTAGATGACATTTTCACCCTACTAACACTATGAAACAAAGGAGGGTGTATGCTACGTCTATGGCTCTCAGTTGGAAACAAAGGAGGGTGTATGCTACGTCTATGGCTCTCAGTTGGAAACAAAGGAGGGTGTATGTTACGTCTATGGCTCTCAGTTGGAAACAAAGGAGGGTGTATTTTACGTCTATGGCTTTCAGTTGGAAACAAAGGAGGGTGTATGTTACGTCTATGGCTCTCAGTTGGAAACAACGAGGGGTGTATGTTACGTCTTTGGCTATCACTTAGAAACAAAGAAGCGTGTATGTTACGTCTATGGCTCTCAGTTGGAAACAAAGAAGGATGTATGCTATGTCTATGGCTCTCAGTTGGAAACAAAGGAGGGTGTATGTTACGTCTATGGCTCTCAGTTGGAAACAAAGAAGGATGTATGTTACGTCTATGGCTTTCAGTTGGAAACAAAGGAGGGTGTATGTTACGTCTATGGCTCTCAGTTGGAAACAAAGGAGGATGTATGCTACGTCTATGGCTCTCAGTTAGGATTCCGACGGTTTATCCTGTGTTACCTAGATGACGACACTTTTACGTTACGAGAATCACATTTACATTTCCAGGGGAGGGAAGGGGAGGGTGTGTTACAGGGGGAAAGGGGTGTATGAGGGGTAGGAATGTATACAGATTGGTTTAAAGGGACGTCTCCTGAATACAAAACTCCACAAAGAGAGGGGAGAAAGATACAGTGGATACACTGCAGTGGTGTGTGGCGACAGGTTGCTAGGGAGCAGTGGCGTGGCGTGGAATCTTGACAGGGTAGGCAGAGGCTAGTTTAAACTGTACCTGTGAATTGTTCTCGTCACTCAGTAGAACACTCAGTGGTCAGGTATTTATTTTATTTCCATCGCTTACTAACACACGTTGAGGCTATGCTCATACCTTAAATCACGCTTGTGGGATTGAGACGGTTGAATTTTAAATGAATTTTATTCACATGTTCGTGGAGGGAGAGCGAGAAATCAATTCACTAAACAAAACAACCTTAGTACAATCGACAGATACACGAATAGTGACGCTTTAGACCGTGCGACCACCGGTTCTGGTAGACAGGGAATAACATATTAACTGTAAATAGTAATATTACTGTCTAAGTTTTACCAGCATGTATTTGCTTGTCGGCCATTGCTAGAATCTGCTAACCTTGCTCTTATCTTCCTGGAGGGCCTCGAGAGGATCCCGGCATCCTCCAACTAAACTAACCTAAACCTAGCACAGACACAACACCCAGACCCCCTCACCCATTCACTACCGTGAAAGAGAGAACCTGCGTTTCACTTATAGTACAATTTTCCTGCCTGACGGGAATCGAACCTAGGAGCCTTATTTCAGCAGCCAGGATGCCGACTGAGCTGAGACGTAGGATAACATTCCAATGACCCACTTAGGTGGGCACATGGTCTCGTGTCAGACTAGACTGCCGATGTCCGGGATATCGAGGTTTTATCCCGGTCGGGTGTATTGAGCCACGCAAATGTGGGTAAACTTCCTAAAATATAACCTTCCTTATCTATATATAACCACTAGCGTAATTAGTACATGATAGTACATCCCAAACGGGTAGTAAGGACTCTGTGCTAAAAAAATCCATTCCAGTGCTAGGTTTGTATAGCAGAGCCTGAGTATGTTTGGTCAAATGGGGACAGTTGGGGGTAGGGGGGAGAACATATCACAAGTACAGTACGTACAGTCTTAACAAACTACCCTAGTAACATTCCCCGACCCGCCACTGCTATGGAGGCCCCTAAACTTTGGACATTTGTGACCAACTGGTATCGCTGCTCCATAAAAATACGTAGTAAGCTGATGTATGGTTAGTTATTGGTGTTCAAAATGTGACGGGGGTGCCAACGAGCGGTGGGGGGAGGAGGTGTGTTCTAGTTGAGGGGCGTACCAGATCCAGTGGCGTGCCAACACCTTTGGGGGGCCCGGGGCGCGAGTAAGCACTCCCCATATTGTGCCTCTACTATTGGCACCACAAAACCGAAGCTTAATCTTATATTCATAAAAAATATTGAAATAAAAAAAAATGTGGAAAGAACTAACAGTGTAAGTATTAATAAAACTTAAAGGAAAACTAAAATTAAAAATATAAAATTTGCGTTTTTTGATTATTTTCTCAAATATGTAGCTTTTATTTCAATTAAAACTAATGACAACATATAGATAAATGCTTAATTTTTCAACTTAAACCCTTTCTACGTACATGTTCTGGCGTATTATAAAACCAGGCAAAATATTTAATTAACCTCAGTACTGAATCCTTATGTTTTGAGCATTATTTGCTAGAAAACATTTTCAAGCATTGCTAGTTTCAAATGAAAGTGTTGTACTGATAATTATGTGCTACAAAATATGTAAATTTCTTAACATAAAAAAGTATTTAAATGAAGAACCTGTACACAGTATTACAGAGTCAAATAATAATAATAATAATAATAATCCTTACAGTTAGAAATTTAAACTAGGTCATATGATTTATTTCTTATGTTATAAAAATATATATTCGAAGGCCTTTTAGAATTACTGATAGTAGCCTATGAATAAAATAGATTGTAAGAATATGTATTTAAGTTTTTTATTAGACATATTTTTAGTTTTAAATAAAAATTCGTCTCGTGGGTCTCCCTCAGGTGGGGGATCGGGGTGGGCCGCCCCCCACTTTTAGACCACTGACCAGATACAAGGATACAATTGACCTCATTTCCCCCCAGACTGAAGTTGGCGTATGAACTAAAACATCATCACACGACTCATTAAGACTCCTATGCTGATTTTTATTTGTTTTTAGTATTTGTTTAGTTGATACATTTACACTAAGCCTACCAAAGCCCCTTTTTATATGTATCTACATTTCTATATAAAAACATATGAGCCACAAAATTTTTGTTAATCTAAACAAAAATATTTTAAAATAGTTTGTATAAATCATACAAATGCTGGGGGTTGGGTGGAAAAATTGACACAGACAACCGAAAGTTTGGAAAAGGTTCCCTTACATCTTAGCTTGGATGCATTGATACCAGAACATTCGTAGACGCGAGCGACAAATTTAAGTCATCATCTCTGAAAGGGTACCTTTATTATTATTATTATATTATTATTATTATTATTATTATTATTATTATTATTATTATTATTATTATTATTATTATTATTATTATTATTATTATTTAATATTATTATTATTATTATTATTAATATTATTATTATTATTATCATTATTATTATTATTATTATTATTATTATTATTATTATTAATATTATTATTATTATTATTATCATTAAGTTGATCGCAAGTGACATTTAGTGCCTGAGTCTATGTGACAGTGATATGGAAAGCTCGTTATATTTCAACACAGCTGTATTAACAGTGCAAGTAATAAGATTAAAACCCGCCCCGGTGGCGTAGTTGGTTAACGCGCTTGTCGTGTTGAGCTCGACCGCCGAGGACGGGGAGATCGAGGTTTCGAATCTCGGTCGGGTGAACTGAGGATGGTTTTTCCTCCTAAATGGTTTTCCACTCTCTCTTTCTCTCTCTCCACGCAAATGCGGGTTCACTTCCTCTAAATTCAACCCTCCCAATTCCTAATCCATTAGTGTAATTAGTACTTAAGAGTATAACCCGAACGGGTAGTAAGACGTGGTGCTAAATATATAATAAGATTAAACACTATACACATACAAACAATAATCATAAACCATCCGTGGAGCATTTCCCCTGGACGTGCTAGGATATGCTCGCCGCCACACAGTCCTGTAAGAGGAACTGCCTGTCTTTTCTATCCCACGGCGAATAAAGCTTATTCCGCGCTATATTGGTAAAATGACATAAACCATTAACACTGAGAAACTCACCAGGAATAAATGTAATATCTTGGTAACAAAACTATCACATACTCATGTATATAGACTTACAAACTAAATTAACCTAGGGTAGCATCACTAAACATCCAGCCCTAGTAACACATCTATAATTCTGTATATTATTATTAGACTAATTAAAGCCACTTCACCACCGATATGTACAGTACAATAATCCTACAGCGCTGTTAGTCAGTACTTGCACAAACCCCACAAGGAGGAATATATTCACTACTATAACCACCAAATGTAACCAAATTATCTTTTGAGGTTATGTTCGAGGGAATATTCTACTTGATCCCTGGGTATAGGCCCTACCTTGCAGGGGCGAAGCAACAAACGCTTTTACCACCTTCGCCGAAACAAAACTTGGCGTCGTTTAGACCGAGCTAAGTGATTCAGTCGGCGGTGGCGTCTCTAAATGGTGGTTGGTAGTGGTGGAGGTTATAGGACCAGAATACAGTTGTATCAACCGTGATCACACTGCTAGTTCCTGTGTTTGGCCGCAGTTAGCGCTACGTGTTAAGGGGTTGAATTAGAAGCGACTTCCTTCAGCGCGCAAAGTTGTGAGAAGGGGCTAAGAGGGGCCATGAGGGGAGAGGGGGGAGGGATCCACAAAGGTTTTCTTAACGGTGATAGCATAAGGTACAGCTTGACAGAGTTATCTTGGAACTAAAAGCTTAACCTTATCACTAATACGTGTTTTTAAAACTAAAATTGGAAGCTGCTATTATTTCACGACGAGTAAAAATCTATATTTTAAACAAAGTCTAACTTTTAATAAAACTTAAATTTAGGGAGAACCAAACGTATGATTGAATATTAATTTGTTTCTAAGAGTATTAATTAATACTGTGATGATCGTCGATTTAGATTAAGGTTAGTTGTATATATTTTGCAGGCATAGACGGGTGAATTTATTACCATTTGTGTTTGGTTTTTCTACTATTTGCATCTTAATACCCGCCCAGGCTATTCATATATTTACACCAATATGTTAGGAATAAGGAAGGTTTTTGATTTAGAGGAAGTGCATCTGTATTTGCGTGTAAGATAAATTGTATCTGTCACTCTTATCTGGTTTGACAGTACAGATAAATTGTATCTGTCACTCTTATCTGGTTTGATAGTACAGATAAATTGTATTTGTCACTCTTATCTGGTTTGACAGTACAGATAAATTGTATCTGTCACTCTTATCTGGTTCGACAGTACAGATAAATGGTATCTGTCACTCTTATCTGGTTTGACAGTACAGATAAAGGCGGTGTTTCAGCCTTGTCTGGGTGTACTTAGGTGTTTTATTTTTAAATAAATGATTTACCTCTCATCCTCTACAAAAAATGAGGGTAAATTTCCTCTAAAATCTACCATCTTCCTCACAACTCCTGCACTGTAAATATACTTAGAATTTTCAAAGGTACGCATTAAATACTAACACATGTGAAACATAAATCCAGTTCAAAGTTTCAAATATTATTCTATCATTATTCAATCTAATGTTTTATTTCAATCACATATTTGGTCGAGATGAGGTCCGATATAAGATATTACTAGTGTGTGAACCAAGTCCTTTAAAAATAACATAAATTTTATATTTTGTATAAATATTTCTTATACTTTAAATTAATTGATCCTAGTTTCAACAGATTAGCTTTTTTTTGTTCCGGTGGATTAAAAGGAAAATGTTCTCACTTCAAACAATGCTGATAAAACATTTTACGCTACTTTTACAAGTCTAATACGCTCATGATTTGTTTTAACACTACGTATTATTACCAATAAGGGTTTTGCGCATATTATGTACTAATTAAGCTAATGTGTGGGGGATAATGAAGGTAAGCTTTAGAGGAAATGTACCCACAGTTACGTGGAAAAACAATCTAGGAAAAACATTCTCATTACACCAGAAAAGGATTTTACCCTCAATCCCTCCATCATTGGCAGTCCAGAATATTGTGAGACTGACACCATAGACCACTCGACCATCAAGATGGATAAATTGTTTATTATTCTCAAATTTAGACAATTCTGACTCCAATCCTAGTGAGGGTATAATTTTATATAAATTATTGATTGAGATCCAACAAAATATTTTTTATCACTGTCCTTCCTGTGAAAACTGGACTGTAGCAACTCTCGGAAATACAGCTAGGAAGAGAGAGAGAGAGTGTGTGTTTGTTACCGCATGTAGAAGTGAGAGAGGGAATCTCCCCGAGACCAGGGAAACGAAGCCAGGACCGTGGAGGAGATGGCCAGGAAGGAAATAGGATGAGTCCCCGGCCGGTGCTGAGGGACAGTTAACAGTTACCACACCACCTCTTCGATTACAACAAACAAACAAACAAACAAACAAACAAACAGACAACTACAACGCGCCAGCAAATAACAATCAGCCGCTGGAAGGAGGCAATAAGGAGGCAGACAATCGACGGTCACTAAACCAACCTCCTAACCCTACCTTTCTGAGGGGGTTATTGCGCCCTGGGGGGGCATCACGCAGCCACTACAACTACCTCGTCTTGGTCCTTACTAGTTGTAGACCTCTTTTAGTCTTCTATTCGCCTGGTTCCTGCCAGGCGCTCACACGACTCAACTTGGCTTGCTTACTACCTTCTTTGCAATATAGACCTACTCATATTATATATATATATATATATATATATATAAAGATAGAGTAGCATTATAAAGGCACTACATACATATACATATACATATATACATATATGTATATACAGGATGTATAACACTTAGAAAAGACCATATAAACATGGGTCTAAAAACAATTAGTTTTAGAGTTACTAAAAGTTTTATTCAAAGATGGATTGATTGGTTGGGGGGGGAGGAGAAGGTGTATCCATTGATTGATTGATTGATTGGCCTCCCCAATCACCAGATTTCAACCCAATGGATTTTTATCTCTGTGGACGTTTGCATTCCATTGTTTTCTCAACTTGTGTCCCTGATGCTGACGTTTAAAGAGAGCAAACGGATGTGAACAAATTCCAAACACCTCAGGTGTGATCAACATAGCACAGACTCAGAGGGTGCAGTCAATCAATACACCTTTTGAACCATTTTTGTAACAAACTGACCTGTCTTGTGTGTTTTTGGTTGTTTTTTGTTAAACTGTCTTGTTTAATTGTATCACTTATTTTGTTGGATTGATTATTGATTGAACAATAATTTTGCTCCTGCTTCAGAAACTACATCATGACATGATATAGTATAACATTTGTGGGTTTAGAGGGTGAACATGTCACAGGAACAGTTTTAACAAGCTCTGCTTGCCTTGGAAACACTACACGACACGACACTGGCTTTAATGCAAACTGTACTATCGAGCTTATAAATCCCGTACTGGTGGGCACGCGGTCAAAGCGTAGGTATAATATTATTTTGTTGGACAGTTATGGGGAGGTCAGGGTTTGAAACTCCAGACTTACTGAACCGAGATGTATTTTCCCCTAAATAGTTTCTCACTATCCCTCAAACGCAGATTTAGGTACATTTCCTCTAAATACTACCTTCCTCATCCGTATCGCATTAGTGTAAATTTGCAGATAGCCTTGACGGGTGGTAAGGTGCGGCTTTAAAATAAGCTTAAGCTAGAAACCACCAGGATGAAGAGGGTGAAACTTCGTGATCTTCACTGCCGTGTAAGAGGATGGTGTTCGTCAAAGAAGGAAAAGCCCGGCCATCCCCTGTGTACCAGAGCCAGGAGTGCTAACCGCCACCCCATATCTGTCGGCTACAAGGTAATGACCCATTATGTTAATTACCAGCCGCGGCTGTTACCGGGTAAGTCACCGCACCCCCGAGTGTCGCCATTAAACCGAATTAGTTTTCTATTTCTCACGGCAAGTGTTGTGCTCAGTGGCGCTCAGGAACACTCCTCTTGATAACGAGGTGATGCGAGGCCTCCTCACAGAGGATCACGAGACTGATAATGAGGGGATTGAGGAGGTTTCGTGGGATCTATCCCTCCGCCCACCCCTTCTTCTGCTGTTGTACAGGTCCTAGTTAGAGGCTGATAAGAAGATCGCTTGTCTGCTAGTCTTCTTGGTCGCGTCCCTCCCCGCTTGGCACATAATAGCCCCCTTCCCTTCCCGCCTGACCCATGATAGCCCCTCTCCTCCCAGCTGGTCCCCTCCTTCCTCCTCTCCCCGATTGTACCTCCTCGGAACTGAGGGGGCTGTGGACCACATGTCCTGATAATATCTAGACGAGAATTTAAATTTTAAAAATGTTGTTAAATGTTCTAATATAATGTACTATAGCTAAGAATAACAATTTACAAACTAGGCCATCAGTAAACTACCTTTAGAAGAATGATTCCTAAGAAACTAATAGGATCTATATTTTATTTTAATAATCATGTGAAAAACTCATCAGATGTAAATCTTGAAAACAAAATTGTTTTATGACCTATTTTTTAATTTTTTAAAACTATAAAAACTAGTCATCAGAGAAATAAACTGATTTTTTAAACAAATGAAAATACATTCTTAGTCATGATCTAAGTGACTCTTCAGATATATATTTAGAACAAAATTGTTAAAGCCATTTTCAAAATATTTAAAATTTTCAAAAGTCATCAGTAAACCATCCTTCATTTTAGGGTTTGAGTTAAGATAACTATTTATCCTCTGTTTGTGACCATAAAACATCTAAATACCAAGTTTTAAAGAAATACATCAGACAGTTTCGGCTGTGGGCACAGGTACAGACAGACAGACAGACAGACAGACAATTATTGAGGGAAAAACTCTTTTGAACATTGGGTCTCATAAAACATCAAGATCCATCATAATCTCAGGGCCGAAAATTTCGCATATTACAATATTCTCTCTTTATAATTTCAGTTACTCTCCAGTCTATATCCTCTAGTTCCTCTCCAGTCTATATCCTCTAGTTCCTCTCCAGTCTATATCCTCTCAGTTCCTCTCCAGTTTATATCATCCTAGATACTCTCCACACTATATCCTCCATGAGAGAGGCTAACTCAACATCACTGACCATTAGAACTGCTCCATAAAACATGAGCTTACACAGTTCTGATCTGGGGCTCTCTCCCTTTTGGGCTATATAAGGGAGGGGTGAGAAGGTCAATGAATAATAGTGGGAGCGATCCAGTCAGGTCAATAGTAGTCTCTGAGTCCTCTTCAAGAAAAACAGTCAACCAGTTGTTGAACGATAGAGCACTAATGACTTTGTGTGGGGATATATTAGCACTAATGGGAGTGCTTTTTACATCAATGTGATATGTCCCTCTAATTTTATCCAGACGAACGCTGGTGCGGTTCTTTGAAAATCTATCCTACTCACCGATGTTCCCTATAGATGGAGAGTTAAAATCTCTGGATCGGTCAGCTATAGCAGAGCTATGGTGGGAAGAGACTTCCAGAAAGCAAAAACACTTATTTTACGGCCAAGATTGATAGCATTTTACTATTATAGTATTATTAATATTATTATTAATTTATATAAGAAGTGACAGCCGCAGACCACATGACTTGACGTATGAATACATGAGAGTTGCTCTAGTAATCTTATAGATGTTAAATAAGTCTTTTCTCAATGATAATTTCTACTAGAGCCTGAATAGCTCAGTGGCCCGAGGAATAAAACTATAAGCTAAAGCATCAGTGTGGGTCCCTGTGCAGGATAAACATATAGGTAGGTCGTTAAATATTGTATTCATTGCAAGAAATAGATCTTAGATATAATTATGTTTGACAGAGCATACAGTAGTGTCACTAAGGTGGTCTACTCTAAAGGGGCAGTATGTTTGTATCAGAGTATACAGTGGTGTCGGTAAGGTGGTCTACTCTAAAGGGGCAGTATGTTTGTTTAAGAGTATACAGTCGTGTCAGTAAGGTGGTCTATTCTAAAGGGGCAGTGTTGAACTTGTAATCAAGCGAGACTCGTCTCAAACATCAAGACACAACCAGCCATGAAATGAAGTCAGGCTAACGCTGCTAAGTGACTTGTGCTGTTACCTACCGGCCGCTCACCGGTATTAATTATGACGGTCAGACTTCCAGCCAACTCTACCTACAAGTTTGATTGAGGGGGTGTTAAGAAGGGGGTGGCGGGTGTTGGAGGATGCTCTTTTTAGAACAGGGTGGTTAGTAAGCATGCGAGGAGATTATAGGGTTGGCTTCGAGGGGGTCTGGCGTTTCAATAACACACAGAGGTATTAAAAACATCTATTTGATTTATCTAGACACTAAGATGATTTCTTCGACTATGTTTATCAAATCAAGCCTTAGATGGAACAATGATATAAGTCACTCTATTACTTTATTATCTATATACAAAGAACATAATGTGATCGTGAACATTTTTGGTATCAAGGTTGACATGTCTCGAAGTTTAATGTTCCCCAGAGTTGAAACAGCTGTGGCTTACAATACTTTCTGTCCGTCTATCTGTCTTTCTGTCCGTCCCTGGGGCTACAGCCATACAATTTGAGGGATTTCGTTTACACTTAAAATTTTGATGTTATTTGGTCACACCCCAAGTAAAAATATTAAGGTTTATTCTAAATATATTATAGTTTACTGATGTTTAATATTTGAGAATGATTTTTTTTTTCAAAAATACCTTTAATAGTTTTGTTCAAAGTATATACATATCTTAATAGTGGCTTACATTATAAATAAGACTGTAAAAATATATTTATTTTTTTGGAGAAAAAACCTTTATTGGGAGTTCACTGATAGTTAATTTTTGAAAACTCGAATGACGTTTGATAATGTAGATTATATAAGCTTACAAACTAATTTAACCTAGGACAGGAACTGCAATATCTGAGTAACAACACGATCATTTATTTTGTATTATATTATATTATATTAGCCCTTGGGCTGTAACCAGTTATATCTGGACCTGTAATCTGCCTCTCTGACCACTCAGCCATGGGCACATTACATCCATGTCACTCCCACCCCCACCCCAGCCATGTGAGTGTGGAGAAGGGGGGGAGTTGATGTGATAAGTGTCATTAGTTCAGCATTAATTGCGAGGCTTTCCAAACACGGATCCAGTTAACCTTTGGTGAATCCTTGCGCTTATACAAGTAGGAATAAAACCAAAAAGTACATATATTAAATATTTAAACTAAAATGAAATTTAAGTGGGGCATACAAATTTAATGGTTTTTAATTCCCTATATAAATAATAAAACGATGAGGATTTTTAACAATACTTTAATTGATGGCGTCAGTTGAGGTAGAATACTTTATTAGTATTTACATTAGGACACCCGGGCAGTTTTTCTCCCTAAAAAGACTTTTAATCACTGTTCGTAATTAGTTATTAAAATAGTATTTATAATCAACCATCTCAATATTGGTTTGAGAACATTTTCAGCAGAGACAAAAAAATTTGATCATTTATATTATTTTTAGCTATTATAAGAAATATTCATGTTTTTAACTATATGAAATTCAAAGGCTCAAGATTCTAGTTTAAGTGTTTTATTCTACAAAGTATTAAAATTAAACCATCATAAAACACAGATATTTATTATTTACTGTTAGCAGTTGGATTCAAGATTATTTTCTCTACTCAATATATTAAGTTTGATTCTTTCACTGTGATATTTATGCATCGTGTTTTATCCACCCATTCGAGCTATGCACATGTTTATTTTAGTAGAGGAGGAATGAGGAATGGAGAATGTAAATGTTAAGTAAAAACAATGCCAACTTATAAAGAGGTGTGTTTCATTTTCCCTTCCTTTTTTATTTGTTATCAAATAGAAATGAACATAAATTAAGAGCCAGTTTCGCCCCCTGTTAACGCATGACTGTTGTTAGGTAATACAGCTATCACCCCCGGTTAACGCATGACTGTTGTTAGGTAATACAGCTCTCACCCCCGGTTAACACATGACTGTTGTTAGGTAATACAGCTCTCACCCCCGGTTAACTCATGACTGTTGTTAGGTAATACAGCTATCACCCCCGGTTAACTCATGACTGTTGTTAGGTAATACAGCTCTCACCCCGGTTAACGCATGACTGTTGTTAGGTAATACAGCTCTCACCCCGGTTAACACATGACTGTTGTTAGGTAATACAGCTCTCACCAGACGTCGTATCAGGGTGCGACCTTCTGTAATATATTTTTTTAAAGAAATAGAATCAGAGAAGTCTTAGGCCTACCAAATTTAGAAAACTAACAACATTAAGAAAATGTTAAATGAAAAAACGCTAAACAGTCTAGGGCATCACTTTATTTTATCACGGTGTCTTACTACCCGTTCAGGTTATACACTTACGTAATAATTACGATAGTGGTTTAAGGGATGAGGAAGGTAGAATTCTAAAGGAAGTGAACGTGCATTTTCCCACTCTCCTTCCACGCAAATATGGGTAGATTAGCTTTAAAATGCTTCCTTAGTCATCCCTAATTCATTAGCCTATATTAATTATCATGCGTATAGGCTGAACAGGGAGTAATACGTGGTAATTATATATATTCTGAGGAGCTGTTCCTATAAAAAAAATAGGAGTGTGTGAGAAGCCATTTTTCATTCCGAGTTTCTTACAGTTCTAGTAATATTAAAGCAATAGCAGTAAAAGAAATATTTCAAGTTGAATTTCTGTAATAGACCCAGCCATGAACCAGAAATTAAGTAATAATATTTTTTATAACATATTATTTATTTTTGTGAAAATAATTATAATCATTAAAATTCAAATTTTTCGTGTTTTGTAAAAAAAATATCATTGAGTTGAGTCCAAGTGGTTACAAAAAACTCTAATTTTCAAGTACTCACGCACTCCTAATATAAACCCACCATTTGGATCAACTCATCCTATAATCTTTAGAAAAGTAAACAATTGGGGATAGAACCCGCACAATCCCACGAATTATTTAGGGAGTACCCATACTTAATAAGGGATTTTATATCCCTTTGTTTACAAACAACAAACGTTAGGTTAAGCCATCAATGAGTGCATCTACCTCCAAAGATTAATACATTTCATTCCAAGCTACCGAACCACAAAATATTTAAAGTAACTCAAAGGATTTTGAGAGGGGTAGGGGGAAAAAAAAAAGATACATAGCCCCGATAAAAAGTCGTTAAAAAAACAGCATTGCAGTCACGTTAATTTTCCCGTGTGTTCTAAACCCCTCGTCAAATTATTATTAACCGACAAACATGTTCGTCGTTAAACACTAAAAGTGACGTAATCGACGTTAAGTCCTTCCTGTTACAACTGACAAATCCTCGACCGACGTTTGTTGAGAGGTTGAAGGGGGTATAAATCCCCCTCTCCCTACAATAGCTTTTATAAAGAAGGGGATGGGGGTAGGTACCACTTGGTTTTTTGAACAACCTTAAACACGGTTTTGTTGTTGTTTCGTTTGAAGAGGTTTTTTTTTTTAATTCCGTCTGTCTAGCGGCGGTCAGTTTTGTCAGAAGTGCGTGAGGGCTAATGAAGTGCCATGTTAATAATTATTTATCCTGTGTAACCGCACGAACTGTACTGTAGGCCCTTGCCCTAACTTTGGAAACCCCCCTCCCTTTTTACCCGTTTGGTGGGTAATGTTGGTGACGAGGGGGGGGGGGGATGGATACACTGGGTACAAGAAAATATCATCTCACACATGTAAATTTAACGTTACTGAGCCTAAGGACAAACCGTTGAAAATAAATACTTATTTTAAATTTTATAGACTAATACATATTTTTAATGCAGCCCCCCAAAAAAGTAGTCCTAAAATATAGTGATGATAGTAATAATAATTCCCACTTCACTGGCTGCATGGTCTCGCTAGGACATCATGTCCTAGTTTTTAAGTTAGGTATATTTGTTGCCATAGCTCTTCTCAGGCTGACTATGAATAGCTAAATACTAATAAAAAATACAAAAATGCTATTGAATTACATTAGATTATAATATAACCTTAGACGTCTCCCACTGTTTTACGACAGGCGATGGGTGGCGAGCAGCCCGATAAGTGAGATGTTACAGATAACAACATTATGAACAAGTATAACACTCGAGACGTTACAGAATCTAAATACCAAGATCGTGCACAAGTATAACACATCGCTTGCAAATATAAGCTATTACATTTTAGACTATTTTATAAAGTTATACTGTATTTAATAAAAAAAGACTCAATTTTCAGCGAATTAATCAGAAATGATTTATTTCCTATGCGTGCAAGGAAGTGTAACTATATCTAAGAAGGACGTAGGTCGATTCCAGACCGAGTTTACTCGGAAGGGTTAAGATAGTTAATAATAAAACAACTCACGCCACTCTAAATCCCATCACAAAAAATAAAGTGGAGCTAGGAATTTTTTTTACACAATTGTTGTATTTCCATAAATTATTCATGCAAATCTGGATGGTTTTTTTTTAAAATTCACCTTCCTAGTTCTACATCATTAAATTATCCATTTTATATGGCGGGTACCTTTCAATATAATACAGATGCGTAGGTTAATAATAATAATAATAATAATAATAATAATAATATAATAATAATAATAATAATAATATTTTGCAACGCTCAGTTTTTAAATGCAAAATGTGAAGTTAAAGGCCAGGTTTCTATTGTTGTCACTTTGCACTACTTTATATTTTCAAACTATCCATTAAGGACATCTTGGTAAAGAGAAAGGTTTATAGTAATAAACAAAGCCCACTATATTATTTTATAGTAATAAACAAAGCTCACTATATTATTTTATAGTAATAAACAAAGCCCACTATATTATTTTATAGTAATAAACAAAGCTCACTATATTATTTTATAGTAATAAACAAAGCCCACTATATTATTTTATAGTAATAAACAAAGCCCACTTTATTATTTTATAGTAATAAACAAAGCCCACTATATTATTTTATAGTAATAAACAAAGCTCACTATATTATTTTATAGTAATAAACAAAGCCCACTATATTATTTTATAGTAATAAACAAAGCTCACTATATTATTTTATAGTAATAAACAAAGCTCACTATATTATTTTATAGTAATAAACAAAGCCCACTATATTATTTTATAGTAATAAACAAAGCCCACTTTATTATTTTATAGTAATAAACAAAGCCCACTATATTATTTTATAGTAATAAACAAAGCTCACTATATTATTTTATAGTAATAAACAAAGCCCACTTTATTATTTTATAGTAATAAACAAAGCCCACGATATTATTTTATAGTAATAAACAAAGCTCACTATATTATTTTATAGTAATAAACAAAGCCCACTATATTATTTTATAGTAATAAACAAAGCTCACTATATTATTTTATAGTAATAAACAAAGCTCACTATATTATTTTATAGTAATAAACAAAGCCCACTATATTATTTTATAGTAATAAACAAAGCCCACTTTATTATTTTATAGTAATAAACAAAGCCCACTATATTATTTTATAGTAATAAACAAAGCTCACTATATTATTTTATAGTAATAAACAAAGCCCACTTTATTATTTTATAGTAATAAACAAAGCCCACGATATTATTTTATAGTAATAAACAAAGCCCACTATATTATTTTATAGTAATAAACAAAGCTCACTATATTATTTTATAGTAATAAACAAAGCCCACTATATTATTTTATAGTAATAAACAAAGCTCACTATATTATTTTGTAGTAATAAACAAAGCCCACTATATTATTTTATAGTAATAAACAAAGCCCACTGTATTATTTCATGATGACATCTGAATTTATCTCTGCTTACGTTATAGATGTCATTTAATAAAAAGCCGGTGTTAAAATAAATTTAATAGCTGTTATAAAAATGATTATTTGTTGAAATATGTCATATTTAGTGAGATATTTCACATATGTTCATAATTCATACAAGTTTTCTTCTTACTTTAAAATGTTTTCAATATGTAAAGGTTATTGTGGCTGTCAAAGTTGAAGTTAAAAGGGATGTGAACTATGACTTCGACATTCCTAAGCTTATCACATTCCTAAATATTATTAATAACACTCGTATTAAATTATAGTGGACCTAGCACACTACTGACATTGCCTATAATATGTTGACCTAGACGCGTGTGACTTGCATCGTTTTCCCACCAAGCTCTCAGCTGTCAATGGATAAATATTGGTCCCGGGTCCTACAGAGCTATTAGGTGCATTTACATGGATCATATCATGTATGGGGTATTACACACACGCTCACTAACAAACATACGAACAGACAGACAGATAGACCGGAGCGGATATGTGCAATGTGCAAGCAGTCCTTGTCCCCAACACACTCACACACACACACACACACACGCGGTAACCCAGCACGCAATAATAATGATTCGCCGCCAGGGAATGCGTCCAATGATAATAATTTAGCGCTGTTCAAACATGTTGGGATCGTCGGGCGGCGGGGGAGGGGGGGGAGGGTAACATTCAATATTAGCCGACTGTCACGTGTTCCTCCAACACAGGTGTTTATACGTGTCCGAGTGTTTGTTTGTTTGTTTGTTAGTGTTAATGTATAGCGCGCGTTCAGATGCGTTAAACAAAAACATTAACGCTGATTTCTGCGCGCTTGTCACCAGGGTTTCCGATTCGTCGAACATTTTACCAACAGTTGATTTATAAAAAAAAAATAGCCTGCTTCGATGGCCGCATAGTCTAAGGCATCACTCTCGTGTTAGATTGTATTGCCGACGACAGGGAGATCAGGGTTCGAATCCCGGTCGGGTGTACTGAGGGTGGTTTTTACACCCTCCTTCCACGTAAAATTACAAAATAAAATAATCAGGCCGTTATAAGTTTACATTGGTATTTTATTTCTCTAGCACCGCACTCGTTCGGGCTGTACACATGCGGTTATTAAATTAGTGTTTTAGGGATGAGGAAGGTTGGATTAAGAGGAAGTGTACCCGATATTTACGTGGGGAGAGACTGTAAAAACACAAGTAAAAAATCATTAGTATTCTAGACTAGGATTCGAACCCCGATCTCCCTTACATCAGTGATGTAGGTAGTTTATTGCAAGGTTGATGACTTAGACGAGCGGCTTTACACCTTTATAAAGTCACAACCCACTAAACACGCCGCAAAAACTTACAAAAAACACCATCAGCTTCTTTTAAACACAGATTTTATCAATAAATAAATGGTACGACATTTCTTGTATAGTAAATTATAACTTGGAACAAAATTTTCAAAAAATACATTGCTAAACAAAATAAACACATTTTATATACACATTTTAAAACTAATTGTTCAAATATGTCTAAAGAAATATTTAAAAATAAGCTATTTGTAGGCTACACTAACATTATTTTTAATTTGTAAAAATAAAAACTTTGTATACTCTTATTTATGATTAAAATTTATTCCTAGTTTTAAACTCAATGTTCAAGACCAATTTTTAAAAAAATCAAAATTTTAATTATTTTATGTAAGCAAACTACCCTTAAATTAATTTATTTTAGAAAAAAATAAACATAAATTAGTATTATTAATCATTTTGAACCAAATAGTTAGAGCCATTTTTTTAAATATTAAAATGTAAAAAAAAGTCATCAGTAAACTGCCCTTAAAGGAACTTCCCCCCCAAAACATACATACAGTTTTATTTGTCATGTAAAACAACAATTCCCAAAAATATATTACAAACATAATTGTTAAAGGCATTTTCAAATAATTCGCAACTAAAAAAAACTCTTATTAGTAAACTACCTTTGAGAGCGAGAGTTAAAATCCAAAAAACTTCCTGTGGTATTTCTCTTAAGCACCTAGATAACAAATAAAAACAAAATCCATCAAACAATTTGAGATATTCCGCCACAGACAGACAGAGGGACATAATTATAAAATTACCTTTTAGGTGTTTGGACCCTTATTATACCTTAAGATTCTTCACACTCTTAAGGTAAAAATATTTTTCAATTACAATACTTTCTCTTGATACGAGAAAATAAAAACTAGTATTAAGACTGTGTTTAAAAGGTTAGTAGCAAATATTATAACAATAGTGTTATTTTTAAAAACAGTGGTGATCATGGATTTTAAAATATTAATTTTAATTTTTAAAATTTGTTCTCGCTTGGTTTTGATTTTCCCTCAAACTCCCACGGCACACCTTCTGACCCTTCGCGACACATAAATGTGCCGTGGCACACCTTATGACCCTTCGCGACACATCAATGTGCCGTGGCACACCTTCTGACCCTTCGCGACACATCAATGTGCCGTGGCACACCTTCTGACCCTTCGCGACACACCAATGTGCCGTGGTACACCTTCTGACCCTTCGCGACACATCAATGTGCCGTGGTACACCTTCTGACCCTTCGCGACACATCAATGTGCCATGGCACACCTTCTGAACTTTAGCGACACATCAATGTGCCGTGGCACACCTTCTGACCCTTCGCGACACATCAATGTGCCGTGGTACACCTTCTGACCTTTCGCGACACATCAATGTGCCGTGGTACACCTTCTGACCTTTCGCGACACATCAATGTGCCGTGGTACACCTTCTGACCCTTCACGACACATCAATGTGCCGTGGTACACCTTCTGACCCTTCGCGACACATCAATGTGCCGTGGTACACCTTCTGACCCTTCGCGACACATCAATGTGCCGTGGTACACCTTCTGACCCTTCGCGACACATCAATGTGCCGTGGTACACCTTCTGACCCTTCGCGACACATCACTGTGCCGTGGTACACCTTCTGACCCTTCGCGACACATCAATGTGCCGTTGCACAGATTCTGACTCTTCACGGCAAACCTTCCGACCCTTCGCGGCCCACCAATGTGCCGTGGTACACCTTCCGATCCTTGGCGGCACACCATTTAAAAAATGCTGCCTTACAATATTCAAGCACCGAAGCGGGTAAATTAGATTTACAAATGTGATTTAAAAAACAAATAAACACAATTTTGATTATGACGGTGGTGAATCTTGATCCTACTAAAATAATTATAAAAGTGACTATATTTTTACACCCCCCTGTTTCGAGTCTTACTACCCGTCCATATTAATCTTATATTTACTCTTTCTGGGATAAGGAGGAGAAAGGTAGAATATCAGGGGAAGTGTACCAGCATGAAGAGTGTGCAGGAAGAGTGGGAAAGGATTAAATTTTTTTTATAAAATACTACGACTAAGATTCGAATCCTGACCTCTCTCGGAACCAAACAAGACGAGACTGACGCCATGGTCCACAACCCCACTGGTGCAGGTATGCCTTCACATTAAAACTCTGTTGATTTGGTATTCGTTCCATTTCACATTGCTGGGACTCGAACCAAAACTTTGTTTGAAGTGAGTCCACTATCAAATGAGACACAATGTAATAACTATCATGGACAAGGCAGAGTTTCATTAAGTCTCTGAATATTATAAGTAGCATTTATATAGATCGTTAACAATTTCAAACTCAAATTTATTATTAAAATTTAATACATGAAGAGAATACCTTTAGAATTATGAATCTTTGCTGAAGTAGAAATAATGTCAAGTGCTTTTATTAATAGTGCTAATGTTATAGTAGGATCCTTCCTGACCATATGGTCGGGTGCAAGTGTTCAAACACTGTAGAAGGGTCCTCCGTATCCATATGGTTGGGTGCAAGAGTTCAAACACTGTAGAAGGATCCTTCGTATCCATATGGTCGGGGCAAGTGTTCAAACACTGTAGAAGGACCCATCGTCCTTCCTGGTGTACCCAGCCATTGCCCTGGACATGTGGTCTGGCGCTATCCCCATCTTCACGCTGAAGATGCTCCTCTTCTCATCCAAACCGCCTATGACAAGCGATTGACCTTGGTTTCCGACCTTCCTCGTCGAGCCAAGGTTCTTGGGGCCCTTCCTTACTTGTCCCCGGGAGGGGTCAAACCAGACCCCGTCTGTCTGAGCACACTTCACTCCGACCGGGGGGCGGCACTTGTGTGTGTACCTGTCATCACACCCTATCGTCTCCGGCTGTCGGAACACGTCGGATTTGTGGGGGAACACCTCCAGATCCGGGCGGAACGTCGAGTTGAGCAGGAAGTCTAGTTCGTCCCTGATGGGGACACTGCGCCTCAGCTTGCGGGGGGCACTAGAACTATTCGTCGGTGCAGTCGTCTGAACCCTCGCCTTGACCGCTGCGGGCTCTGGAGGCTTCTTGGTCTGGTTGGCAGAGCTACAGGGGAATAGTTTGGTTACTAAGGGCCCCGCCTACTTGAACAAACATATTCTTCCGATACTGTATTCCTTATGGGAATGGCAGCACTTAAGAGTCTGTCTTACCCCCGGATAGCACCTTACTTGGAGACTTTGTAATCAGTTGATTTGAAACCAGTGTAACAGTTCTACCCTAAATTAAATAAATGGTATAGTTCACCGCACAGACTTTCTCTAGCTTTTATCTTAAAATATGCATCTACTAAAAACTCGTAAGATTTGTGAAGTGAAATAGTAGTTCTATACATTGCTGTAGAAACACTACACCAAAGATCATAAATGAAATAATATACACTGTTACTTACTCCATGGTACTAGGAACTGGGAACATTGTTACAGAAAAATTGAGAAAAGAGAAACATTTTTGTCCACCAAAGAACATAAGAATCAAATTCATTTTCAAAGACCTGAATTAAAAAGTATATATATAGATATATATATCTTTAGAAGTAATACAATTTTACAATGATCAGTTATTTTATATCTCAAATATTTGCGAAGAAATGATAATTGAAAAATCTCCCCCATGTAAATTACTCTAAAAGGCATTTTTTTTAATTGAAAATGTATATCTTATTTATAACGATAAAAATTGTCTAGATATAAAATGTAATCAAAATTTACAACAATTTCAAAAAAATCTGTTTTTTTTTCTCTTTTTGCTCATCAGTAAACTACCTGTCATATTGTTTCAAAAGATGGACTTGTTAGTTATTGTTTCAAAACATAGCTTATTATCTGTCTATGCCTCTAGTCATGTTTTGTCTATGTTTTATTAAAAGTTGTATGTTTTTTTCTTCTTTGTTTTGTTAATTGTTGGCATTTTTTTGTGGCTCCGATTTAAAAGACAAATTAAGTAGTGTTTATACACAACTTCTTTATCTTTACTTAAATATTACGTCGAATTTATTTACGTCGGGTAGACGATAAGCGATACTACCCTTAAATTTAGGGTTGGATACCTAATTCCAAAAACCCCTTGGGGGGACCCTATGAAAACCCCAAATGCCAAGACAGACAGACAGACAGACGGCCATGAAACGTTGACATTTATCAAACTCTCGTGTTCGATTTTTTTTGACGATCACAATACTTTCTCTTCGTGATATGGAGAGAAAGTAAAGATACATTAAAATTTAAAAAGTAATAATTTTAAAACGAAAAAAATGAATAAAATGATTCCAGTTTCCTTGTTGGCAAATTAAGAGTTGACACGTTATCTAGTTCGAGCATGGTATTGTATCTAATATCCCGGTTAATAGGGTGAAATTGTTTCAAGGATTAGGGAGGTTATATTTTCAGGAAGTGCACTCGCATTTGCTTTGAGCCACCGTCTGATATCCAAACATAACAGTTAGTCCAGTATGCTGTGAGTCTTAAAACTCTGACCTTTTAGTTTTTTCCTTCTGTTTCGACCCCTGGGAACTCTTGGGGAGTTTCTCATCTTTTCTCCCCTGAGAAGGACCTTGTTTTGCGGAAGGACCTTGTTTGGCGGAAGGACCTGCACCCTTATCCACATCCTGGGCCGTGGCACTACTCAACTGTTTCGCGATGTTCTTATGTTTGTCGACAGTTTGGCAAAGCTTCCTCTCGTGGAGATCTCTGAGTCGTCGAATCCTTCTCGCCTCCTGTTCGTCGAGGATCCTGAAGAAATCTTCGCAAGGATACTCAGGTCGTTCACCTCCTTTGCGCCCAGCAAGGGATTTGCCAACGCTTCCAACCGTCTGAGACATCACTAGACTTTTCAAATCAATTGACAAAGTAATATTTTTTATTTTATTTTTAATAGCAAGATAAAGTTTTCAATCTAAATAATTTCCATGGAGATGTCTCGACAATGTTTGCTCTTGGTTTGTTATTTCTGCCAACCAATAAGCACGTCTGGATTACAATAAATTATAAAGTGGGTAAAAGAGTTCGGTCTGCCCATGAATAAGGTTAAGACGGTAACGATTATATTTTACACATCCCTTTTGATCAATTAACCGAGATAATCAGATATAATCCAACGTAATAATATTAAAAATCTATTGTAAATAATATTCACCATATTTCTGTATCAACTTCTTTAGATTTTTTTAAACTGAAATTATGTTTTTATTCTCCATGAACAACACCACTGAAGTTTTCATACTATTATTCATTCCTCTAAACCCTGCTACATTGATTGATTATTTTAATTGTTTGGTTGCCATGACAGTTTTTTTTAGAAAGAGACACAAAACTGACGCGCTGTTCTTTGGATAGTAAAACTGTTTGGGTGTGAACTTAAAGTTCAAGTTTGTCTTATTTGTCTTCATAATTTCTACTGGTGGCCAGTGTGGATTGAAGTGTGGACTGCTTGGCATCAGAATGAATATAAATCTTGCCTACACTAGCTGCCAGAAGTGAAAGATATTCATCTTTAAATATTTGGATGGTGACGCCTAAAGATTGGTCGAGTCTTTTTTTTTATCAAGAAAGGAAATTGAAGGAAGATCTAAACATGCAATAACTTTCTATTTACCTGCACTTGACTCAGGACTGCAGCTACTCATTCATTTTTGTTTTATTAAGACATTTTGTTTTGTAGTTAAATAAGTTGGCAAGAGGATCAACACATCTTAATTCATCTAACCTTATTAACTACTGTTTATTGGTACTGATAGGGGATCTTACCAATCAACTTGTAAAATTGAGATCAGTATTTGCGTTATTGTTCTAATTGAATGGTAATATCTAATGAACAGAATCTCATTATAATAATATGTAACTTACCTTTGGGGCTCTAATACTGGAGCATTAGAATTATACATTATTTGGCGTCAAATAGGTAGGGCATATATATATATATATATATTGTTTTGCCTTAGTAAATTAAAATTTTGTGAACACCAATGAAGTGATAATTTCTGCTTGTTACCAACACAACATATTACGTTGCTGCATATTTTTTGGGGATCTAGCTCTTCAGAACAAGGACCTTGCAGCACCGTGGTGATACTATCACTGGTAAGTCACCATGGTAATTCCTCTTGTCTCGTCCCGGTTACTCTAGAATGGCAGAAGTACCAACCTCAGCATCTCACCACGAATACCTTGAGAGGTGGAGTCTCACCTAGGTGTTATACCGGCTGAGCGGCTCGTGAGGGTGGATAGATGGAGAGGTGGAGTCTCATCTAGGTGTTATACCAGCTGAGCGGCTCGTGAGGGTGGAGAGGTGGAGTCTCATCTAGGTGTTATACCGGCTGAGCAGCTCGTGAGGGTAGATAGTTTTTTTGTTACAGTATTTAATCTACATTATATTTCACTCTATCTCTCTAACGGCCAACAAGGCAAGATCTTCTCGTTACTAAAATGTTCTAGAAACAGAGTCTTTGTAAAAGTTTTTACCAGCGTAAAAGCCGCCGAGTGGTCAGGACCTGAGTTCGTCGAGAGAAAACATATTTTGTATTGATCAACGAATATGAGTAAGGACCGTAATTACTTCATGCCAGTTACTAGACTGGATCAATCTCACACCTGTTCACTATAGCAATGACGCCGAATAAAAACTTCATCAAAAACATAAGTGATTTCAATTATAGCCTGACAATGGACCACATCAACTTGATCAGTATGGTATCAAAAATCATGAATTGTAAATAATGAGCCCTGTCATTACAAAATGTAGCGACATCCACTAACCAAGAACATTACAAATATATGTTCCAGCGTGCAGGCATGAACAATAAAATCGGGAACCTGGTCTCAATAACAACACAACACAATCACATTTAACATTCGTTATAGAGAGATTGTGGATTCGCTGGAGGAAATGTGTAAACTTTGATATGATAGCCCTTAAAGAATTGTACATGAATAGTTTCATTAAAAAAATATCACTTTGGCAAAACACTTCACGCCTTAAATATAAATAGATGAAGAAGTCTGTCAAAAGTGTTTGAGAGCAAAAAATAAATAAATTAACAAATGCTATAGTTACCCCAATTTTTCAGGGACGTTTGTTTAATGTCAGATACCTCCCCCCTCCCCTTACCCACTAATCCCAGGTGTTGAAAAATAAAATATTGCAAATGAAGTTTCTTCCACGCGTCAATAATTAAAGATGTTTGTAGAGGATATTTGTTACAAGACTTCATTCAATTACCCTCGTACAACTGTACGTAAGGGTACACCATACTAAATCCTTTTATTCCTCCCTCTCTCCCCCCCATTTTCCTTTCAACTCCTAACTTACCCCTTTCCTCCTCCTTCAAACCCCAGTTTTTTGTAGCACTTTAGTAACCCGCTGACTTTACCCCCCCTATTTTATAGTTATTTTTACTCGACAATAAATCAAAAAAAGCAGGGAGCTAAAAATCTAACCCTTCCCTATCCCCGCCCCCCTAAAAACAGGTTCGTACGTTGACTTGCAAAAGGTGATCGGGGGTTGTAGGGGAGCACAAAACACCTACTTCCGGTGTTTCTTGATCTGGTTTCCGGTCAGAGCCAGAACTTCCTACAGGAGGGACCTGATCTCTAAATAATATTTTATAATACAGAGAAAACTGTTCATTTGGAGGATATTGATCTATTTTAATTCTCCCTTCCTTGCCCCGGGCCTTGGCTGGCGGGGAGAGGGGGGGGGGGGAGCCCGGATGGAATACTAAATGGAAATAAAACTGAATATAAGTCCAACATAGAAGACCTCTATTCGCACCGATATAAAATGTCTTCAGTCCGGACTTTTTCACATTTAGTTGCATGAGGTAGAGACTAGGAAGGTAACATTTAGAGGGAATGTATCCACATTTGTAGAGGAGAGGAGGAAGAGTGTTAAACCATTTAGGACAAACTTACAACCCGATTATTTTAAGACGAAACATCTAGATAGAAAAAAAAAATCCCTTCCATAATGTTCTTCTTAAGAAAATCTGGTTATAGTTAGGTACACCTGATCTGGATTCGAACAGAGACCTCCCTGTCTCACCAGTAAACCGATACCAGATGAGCCTGACGCTTTAATACTCATGTCCACCGATGAGGGTGTTATAATAAAACTCGTGATACGCTTGTCTTCTATAACTTCCTGACACGCTAGAATATAATTGATTTTAAAATGTATTGGGACATCCTGTATACGGGATTTGTTTGTTTTATAACGGGTAGCTTAAGCTTGGATTGTGAGCTAAAGGAGTTTATATATTATGTTTATTATATGGCTCCAAAGTTTACCAAACAAACAGCTTGGAAACCATATTAGACTTAACGTTAAACATTAAAACCAAGAATATGGTAGTATCCAGGTGACAGTCGTAACACTACAAATGCTGGATATGCACTCCCTCCCTCCCTCCTACCTCCCTTCTCCCTCCTACCCTACAAACCAATAAACACCCTAAGCTCTGAAATAGAAAAAAAAGAAGCCTATCCAAAGAGTTGTTCTAGCTGTAATGGATGAATGAGATCGTCCTTGATCTGGCAGTAAAGGCTTCAGTTTACACGGCTGAAAGATCCCGACCGCGGCTGATCGGCAGATAATGGCCACCCCCTCCTCTTACCCTCAAGGATGAACAAAGCGTTAGGGGGGGGGGGGTGTTTGTTCAAAGCAAAGGGGTTGAAGTCGGCCAGTCACCTTGCCTACCCGCTGTTTGTTGCTCTGTTTCATGATCTGTGACGACCGTTGTTCCGCATCGCTGCACCAGAGCGCTCTGGCTACCAAACAAAGATGGTGTGTTGTGAATGGGCCAGGGGGGAAGGAAAATCTGATTCAAAAATCAAAAGTGTGTTTCTATAAGCTTTGAAAGCTATACATTATTTTATTTTTAAATTTGTGTTTATTCAAGCATTGGACACGCCCGAGTTGTTAGCGCCTAGGACCTACTGAAGTGTTCCCCTCATACCAATCGTACTACACACGCTAGGGATGAGGCTAGAAACGAGGAGTTTTTAATTATATTTAACAAATATAAGATGATTAATAACTCTTTGAAGATGGCGAATGGGAGAAATGATTTCTTTATTGATATTATTTAAAGTACAAATTTTGTGTCCGTGGTGATCAGTAGTACAAAAAAAAAAACACATTGATTTAAACCATTTTTCTGTGCTCCACGTTTTAACACCCGCATGGGTTAGGGGCTGTCCTTAAATAACGTAAGGTTTTTTGGGGGCAAGGGGGGTTCAGTATTTTCTTACGATGGAGTGGAGGTGTCAGAATAGTAACAAATATATTAAGCTATAAACAAATTTCACTTATATTTAATTTACTTGTGATGCGTTACACCTGATTCTACTGCAAATAAAGTATTCTAAAATTTCATATCACTCACTTTATTACCAAGCCTTATTTCTAAAAATAATTAAACGATTAAAACCATATAATTTACTAAATCGTAAAATATTATGTGAGATAGAGGGGTAACCGGGGGTGGGGGGGATGTTACAGTTTCTTATGTGGGTAGGAAAGGGGTCGGAAACAATGAAAATAGGCCTTACGTAATTTAAGGATGGCTCCTTATCTGGAACTATACATGTGTCTGGTGTCAGACACACTAACCCTGCAACCAGTCTTGCTGCACTCTACGTGTGATGTCTAGTAACAGGTGCTTGTACTGCTATTGTGTGACGGGAGATGCCGGCTGTTACAGTTGCATCAGTGGTACGGGGGTTAGGGGAGACTGAAGTATCATCAATGGTCCAGACAGATGAGTTTAACAAGCCGTGACCACTGCCTTTCAACCTCGGGACATCACCTCCAGAGCTGGTGCTAGAGCGGCACAGTTTCAACCTCGGGACATCATCTCCTCCAGAGCTGGTGCTAGAGCAGCACAGTTTCAACCTCGGGACATCACCTCCTCCAGAGCTGGTGCTAGAGCAGCACAGTTTCAACCTCGGGACATCATCTCCTCCAGAGCTGGTGCTAGAGCAGCACAGTTTCAACCTCGGGACATCACCTCCAGAGCTGGTGCTAGATCGGCACAGTTTCAACCTCGGGACATCACCTCCAGAGCTGGTGCTAGAGCAGCACAGTTTCAACCTCGGGACATCATCTCCTCTAGAGCTGGTGCTAGAGCAGCACAGTTTCAACCTCGGGACATCACCTCCAGAGCTGGTGCTAGAGCAGCACAGTTTCAACCTCGGGACATCATCTCCTCTAGAGCTGGTGCTAGAGCAGCACAGTTTCAACCTCGGGACATCACCTCCTCCAGAGCTGGTGCTAGAGCAGCACAGTTTCAACCTCGGCACATCACCTCCTCCAGAGCTAGTTCTAGAGCGGCACAGTTTCAACCTCGGGACATCACCTCCAAAGCTATCTAGAGCAGCACAGTTTCAACCTCGGGACATCACCTCCAGAGCTAGTTTTAGAGCGTCACAGTTTTAACCTCGGGACATCACCTCCAGAGCTGGTGCTAGAGCAGCACAGTTTCAACCTCGGGACATCACCTCCAGAGCTAGTTCTAGAGCGGCACAGTTTTAACCTCGGGACATCACCTCCAGAGCTGGTGCTAGAGCAGCACAGTTTCAACCTCGGGACATCACCTCCAGAGCTAGTTCTAGAGCGGCACAGTTTTAACCTCGGGACATCACCTCCAGAGCTGGTGCTAGAGCAGCACAGTTTCAACCTCGGGACATCACCTCCAGAGATAGTGCTAGAGCGGCACAGTTTTAACCTCGGGACATCACCTTCAGAGCTAGTTCTAGAGCAACAGAGTTTCAACCTCGGGACATCACCTCCAAAGCTAGTTCTAGAGCGGCACAGTTTCAACCTCAGGATATCACCTCCTCCAAAGCTAGTTCTAGAGCGGCACAGTTTCAACTGAGCTCGGTTGTTACAGTACAACTACTGAGTATTCAGATAATGTCTTGAGTTAGATTACCACCGAACAGACTGGAGGTCCCAGGTGTTGGTAGCTCAGGTGGTTTTATCCTAGTTGAGCGCGCTAAGGATTTAGTCCAGAGCACTAAGGAGCTAGTCCGGAGCGCTAAGGAGTTAGTCAGGAGCAATAACCAGAAAACTACCCTGAAATAATTTTTTTTAGAATAAAAAATGATAGTTACATAAATCACTAATAAAATATAGATTTTAAACAAAACAGTTATAGCAGATCTAGGTCAGACAGACAAACAGACTGTCAGACAATCAGATGGACGGTCAGACTATCAGGGCAGACAGACGTTTAGACAGATGGTCAGATGAACAGACAGACGGACAGATATAAAGACTGAAGACCTAATGTCTAGAGTATGGGTACACATTAAACGTCAGGATTCATCAAAATATCGAGGTGAGAAATGTTTACAATCACAGTACTCTCTCTGTACGAGAGGGCACGAACTGTCTAAAGTGAAACTAAAAGAGATCTACGGTTGAGTTGGAGATGATACTTTATTCTCCGTCACACACTCGAGGATCTCTTCAAGAGATAGCATCTAGATCGACTGTTGCAGTGGCGGTTCTCAAAACATTTGCAGGGGGCAGAGCTGCCCACGTGGGTAACATGTGATACTGTATTTTGATTTGGTTGACAAGGGGGGAGGGCTTCAAATCAATTTGGATCAAAATATATATGGAATAACTGTGACGTAAGTACATTCCAATTTTAATAGAAAAGGCTTTTTTTTAATAAAAAACTTTTTTGCTGCCTAAATTGATGACATTTTACTATATTATAATTTTTTGTGGGTATTAATAATACCTATAAAAAGTGACAAATGAAGATGACATGACTTGACGTATAAATATATTGAATTAGATATAGTAATTTTTTCTAGTTTTTAGATAAGTCCCTTTCTATGAAAATTGGATTGTATTTGAGCTGCGTTTTCTTTCATATTTAGGTACAGATGAGGGACAGAAGATGTCTGAAGGGAGTAAAGAGGAATGTGGAGGAAAGAGGAGAGGACTGGGGCAAGTTGGAGAGAGACAGGTGGTGGGAGGAAAGGAGGTGGTGGAGAGAGACAGGTGGCTGGAGGAAAGAAGATGGTAGAGAGAGACAGGTGGCTGGAGGAAAGAAGGTGGTGGAGAGAGACAGGTGGCTGGAGGAAAGAAGGTGGTGGAGAGAGACAGGGGGTGGGAGGAAAGAAGGGGGTGGAGAGAGACAGGTGGCTGGAGGAAAGAAGGTGGTGGAGAGAGACAGGGGTGGGAGGAAAGAAGGTGGTGGAGAGAGACAGGTGGCTGGAGGAAAGAAGATGGTAGAGAGAGACAGGTGGCTGGAGGAAAGAAGGTGGTGGAGAGAGACAGGGGGTGGGAGGAAAGAAGGTGGTGGAGAGAGACAGGTGGCTGGAGGAAAGAAGGTGGTGGAGAGAGACAGGTGGCTGGAGGAAAGAAGGTGGTGGATAAAGACAGGTGGCGGTAGGAAAGAAGGTGGTGGAGAGAGACAGGTGGCTGGAGGAAAGAAGGTGGTGGAGAGAGACAGGTGGCTGGAGGAAAGAAGGGGATGGAGAGAGACAGGTGGCTGGAGGAAAGAAGGTGGTGGATAAAGACAGGTGGCGGTAGGAAAGAAGGTGGTGGAGAGAGACAGGTGGCTGGAGGAAAGAAGGTGGTGGAGAGAGACAGGTGGCTGGATGAAAGAAGGTGGTGGAGAGCCCTATGTTCCAAACAGACCCGGCCAGTGGCTGGAAGCTGTTCATGATGATGATGATGATGATAGATTCTCTGTCATGTTTCCATTGTTCAGAGAGTAACTCAAGTATTCAAAGCCTCTTGTCAAGACGAACTTAATAAACGGTCGGTGTCCAAACATTGATTGGTTCAGAACATGAAGATCAGCCCAACAATTCACTGGCAAGCAAAGTCCCCAGTCAGATGACATGGGGGAAAATCAACCCTTTAATCGGAGCTTTAGGCTCTTTACCCACATCGGAGGCTGTACTGTCTAAGACGTTAGTCCCGCAATATATTGTAGGGTCAGTGATAGAAAGGTCCCGGTTCTAATCTCGCCTGGAGGGTATTTTTAACATCACCTATACATGGTGATGTGGGTGCATTTCGTAGACACTACTTTACCCTCCCTTAGCCCTTAAATTTAGTCCATTTTTAATCTTGGTGCTGCCCACATTCGTGGTTACGTGGTTTAAGACGCCAACATTGTGTTCTCTGGTTCATCGTTATTAAAGAGGTGGGGTTTCGAATTCTAGCTGATTGTACTGAGGTTTTTTCCCTCGAATTGTTTCCCACTCTGGTTCCACGAAAACGTGGGGTACATTTCATCTAAATTATACCAGCCTCATTCCTAACTCTTAGTGTAAATGTGTGAATGGACCAGATTGGAAGTAAGACTTGTACAAAAAACAATAACTTGGAGTAAAACGTAAATTTTATTGAGGAAAAAATAGAGTCATTTTTTTAAAAATTACTTCCCCTCTAGAATATTGCGATGAATTGTGTTCATTCTCACAATACTATCTCTGTAAGCCATCTAAATGGTGGAGTAGAAATAAATCATGTTCCGAGTGGAGAGCATTAAGGGTCTCTTTAGTCTTCTCGATCCAGTGAGGGAGGTTGTGCTCTGGACCATGGTGTAATGTTACCACAGATCAGATGACGGACATTAACAGCTGATTATCATCTTGTAGCTTCTGGCCATCTGCCTCGTACAGATAAATCAGTGGTCCGGGCAACCCTGGCTCTGTCTGATCGTGAATGTGGCCTTCCTGTTTCACTGGTAATATAGTCTACTCGATAATATGCGCGGTGTTTTAGGTTAAAAAATAATAATTTCCACGTTCAGGTTACACGCATATGCATTAAATACTTTATTAGAGTAGGGATGAACAAGATAGAATTTGACGGAAATGTAACCATATTTGCGTAGATAGAAAGATGAAAACCCTTTAGGAAATAAATCCTTACTACACATGACCGGGATTTGAACCCCAATCTCCCTAACATCATCAGTCCAGTCTATGCGAGGGGGTTGGCTTGGACCATTCGACCACCGCAGCAGGTGTTAATAAAATATTAATTAATTAATATTGGCCGCCTATTAAACGTTATTATTTTACCCTTAATATCAAATACAAGTTTGTGGACGAAAAAAAATCGAGCATTGAAATTTTATTTTATTTTAATTTTAAACAATAACAATTATCAAATATCTATCAAATTTACTCAAGCATGTTATGAATTATCAGAATAATTAAGTAAAATTTTAATGGATTCACAAACGCTATAAAAATTTGAGTTATCTAACGTGCACTTTCTGAACTGGCACACCTGAATTTCTACGAGCGAGATTGAAAGTACCTACCAAAATTGTTGGTTAAGGTATTTTCACATACCTTCCAGGATTCTTTTACATGCCATAATCGACATGGGACTGACGGCTTTACTACCCTTCCGAAGAAAGTTGTGCTACTGAGTTTTATCGCTAAAGATAAATCCGTCCGCTCCGGCTGGGTTTGAACTCACGAACATCAGGTCCTGAGGTGGAGTACATTACGCCAAGAGCATCGAGAGGTTGATACACAGACACTATAAATAATTACAGTTAGTAAACTCATATATAAACACTTTAACAGACAATATGATTACCGTATGGCACCACACCACACCATACCATACCATTCCATACCACTCCATTAGGCTGAATATGTGTTCGAACCCCAGACAGTAAGACAGAAGCGAACAAGGACTCATAAGTTGTCTATTTGGTGTCAAAAATTAAAGGTTGCCATTATTTTAATAAAATTTTATGGGGATTAATTTTGTCCTGTTAAGTAAAATACTGTAAGATTCTTGTCACAATTCATCCTCCTCCTACTGTCCCCTAGTAATATATAGTTAAAGCCACTAATAGCCAGTTCTGGAATTAGAGTAAAACAAACTGAAATTCTAATCCGGTATTCAAACCCTGGCCCTGAAGACGCAGAAGGACCAAATAGACCGCTGGAGGGGGTGGGGAATGACCCGCCATATGTCGAGTCCAGAGATGTGTGTGTGTGACGTCACAATACCTCACCCCCTGCTGGTAACCTGACACCCCTTGCAAAGGAGGGTGCTTCTCAGTCAATCAATGTCAAGTAGCACATGCAACCAGACCAACACGACTTGCGTCATAGCTGCATAAGGGCAGGGGAGGGGGAGGCTTGGCAGACTGGACCAAGCCACCCAGTTCTAGCGATTGCAAGTATTTGTCAACAAAATTGTGACTAACAATAAATATATTACTACATGAAACCATGTATTGACAAATAATATTAATTTACATACAAGTATACACTGGGTAGTCCTAGTTCTATTTTACCCTGGGTAGTCCTAGTTCTCCTCATTTTACCCTGGGTAGTCCTAGTTCTCCTCATTTTACCCTGGGTAGTACTAATTCTTCTCATTTTACCCTGGGTAGTCCTAGTTCTCCTCATTTTACCCTGGGTAGTCCTAGTTCTCCTCATTTTACCCTGGGTAGTACTAATTCTTCTCATTTTACCCTGGGTAGTCCTAGTTCTCCTCATTTTACCCTGGGTAGTCCTAGTTTTCCTCCACTTGCTCTATAATTCTTTATTTAAAATATACTCATTATTTCTTATTATGAGAATATAACTATTATATAAATGATGAAACATTGCTCGGAATGATGAAATTCTCTATGTTGAGTTGTCACTGCTCTCCAGTAATTCTATGTTGAGTTGTCATTGCTATCAACCAATGGTTCACGCACCTAACTTAAATAAGTTGTGTTCGTGAAAACCCTAAACTCAAATAGTATTTTCAAATTTACCAAATATCAAGTTTAATTGTTCAGATAGGGCTAAAAAGCCACAGTGAAAAAATCACTAGCAGTACACTTGTTCAAGATTCGAACCTTGACCTACATGTTACCAACAATCCAATTTGTTACTAAACTGACTTCATAGACCACATGACCATTGGTGTGAATACATTTAACTACTAAAATATTATATTATTATTATTATTACTATATCCTACAAGTAGGATAATTTGTCATCGTTATTGTTGTAATGTTAATTATATTTTAATACTGTGTTTAATTTTACAATAAGACACTAAGCCTGGATCGGTGAGTTCAGGGTCAAATCAAGGTCAAATAATCCAGTTTTACAATGTCGGATTAGGTTTGGGTTCAAATCTCGACTATAATTAGCTGTTTTTCTCATAAACTGCTGCCTCCTCTCTCTTAGTACAAATGCGGGTACACTTTCTATTAATATAACCTTCCTTATACCTATAGCCATTAGTGTAATTATTACATAAGCATATATCCCGAATGGGTAGTAAGACGTGGTAGTGTAGCAAAATGTGGATATCTAGGATGTGTAGTAAGACGTGTTGCAATAAACTATTAATATTTAATACGTTAAATCAGAATAAGTAAATAATAATATTGCGTGTCTGGACTACATCATTCATAGCTCAGTTTGTGTAAATATTATCCCGTACTAATGTACCGTTGTCCAGGGGACGTACTAATGTACTAATAGTACATCCTTTCCATGAGGCTCTTTCATGTCCAGATGAGATGAGTATGAGGGTGATAGTGAATATGAGGTTGTGGAACCAGTGGAAACACTTAAACCTAACTTAAGACTAGTTGACCGTTGGAGTTATTCCCCTTTCGGGAAAAATACCCGATGGATCAGCCGGGAATCAAACTCTGGAGCCCTAGGCTGGTAACAGGTGTACTGACCACTTCATCACGGAGCCGGTTAGTATGATGACTAACTAAAGTTGAGCTACATTTCATTGAGAGCGATAGGAGCTCCTTTGACCAACCTGTGTCTACCTTCTATAGTCATCGGGGACTTGATAGCAAAGAACATTTATTGAGGTGGAAAATCTTCCTGTAGAAACTGTAGCATGTGCGCCTTTATAATCACATGCATTCGACCAAACCGCCCCCCCCCCTCTCCTCTTGTAAAATACACAACAAGAAGATTTGATGGTAAAAAATAGCCTGACCGCCATCGACGAGGGAAAAAAAAAAAAGAAGATTCATCAAACAACTTTTTACCCAATCTTTTCTGAATAACTTTTGACAGTTGTAAGTGTCCTTACATTGTAAAAGATCACCCCCTCTCGTTGAAACTATCATCCCCCCCTGCCACCCTCATCAACCTTTTCCCCCGGACCTATAAATTAAAAAAAACCTGAACATTTTATTATTCCATTATAATTCTAATTACTTCCAGCACTTCTACCCTTTGCATGAATGACTCAAGGGCGTCATACGATAGCTCTAGTATTCCACAACAAGAGACAGGCAAGTGCAAAAACCCCTAAAAACTACCCCCTCTAACCTACCCCCTTGATTGCCGGCATTGTTCACCACCCTTAGCAGATTCAATCCATACAACCCCCCCCCCTACCAGAGGGGGGGGGAGAAAAAAAATATAAAACCTGTCGCAGATGGTCATGCATTTTAAAGGATTTTTTTTTTCGCGAACATGAAAAAAAAAGACCTCTATCCATCCTTGTAAATGCATGTGCCATGTTAGTTAGGCCCTATCGTAATGGACATAGATCTATTACATCAGGATCAGCTGGTGGTCTCTTCCCTTGTGTTATTGTTATTTTCAGGAGCCGGGATGAATTAACACCAGTTTCTGCTCTCTTTGTCACAGAAAATACAGGGGGCAAGGGGCAAAAGGGGGCATCGCACCAACTTACAATGGCCAAAGTATTTTTCGGGATCTTCATTTTCAGTTCATTGCCGGCAGATGGTAACAAGAGAAAGATTTTTTTTTTATGGAAACCATAGAAATGGGTGAAATGATTGGAGATCGATTACTTTTTTTTGTATAATGTGGAAAAAACGTGAAAAAGGGGTTGTTTTCACACATGTGCAGGGGTTTATCTGTGTGTGTGTGTGTGTCAAACATTTATAGATTTTCGTGACGGTAAAAACCACGGCTCACCGCTATTTATCTTGACATTTGTAGTAAAACCAAATGAAGTCAATTCTGAATGTTAAATTATAAAATCTTTTTAAAGGTTAAATTAAAGTTATCCGCATGGGTTGGCACGCAGACATTGGCATGAGTCTCGTTTGGTTTGTTTGGCTGGTGAGGAGAGGTCAAGGGTCAAATTCGAACAGGGTGTAGTGACGTGTTTTTTTTTATCAAAAATTGTTTCCCCCTCTGCCTCCACGCAAATACGAATACATTTACTCTCAATTATATCCACCTCGTCCTTACCCTATAAGTTTAAATATGTGGTGAGCCCAGATGGGTGTTAAGACTCGAAGTTAAAGGAAAACAAATGTTTTAGTCAAAAAAAAAGGCTAATTTTATAAATACATTTTATATTTATGTGGAACTAACGAGCATTGCACTGACGCAAATCTACAGCTTGTAACTATTCGTACAGAATTATTAATAGTTTCCAAGGTTTTATACAAATTTTTTATAGCTACAAGAATAATTTGAGATATAATTGTAAATTTAGGAGAGCCCTTTCAACACAAGATATTTGCTCTCATGAACCAAGCCATAATTTATATTCAAACGTCGCAAAAAAGCAATATTTAGTCATTTAGCTACTAATGTATAAATTAGATTTTCTTACCGATATTCTAAAGATTTTAAAATCTCAGATTGGTGTTAAGGGTAACGCGATTTTTTTTATGATAATAAAACCAAAATATACATTTTACTAAAGATTGCCCGTCTGTCACCACGGATAGAAATTATCTTAGGTAGGTAATACAGTGAGAACATGACGTCACATCGAAGATAGGTAACCTGAAGACTTGATTAAAAAACGGTAGACTTGAGACCCGTGAAACAGTCAACCCTTATTCAAAGGAATAAAACCAAATTGAGACATAGTTATCTTTGAAAGAAAATCCTAATTATTTGACACAGATTTTGTTGTTTTCACGTAAGAATTCAGGAAACCTCACATGATACGTTTTATAGTTCGAGCTAAGTCGTGTATCTAATATCCCGGTTAATCATGTATCTAATATCCCGGTTAGTTGGCAATGAAATGTCAAGGACTTGCTTAATTATATGAGCTTCACTTTTAAATTACGTTTAATTTAAAATTAATTTAAAAATAATTTTGAAAACAACCCCATCCCTATTCCAGACAAATCACTACTCCAGCCACATCACTATTCCAGACCAATCAGTACTCCAGCAACATCCCTATTCCAGACAAATCACTACTCCAGCCACATCCCTATTCCAGACAAATCATTGTTCCAGACACATCACTGTTCCAGACAAATCACTACTCCTACCACATCCCTATTCCAGACAAATCACTACTCCTACCACATCACTACTCCAGCCACATCCCTATTCCAGACAAATCATTGTTCCAGACACATCACTGCTCCAGACACATCACTGCTCCAGACACATCACTGCTCCAGACACATCACTGCTCCAGACACATCACTGCTCCAGACACATCACTGTTCCAGACAAATCACTGCTCCAGACACATCACTACTCCAGCCACATCCCTATTCCAGACAAATCATTGTTCCAGACACATCACTGCTCCAGACACATCACTGCTCCAGACACATCACTATTCAAGACACATCACTTCTCCAGACACAGCACTGTTCCAAACACCAATCAGAGGACAGCATGAAGCAAACAGACGGACGAAACTTGTCGGTCGATGGCGGGGAATACGCATCCCGATGCGTCAACAATGGAGGAAAATGGGTCGTGCCAAATAAATGATCGTGAACAAACGATCATAAGTGTGACGCTATCGAGCTCGGGGTGTGACGATCATGAGAGTAACCGATGGGAAGATAAGAGATGTCACAGAAGACTAGTGAAGGAACGAACTATGGTGACGTGAAGTAAAACACGTCTACACAGTCTACAGCAAGACGCGGAGGTTCGAGTTGACCAGGAGATGGTTCCTATAGTGACGGACCTCTAACCTCGACAGGATACAGTTGAAACTAAACCTGTGATTGGCGAGACTGGGGCTGTGTCGGTGAGGGGAGTATCAGTCCATGCATTGACAACTGACGAGAATAAAGGGAGCGTCACTGGACCGCGGGGTGAAACTGAGAGGTAGGTCATCCTGTGGCAGGAAGGGGGTATTGAGAGAGAGAACCAGGGCAGGTCAGTAGGAACACCCAAGGCTCACTTCCAGGAAGAAAAGCCAATCGATGCCATCGAAAGACGTGAAGCTCAAGGTAAGAGAATGTGAGGACGGACCAGAGGAACATGCGATGTGTGGTAAGGAGATCGTGACTAGGAGAAAAGGGAACAAGGAAGAGAAGGTCAAGGCAGGCAATAAACTGTCATCAGCTTGAGAATTATTCTGCAAGCGTGTGAATGAGTTCTATCTCATCGGAGTTGGAGGCTGAGGGATGTAAGATGGGTGAGTCCAAAACGGCGGATCTTACTAACGGGCAGGTTTCTATCAAGAGAGAGAAAGTTGACAGTTGATGGGACACAGCGCAGGAGCCGACACTGCAGAAGACCCTGAGGAAACCGTCAGACGAAGATGTTGAGCTGTTCACGAATACCTCGGGCTTATGATGACATCAAGCATGGATCCATCCATGCTGTCTCTGTCCTTCCAGACTCTGTCTCCCACTTCCAGAATCCCTGGAGAGCTGACATTGGTTTTGGACGCTAAACCAAACCATTCTGATATAATAACGAAAAATGCTTTGGCATAGTTGGTATTGGAGAAATATCCTGTACTAAAATGTTGGTATCGATCTACCACCACTGAAACCTTCAACTGAGACATTCACCTGAAACACTCACCTGAGATATTCACCTGAGACACTCACCTGAGATATTCAACTGAGATATTCAACTAAGACATTCACCTGAGATATTCAACTGAGATATTCAACTGAGACATTCAACTGAGATATTCAACTTATATATTCAACTAAGACATTCAACTTATATATTCAACCGAGATATTCAACTGAGATATTCAGCTGAGATATTCAACTTATATATTCAACTAAAACATTCAACTTATATATTCCACCGAGATATTCAACTGAGATATTCAACTAAGACATTCACCTGAGATATTCAACTGAGATATTCAACTTATATATTCAACTGAGATTTTCAACTGAGATATTCAACTTATATATTCAACTAAGACATTCACCTGAGATATTCAACTAAGATATTCAACTTATATATTCAACTAAGACATTCAACTGAGATATTCAACTTATATATTCAACTGAGATATTCAACTGAGATATTCAACTTATATATTCAACTAAGACATTCACCTGAGATATTCAACTGAGATATTCAACTGAGACATCCATGAAAGTAAAAATAATATACGGTTTTATTTCCTCCAAAGAATTATTCTCTATTAACCAACGAAATACAATTTTTTTTACAACGTATCTTTTAAAAATTAGACGCTCAATATCCATTATTTAATTTTGTTTTACTAATAAAACTATCAGTTCAAGGCGTTCAGCTTGAGGCGATCCTCGTACGGCTAAGCACCACCTAAACTAAATTAAACTAAAACGTTCAACACCGGCAGCCTACTTTTTGAAAGTTCCCAGTTAGCAATCACAAATCATTCATGGTAATGAATAAATTAAAATAAATTAAACATTTTAGACAGAATATTAACATTTCCACAACCAAATGCAATTTTTACCTAGTTACGATCATAAAATAAGTTAAACGAACTAATACATTATTACAGAAATATGTTGGAATAAAGAGGATCGCCAGTTGATCAAAGAGCATTAAAAAGGAAGCACTATTAAAGATAAAGATCATGGTTTTCCAAAAAACTTTGTCACCAAAATATGTTAATTTTAATTACTCTGTCGCTGTTAGATTATCGCAAATTTCTCCTTCAATTTTTATCTGTGTTATTTCAACGCTAATGGATCCCCTTTAGATAATATTAATTTTTGTGTTCGTTCATTTTTTTATTTTTTTAGTCTGCCTTGACAAAATTCCAATTTTATAACATCTCGATAAGTGTTTTTTTCCCTTCACACTGTTTTTAAATTCCAAACCATCCAGCTATTATTGTTACTGTGGGGTGATCCTTTTACAAACGCGGAAAGTATAAATTTAACCCCAAGCCGAACAAAAGATTTCATAATAATTTTATCAAGCTGCTCCGACTTACCCATCACAGAATATACCAGCTAAGTGAGCCTAACATTTAAACCACATGCCCACCGATGTGTGTCTATATGTATCACTTGTATGGTTGCATCTTATTCTATTTTTATCTTTTATTTAACACCGCGTCTTACTACCCGTCCAGGGTATAGGCTCATGTACTGATTACGCTAGTGGCTTTAAGGATTAGGAATTTTCTATTTAGAGGAAGTGCACCCGAATTTGTGTGAAGGGAGAGTGGAAAAACCATTTTGGAGTACACCCTACCAAGATTAGAACTGCGATATCCCCGTCATCGGCAGCCTAGTGTACTGCGATGCTGACGCCTTAGACCACGCAGCCACCGAAGCGGGTGAAAGGACAGCGATAGACTAAAAGCTAATAATGAAAAGTCTCATCGTGGGTAATTTATTCTGTATCATCCTGTGGCGAGCAGACAGAAGGTAGCTCTGAGAGAGTGAGAGAGTGAGAGAGTGTGAGCGTGAGAGATGTTGCCACTAATCAGAGAGAACCAAACTCTTCCTTCTAGATGCCCCTCTGAAACTGCTCCATTTTACACTCCAAGTTAACGGGGGGGCGGGGGGGAGGGGGTTGAGTTAGTGTGAAATTAGCGCAACTTCCTCCGTTGTTATGAAAAGCCGGAGAATACCCCATTAGGGTACGACGACAAGGGTACGTGACGGCCAAGGGTGGGGAGGTGTAATGGAGCCTCTGGATGACCTCGAGCTTGCGCATCTCACGGCATTAAGAGGCCTCCGTCAGTCGTCATAATTAGAAAGGGTGGACTCTCTCTCTCTCTCTTGTGGCGTCAAGAGGGAGCTCGTTAATATCATTAATACTTGCCGCCTTGACCACCGATACGACCGCTGAGACGAGCCGGCCCTTCCCGTTCCATTACCATTCTCTACAGTTATAATACATTAGATGGGGGCTCGGGGCAAGACTGGGGCAAGGGGCAAGATTGGGGCAAGGGGCAAGACTGGGACAAGGGGCAAGACTGGGACAAGGGGCAAGACTGGGACAAGGAGCAAAACTGGGGCTCGGGGCAAGACTGGGACAAGGGGCAAGACTGGGACAAGGGGCAAGACTGGGACAAGAGGCAAGGCTGGGACAAGGGGCAAGGCTGGGACAAGGGGCAAGACTGGGGCAAGGGCAAGACTGGGACAAGGGGCAAGACTGGGACAAGAGGCGAGACTGGGACAAGGGGCAAGACTGGGGCAAGGTTCAAGACTGGGGCAAGGGGCAAGGCTGGGACAAGGGGCAAGGCTGGGACAAGAGACGAGACTGGGACAAGGGGCAAGACTGGGACAAGGGGCAAGACTGAGACAAGGGGCAAGGCTGGGACAAGGGGCAAGACTGGGACAAGGGGCAAGACTGGAACAAGGGGCAAGACTGGAACAAAGGGCAAGACTGGGACAAGGGGCAAGAATGAGACAAGGGGCAAGACTGGGACAAGGGGCAAGACTGGGACAAGGGAAGTATGAGAGAAGTTTGAATACTATCTCTGAGTATTGAGGATAGTTTTCACTCAATGGTTTTTACAACCTCCTTCCACACTTGTATAGTATTCCTTTCAATTCTTCCTTGCTTATCCCCATTTAATGAACTTTAATAATATATGGGGGTTTTCCCCCAGACGGGTAGTAAGACGCGGGGAAACATAAAAGTAACATTTTGATTTGAGTTTCTTGACACGGTTTAACGTGTCTCAGAATACATCTCTCTCTCTCTCTCTCTCACGGAGATTCCTATGAATCCCTTTACAAATCTCTGGGGATGTCGCCGCAGCCATCAAACCACAGTTTATGGCCGGTTGGTTAATATCCATTGTCCTCACAGGGTGTTTTTTTTAATTCCAAAGTTGCAATGTCCCCGTCTCCAAGTTGGTGTTGATGACCGAAAGAAGATGACAACGAGCCCTCAGAAAAGGTTTACGAGAGGGATGAATGGACGCATAACACCCCCCTCTCAGCCCGTCAACCCACCCCCTCCTCCTCAAGTCATGCAAATGACGGTTTGACGGGCTCCTTTACGGCTCTAATAAAGAGACTTGTGGACATGTTGGCGTGAAGGTAAGGGACCCGCGAGATGGCTCTGTCAGTCCCCCCCTCCCTATAGTTCCCCCCCTTTAACCACCCCGGGGTGTCCCTTATACAGGGTGTTACAAATTAGCGCACATGGAATTAACAAATTTGGAAAAAATGTTACCAGGAATATTCATGCAAAGGGCTAACATTCACCGTGGATGAAAATTTCCACCAATGACGACCATCTCCTAGAGCTGTAATCTTCAACGATGATTTCCACCAATGACGACCATCTCCTAGAGCTGTAATCTTCAACGATGATTTCCACCAATGACGACCATCTCCTAGAGCTGTAATCTTCAACCAACGATGATTTTCACCAATGACAACATTCTCCTAGAGCTGTAATCTTTAACCAACGATTTTTTCCACCAATGACGTCCATCTCCTAGAGCTATAATCTTTAACCAACGATTATTTCCACCAATGAAGATCATCTCCTAGAGCTATAATCTTTAACCAACGATTTTTTCCACCTATGTCGTCTATCGCCTACAATATGCATCAATATCTAGTACAAGCAATTTTATAAACACAGACCCCGTGTTGCCTGTGATTCTGAGAGCTACGAATTAGACGACGATCTAATACGTTCATTTCTGACTCTGCCTTAAAGTACGAGTGATGGATGACCCTTAGACCGGTATGAAACCTGGATAGGTCAGTGTTAATGTAGCCCCAGACACTAAATAGCCCCAAAATCATATCAATAAATGATTATTTTGAAACAATTTCCTTATTTTTAAATATATTAAATACATAAAACTAAACAAAAACAGAGAGAGCAATGGAAATAGACGGACCACAAAGTCTGAGCAAGAAAGTAGACCTCAATTTAAACGCCCATAATTGAAGCATTAAATGAATCACCTGCAGTAGTATAGTGTGTAAGCTCAATTCCATAGTTAAATATTGACAGCTAATGTTACAAAAAATTGTTCACGCCAGGTTAATAAAAAGTTAATAGATTATAAGTAAACATAACTAATCGCAATTGATATAATCATTTTAAAGGAGTAGCTAATGTTCACGCCTGGTAGGGCAGTATCACAATTATTATTATTATTAGCACCGCGTCTTACTACCCGTTCGGGTTATACGCACTTACGCTAATGTGCAATGGTAGGGTGATTGTGAGATGAAATGGAGGACCTACAGTTTAACGTGGAATCCGAACCACGGTGGAGGCCTGGCATTCCTCACATTCACAAGTTGTGATTAATACACATCTTGTCAGAGGTGAAGGAAGGGTTTGGCATTCAGATAAATCTGTGTCGGGACCGAGGTTTGAACCCCGGACCCCTAGCACAGAAGTCTGACACCTTACCACTAGACCACCAGGTCACCAGTATCACAATTAAATAAGACATTACTATCCAATCCCAATTTGGTGGCATTTAAATTATATATAATGAAGTCCATATTCAATATGGCGGCATTTAAATAGATAGAAATATGTTAAGAAAATTACTAAAGTTACGTGAAGGTAAAAGTTGTTCGTGATCTCAAAATAATGCAGGTACATTTCCTCTCAATTATACCTACTCTCTCCCTAGAACATTAAAGTGCATCTAATGAGTAAAGTCCAGATAAGTACAAGGATGTGGAGGAAAGGATGTAAATTCAGCCAATAAAGATCTGATTTAAAGAAATGATTCCTTCAATATCAACACGTAATTATGGTTATACAATATACGGCTGAGTTAAGATCCTTTAGTAAGTCCCAGTAGCTAAAGTCTTAAGTTTATTCAAATACATAAAGTTACTCCCAATTATAAAAATAAATGGTACGACCAAATTGTACACACATTCTCATAATTATAGAATATTTATTGTAAATAGTGAGTTACAATAATTTCAAAAATCAGTCATTAGTAAATTAACATAGGGGCTTTTTATTTTTAGAAAAACAAGCATACATTATTATTTATAGTGTTAAAACACTTTTCAGAAAGTCTACCAATTTTGAACACAAATTAAAGAGCCATTCTCTAAACATTTTCCAAAATTAGTCATCAGTAAACAAACCATCCCTTTTTTAATCAAAATAAAACACACCCTGAGGTATGACCATAAAACATTTAAATGTCAAGTTTGAACAAAATCTATAAGACTGTTTTGGCCCGTGTAAAGACAGACAGACAGACAGACATGGGGATATACATCCAGACAATGAGACTTATATACAGACATGGAAACATACATATAGACTTTGAGACATACATACAAACATGGATACATACATACAGACGTTGAGACATACATACAAACATGGAAAAATGCATACAGACATGGAGACATACGTACAGATATGGAGACATACAAACAGATATGGATAATTGTATACAGACATGGAGACATAGGCTTACATAAAGACAGATGCACAGACTGATAGACAGACATAGAGACATATATACAGACATTGAGACATACATACAGACCTTGAGACATACATACATGGAGACTTATATACAGACATTGAGACACACAGACAGACATGGAGACATATACACAGAAATTGAGACACATAGACAGACATGGAGACATATATACAGAAATTGAGACGTACAGATATACATAGAAACATATAGACAGACATATATAGACAGATATACATACATACATACATGGAGACATACGAACAGACAAATATACGCATTTGTATGATACACATTTAACATAAAACGTCAAGAAAACACATAATTGATAACAACGAGGTGGACAGTTTTCACCGACACTAGAAATTAGCAACCCTCTCTCTCACACACACTACCTTAAGAACAACCACACATGCTCTAAACAAATGATCACATTTCTTCATTATCCAAGGTTGTAATTACGTGGGCGGCGTAATGTCGGCGTACATAGCGTTGCCTTGCGAGGTAAGACAAATGATGGGCGAGGGAGTGTGGACAAAGGTCAGAGTTCATCAAGTCACGGTCTCAACACCCTCTGGAATATGTTACAACCCCTTCCTGAACAACCCTTACCGTGGTATCTTACCCCTTCAAACCTCTCCAGGGGCCATAAATCTCCCACCTGCAGGTGATAATGGAGGGTATGAGAACTCACCAAGAGTTCAGAAATATTTCAAAATATTTTATTATTTGTATCTTTTTTTTTTGACACCGCATCTTACTACCCATCCGGAGTATATAGCTTTCTTAGCTACACTAATGAGATAAGAATGATTCCGGTAGCGAGAACCTTATCTGATAGATAGAACAGTTACTAGATCTACTTTCATAGGAAGAACCTTATCTGACAGCTAGAACAGTTACTAGATCTTCTTTCACAGGAAGAGCCTTATCTGACAGCTAGAACAGTTACTAGATCTACTTTCATAGGAAGAACCTTATCTGACAGCTAGAGCAGTTACTAGATCTACTTTCATAGGAAGAACCTTATCTGACAGATAGAACAGCTACTAGATCTACTTTCACAGGAAGAGCCTTATCTGACAGCTAGAACAGTTACTAGATCTTCTTTCACAGGAAGAGCCTTATCTGACAGAACAGTTACTAGATATACTTTCATAGGGAGAACCTTATCTGACAGCTAGAACAGTTACTAGATCTACTTTCATAGGGAGAACCTTATCTGACAGCTAGAACAGTTACTAGATCTACTTTCATAGGGAGAACCTTATCTGACAGCTAGAATAGTTACTAGATCTACTTTCATAGGAAGAACCTTATCTGACAACTAGAACAGTTACTAGATCTACTTTCATATAAAGAACCTTATCTGACAGCTAGAACAGTTACTAGATCTACTTTCATAGGAAGAACCTTATCTAACAGCTAGAATAGTTACTAGATATACTTTCATAGGAAGAACCTTATATGACAGATAGAACAGCTACTAGATCTACTTTCATAGGAAGAACCTTATCTGACAGATAGAACAGCTACTAGATCTACTTTCATAGGAAGAACCTTATCTGACAGATAGAACAGCTACTAGATCTACTTTCATAGGAGGAACCTTATCTGACAGCTATAACAGTTACTAGATCTACTTTCATATGAAGAACCTTATCTGACAGCTAGAACAGTTGCTAGATCTACTTTCATAGGGAGAACCTTATCTAACAGCTAGAACAGTTACTAGATCTACTTTCATAGGGAGAAGCTTATTTGACAACTAGAACAGTTACTAGATCTACTTTCATATAAAGAACCTTATCTGACAACTAGAACAGTTACTAGATCTACTTTCATAGGGAGAAGCTTATCTGACAACTAGAACAGTTACTAGATCTACTTTCATATAAAGAACCTTATCTGACAACTAGAACAGTTACTAGATCTACTTTCATAGGGAGAAGCTTATCTGACAGCTAGGAAAGTTATTAGATCTAGTCTACCACGACCTAGTTATTTTGTGCAGTGTAAACAATGAAGTCGAACTTGACTGTCAGTTGTGGTCAAATAGAGAGTTAGACAGAAGATAGTTTGTCACGAGGGTGGGTACCTTTTCATATATTTTACTATCATAGACAGCAACCATCACATCTATTGTAGCCATCCTGTAGACTATTAACACCATTCAATAGACAACATCAAACCACGCTTCAATGTGTCTTTCACTGCAACCCCCCCCCCCTCCTAAGATACATCCTGACCAAAGGATGACCATACAGGGATTGGGGCAGTCAACACGCTCTTATAAGATTAAATGGTAGTTAATTTGTCAATCTCAGTGAGGTTTGGGTAGATTTCTTACCTCAGGGCCCAATGCTCATGGGTTCAAAGGATTTTTTGCGAGTGATATAAATCCGTAGCACAACTTCCTTCGGAGGGGAAGTAAAGCCCTCAGTCCCATGTCGATTGTGGTATGTAAAATAAACCTGGAAGGTATGTGAAAATACCATTCCCGTCAAAATTGGTAAGACCTTTCGCTCTCACTCATATAAATTCTCGTGTGCTGTTATAATCAGTCAGTGCAGAAAATGCAAGTTTAAATACTTTAAATAAATATATAAAGCATTAATATTAATAATATAGTATAAATACAAAAAAACATATTTCTGAATGGTGTGAAAACACTTTATTTATATAGTGAGTGTTACAGACAAATAAAAAATCAATCTTTGTCACTAATATTTTTTAATTGATACCTCCGTTACTAAACTAATGAAGGATACAGTATAATTAAAGAAGAAGTTAAATGGCTAGATAATGAAAAATCCTTCACTTAAACTAGATTTCTAATATAATGGCTCATTAAGCCATCTGCTTTATCGAATTGAATTAACAATTATAAAATATTGATGTACTGATAGTAATTAGTAATAAAATTGAACCTGCTTCAGTGGTCGTATGGTCTATGGCATAATTCTTGCAATAGACTAGATATGGAGATCGGGGTTTAATATCGAATGGATGAGCTGAGGGTGATTTTCCTAAAAATTGTTTTTCACTTTCACTCCACGAAAATGTGGATACAGTTCCTCATCCCTAACCTATTAGTGTAATTAGTACATAATATGCGTTTAACCTGGACAGTTATTAAGATAAGGGGTAAAATTTATATATTTCAATCTCAGATCTAATTGTTTGTACAAGCGGCGGTCATTTGAAAGAACAAATGAAAAGTGGAATCAACAAATACAAACTAATCCCTGTTTAAAAGTTGATGTCAAATCATCGAACGAAACGCTAGGTTAATCAAGGTGCACACAGACAGTCTCCCTGACCACACAACCCTCCCAGCCCGATAACAAGTATTATGTAGATGCCCCTGAGACCCGAATGGCAGGTTGTACAATCGCGCCCCAATCACCCCCTCCCCTCTTAACGAGCAAGGGGGGGGGGAATGGAGAGAGAGGGTCCAGGAGGCACCCCCTGATGAATAGATTCATTACGCGCCACTGTGCAGCCCATATAACTTGTCTCGTACCTAACATGTGCCTGATTTTTACTATTCTTCGCTGTTAGGACAAGTGAACGGCCGACCGGACTGATACATATGGAAACTACGGCCGTTTCGTTACGCCCGTCGGAGGTAAAACAAGATAACAGCCATATTTAGGAGGGGAGGGGGGAGGAACGCCAGTTATCGCCCTAGTTTTTCAAGTAGCTCCAGTAAATACTTTTATATTAACGTTCTACGCAGACGTCAAGTGTAGAGAAATAAATTAAACCCATCTACTGGAACAATGTTTAATTTGTTTTGAACAAAATATTTTTTTTTATCATAACTTTTCTTGACTATATGTCGCTATGCTCAAGACAGAAAAAATTCACCAATTGTTAAGATTACAAGATGTTTATTGGTCTATGGAAGTGTTTCTCAAGTTCTCTCCAGTTGCATACCCCTTTTGGGGGCGATTACCTAAATAACGCACTCCTTTTTTAAAATCTATTTGTAGTAAAAACAAACCAAAACAATATTTGCTATTTTAAACGGTACAATAAACGGTACTTTCAAATTTTAATAAAATTATATTATACATACATAAATTGTCGTTACAAATTTTATTTAATATTTTTGTGGTAACTAAACAAAGAAAGGCTTATAAAAGTCCATAACATCTCGTCAAAATATGCGCTGATTTGTTTATCAGACTGAATGTTATCAACAACTATTTAATGATCAATAAATCTCGGTGGTACATTGAGTACATCTTGAGATTATTCCCGTACCCCTAGGGGTACGTGCTGCACAGTTTGACAAACACTGGTCTAAGGCATCACTCTCGCATTAGATTGTATTGCATATGACATGGAGATAAAAGTTTTTAACACCTGTCGGGCGTACTATGGATGTTTTTTACCGAATTGTTTTCGTGCTAGTGAGTGTAAGTATAAGACGGTATTTTTGAACTTTTTATAACATAAACATTTTTTTGCCCAAAATAAATCAAATATTTCTTCTATAGAAACATAGAGTTTACATTTCTGCACATGCTAATCTCAATAGTTCTTAAATATCTGTCAAAGGTGTCCTGAAATTTAATGACAACTTTTTCTCTTTATTTAAAAAGTTTTGTCACCAAATGCCGCTATGCTCATGACAATATATTCAAGAACTTTTCAGATTATCATGTGTAAAAATGTAAACTCTATGTTTCTATAGAAGAAATATTTGAATTATTTTGGCAAAAAAAAGTTTATGCTATAAAAACTTAAAAATTAACTAACTAAACTCGCGCTCACTAGCACCCCACCTTAAACACGATACACTTGGCTATGGTAAAATAGATACATCGTCATAACTGAATAATTTTAAGGTTTTTATTATCTCATGTAAACTAAACAATTTATGACAAAGTGATTTGTCTGTTAAATTTTAACTAATACAACCATCTGGTGACTTACTAACGGCTTAATATAAGTGGTAAGGATTAGAAAGGGAGGTTAAAGAAAGTGTACCGAAGGATAGACAGACCATAATGGGTAAATCAGAAACCCTGTCAGTGAGTTAAAAAACAATTTACACCTTCATCTACAGTAAGATTTTGGTATGAAGGGTCTTTTAGATAACACTGACTTGTTATTTTGTGGTCAACTTTGATAACTTTTTACTATGTCATTATTGTTATTTTATAAATATTGATAATATATATATCAAAATTGACAGCTGCAGATCATATTACTTGAAGTATGGATACATGAAAATATATCTAGTAACTTTAGTAACTTTTCCAAATTTACGATAAGATTCATTCTGTGAAAGTAGATCTAGTAACTGTTATAGCAGTCAGATAAGGTTCTTCCTATGAAAGTAGATCTAGTAACTGTTCTGGCTGTCAGATAAGGTTCTTCCTATGAAAGTAGATCTAGTAACTGTTATAGCAGTCAGATAAGGTTCTTCCTATGAAAGTAGATCCAGTAACTGTTCTGTTAGATAAGGTTCTTCCTATGAAAGTAGGTCTAATAACTTTTCTAACCGTCGGATAAGTTTCTTTCTATGAAAGTAGATTTAGTAGTTTCTCTAGCTATCAGATAACGCTCTGCATGTGAAAATTGGACTGTTAACCACAAAAATAAATTTTATCCCAACAGTTTGTTTTTATAGAATTTGTACTTATTTTATTAGCACACGCTGCACCATAGCTGGATATTAGCGAACATGATATAGCTTTTTGTTTTATAGAATGGTAATATTTAATTTTATGGTAATTTACTTGATAATTCATCGAGATTTAAAACTTATCCCTTCGAAAAAAGAAATCGTACATCCAAACATATCCACCGCACATTAACATCCCCTAACATTCAAGAAAACAACACTAAAAACATAAGATCCTCAACATTTTCCGCGACTAGAATGCTTAGATTTCTTCCCCCTCGTGTCCATTTATCCCCTTGTTGCATTGTAGCCTGTCTTTGTGAGTTATGCGGGACAGTATCGTTAGGGGCCCATGCAAAATGTAATGGCCGGACAGAACAGTCACGCTTCATTCGTTGGGACAAAAACCCACCCAAAATATGATCATTTCTCTGTGTGTTGCAAAGTTTTACCGTCAGTCAATTCATTCATTCATTCGTTCCTCCATTCCCGTCTCTTTCTTCGCGTGTCGTTCCAAATAAACACACTAACACACGCTCACATTGACTCCACTAAGCTGCCGTTTTCACCCCACAATTATTTGCACTTGTTTGTCGTCCTTTTGTCCGCGTGGCCGGGGGTGTGGAGTGGGGGTTAGGGGGGAGTGGGTGAGGTAGAGAATAAAATAAAAATGGCCTTTCATGTAATAATGTTAAAGGCAGATTTTTGTTACCATTGCGCATTTATACACATTTCTCTCCGAGCAACTCTCAACCCCTATTTACTCTACCCTTCGTTCTCCATACGGAATGGCACAAACTACTAACCACCCACTCTCCCCACCAACTACCCCTTTTTCTATCGTTACTGTTTCGGGGGTGAAAAAAAAAGGCTCGCTCTGGTATTGCAGTTGTATATATAAAAATGTGTGTGTGTGTGTAATTCTACAAAAGCGTTAATGGCAAATTGGCCCCATAAAATGTGTGGAGCCTGAGGGGTGAGGGGAGGGGGTGAAAGGTGGTAGTTGTTTGTATTTTTCAGGAGTAAGAGGGGTGGGAGTGTTGAGGGGATGGGTGACTTGAGGGGTTGAAGGTTAATAGCACACCGTTTACCAGGTACACGTGTGTTAAAATAAAACAAAAAACATAAAATGTTGTTGTCAACTGATTTCTGAAGAAAGTTTTAGTAAAGTGGGAGAGAGAGAGAGGGAGGGGGGAACTGGGGTAGATTGGGATGAAGAAATATTTTAAAATAATCTTATTTTATTTATTTATTTAATAAGGTCTTTATATTTAATTATTTTTTAAATATATACATATAACAAGTGCTTAAATACATCTGTTTTAATGAACTGTATGAGATCGGTCTTGAATAACCACAACAATTAACCTAATAATGCGGTAAAAGTTTACTATGTAACATGCACTTCCTAATAAAATAAATGCGTCAGCATAAGACTTACAAACTAACTTAATCTAGAGCAGCAAAACTTAACACAATAAACATCCCAACATTCGAGCAGTTACGTTTAGTTTCTTTGTTGAAAGTCACATCACACATTAGATTTCGATTTGTATAAAAAAATGCACACCAGTGGTCAAATAGTATAAGGTGTTTAACTTGCATAAGACTGGACTGTCTTTAACAGGAAGATCGTGGTTAGAATCCTGGTCATGTGTACTGAGCAAAAATTATTCTAAATGTTTCCACCTTTCTCTAATGGTAAACGCTGGTATATTTCTTCTAAATCAAACCTTCACCGTCCCTACCCGATCACTCAGTAGTGTAGCTATCTGGTTATTCCGGTAGTCCGGACGGTTGGTAATACGTGATAAACCGAAATTAAAATGTCTCACTGACCTTAATCTTACCCTCCACCCTCTCGGGGGTCGAAGAAAATACATCTGTATAGAAGGTCAGTAGTGTTAAGGTTGTCCAAATTCTGCCGTTACGCTACGGGGCCCTTAATTGGCCTCCCGTTGTGTTAGGGGGGAGGGGTTCGTTTTATCGGTGCGTGTTCCGCCCTGTTACATAATTGATACATGTATGAAGGCCCTTGACTCCATAAAACATACCGGGGGGTTGGCCTAACTGCTAGGGGAAGGAGTATGATTCACGCTCTCTGGTAATCAATTATGCAACCTTGCCCATCTGCTGAAGAACAGCATCACGAACGTTGCAACGTCAGGGGGAGCAGGGGGAAAAAAGTGTTACGATGAATAAATCTAGCTATATCCATGCTATGGACAATTTATTATCGCGTAATATATTAAAATTGTTTATGTAATATTTTCCTACCTGAAATATAAAACCCATCATAGTATGGAAGTTATTTAAAATCTCAGTAAGAATCCCCAGATACTTTTTTTTTATATTAAGCCACTTTTTGGTAGGGAAGAGCGAAGGACATTTTTAAAATGTACAGTTGAAGTGAAGTTTGAAACTTACGAAGCCAAGTATAATCTGAAGTCGAAGATAAGGCTTTTGTTGCTGTCACAATACACTACTTTATGTTTTTAAACTACGCAAAAGGTGCATCTTGGTAAATCGAAAGGTTTGGAGAATAAACAAAGCCCACTGTATTATTTTATAGAAATAAACAAAGCTCACTATATTATTTTACAGTAGTAAACAAAGCCCACTATATTATTTTATAGTAATAATTAAAGCCCACTATATTATTTTATAGTATTAAACAAAGCCCACTATATTATTTTATAGTAAGAACAAAGCTCACTATAATATTTTCTGCTGACATATCTGAATTTATCCATTCTTACGTTATAGATATCATTTAATCAATAGTCAGTGTTAAAATAAATTTTAGTAGCTGTTAAATGATTATGTTCTAAAATATGTCATATTTAGTGAGATATCTCAAATATGTTCATAATCTATCGACATGTTCTTATTCCTTCGAAATGTTTTCAAGATGCGAAGGTTATTGTGGCTGTCAGAGACGAACTTAAGGAGATTTGACCTTCAACTTGAACATTTGGAAGTTTTGCAATCATCTTCTGCTTTTTGGTACCCCTTAATGAATCGATGTCTCTTAAAACTCTTATAACTAGTTACCTCAAATGTGAGATGCACGGTTGTTCTCTCGAAGCCTTTCAATTGAACATAAACAAGGGACTCTGAAAGGAAACAATGTAAATCTATTTGTTTGTTAAGGGTTTTTTTCTCCACGTATTTGGGTCGGGGCTTGGACCTAATGTAATGCCGTGCTATGATCCCTCCCTAACGCTCCCCCTACCCCATTCTACCATGAAGCTGTACAAAACTCTGTTGAAGATAAGCCGTAAGGTTGGAGGGGGTAACATGAGGCTGTCGACTATTTTTCTGCTATTTTGCTATGGTGTGTTTTGCGATTCTCCACAACTCACTCTGGAAATAATTCAATAATTTGACGAGAATATTTCTAGCCAAAGAAACACTAGTCAAGCTTATTATTCTTAGTGAGACAATTAACTTCATCCCACCACCACCTTTTCTTTTATTGAAGAGTTAAATTAAAACACAGATTACCGCCACCGAACATTAACTATGGCAGCAACGCTTACCAGTTGTACCAGGAATTTTAATAAACTGGTAGCAAGACGAAATGATACATAAATATTAAATTATGTAGACTGGCATGGAACCAGGTATTTCTATACCCTTGCCCCACATATGGCTGGATCCCATAGCTACCACAGTCTAAAGAAGTTGTTTGGCTCCATAAATATCTCCAGGAGAATAAAGGTGTGTCCAGTAATCTTGTACGGCTCGGAGAGACGGATCACGACCAAGAGGGATGGGCAGAGACAGAGAGACTCTGAAAGGAAGGTCATGAGAAAAATATTTGCTCCAGTAAGAGAAGAAGACGGATATAGAAGGAGAAAGAATCAGGAAATACAAGAGTTGATGGATCAGTCGAGTATCATACAAAGAACTAGATCAAACAGGGTTATTTGGGCAGGGCATGTAGCCAGAAGGTAACCGGAAAGAAGTCTGATAGCTGTCATTGACGGCGTACCTGGTACTCTAAGACCTCTGGAGATACCTTGAACAAGATGGAGTGACCTTGTGGCCAGAGATCTCCAGGAGCTGTGTGGAGGAGGATTGGAGGGAGAAGACTCAGGACAGAACAAGATGGAGTGACAATGTGGACAGAGATCTCCAGGAGATGTGTGTGGAGGAAGATTGGAGGAAGAAGGCTCAGGACAGAACAAGATGGAGTGACGATGTGGCCAGAGATCTTAAGGAGCTGTATGTGGAGGAGAATTGGAGGGAGAATGCTCAGAACAGAACGTGGTGGAGGCAGGTTGTGTGGTCGGTGCGTGGTCTTCAAGACCTGTCATCGCCATAGATCAAAACAAAATCAATTATAAAGTGTGAGTTGAAAAATAGAATATGTATGTATACAGTCCTATTCTCATAGGAAGGAACTCCTACAAAATACAGACATAATTGTATTGTGGTCAACATTGACACCATTTTACTATATTCTTAGTGCTATTTTACATGTATTGATAATATATATTAAAAGCGACAGCTCCAGATCACATGATTTGACGTATGAATACGTGAAAGTAGGTCTAGTAAATTTACTAGTTGTCAGAAAAGGTTCTCCCTATCAAAATTTAACTGCAATTATCTTAAAGAAATATAAATATCCTGCTCAAATAACACTTTTATTTAAAAAGTGTAATAAAAATATGTGATTTTTACTGTCAAGGCATATTCATCAATAGCTCTATAATACAAATTATTGTGTGATTGAGATTGAATTTCTTTATTAAACAAAACAAATTATTTACTTTTGTTAAAGACAAAATACATCATGGATAACTAAACCAATCCATTAAGGTAACATTGTGTTATAGTTTAGTTTATTTTATACTAATACATAGTTAATTCGAACACAAACACAACAACTAGAATCCACACCGTAAATTTACCACCTAAGAACAAGGGGAAAAAAATCAAAATGATTACCTTTTGGATCTGGTTTTCTTAATGATACGCTTATCTAAGAATGGAAAGGAGGAAAATGAGTTAGAATAAATGCACTAGCATTAGTAGGGATATGGGATTGAACTGAGATGTAAGCCCAACCTTATTTTCGACTGTAAAATTGTGCAAGGCGGGTTAGTCCTAGGTACAGGTTTTTAGACCTGTTGAGGGTCGAACTATGACCTATTGGATTAGTACTATTATTAAAATTAGTCTAAGGTAAAGTGTTGCATAATTTCTACCATAGCTCTTAGCTTTAACATAAAAGTGATAATTATTTAACATGTTTTTCAATCCAAGGGTTTAATAGGCAATACAGATTTTTTCCAAATAAAAAAACTAATATTATGAATCAAATGATAAACTATTTTTACTATTATTATTACTATCATTATTATTTAATACAATATAACATTAAAAAATCCCATTCAAAAAAATTAAACAAACCAACAATAAAACATCTGATGCAGTTTCACCAGTTCATTTGTACAGAGTTTTGAAACAGTTGTTTTTTAAACTTTTTGGTGAAAAATCAGGAATCGTTAAACTACACGAACGTTTATTGACAGCTAATTTAATTAATTCTTCACGTGTGGTTTTATTTTGCGCCCTTCCCTCCACCACGTTCCCCTCTCCCCCGCATTCCGAAATTTCAAGTTATTTTCATATCACAGCGCAATGCAATGCAGAACATTATATTGATGTAAACAACAGAGAGAGGTAGTAAAAAAAAAAGGGGGGGGTCGAGTTTGGGGAGGTTTGAGGGTGAAGGGGACTGAGGGGGGTCAGTTTGTATAAGCACCCCCCGGGCTTAATACGCCCTGTTCACCCGTGTATGCTCAACCAACCCCTAATTACATACACACTGCTACTCTCTAACACAAACAAAATAATGATCTGTTAATAAACGTACATAATTACTAGTGAGGATATTTGAACCCCTAACCCTTTCCAAACGAACCCTGGGAGGATTAACTGCGGATTAAAACTTGCAAACAATAAATAGGGGGGAGGGGGGGCTGGGTTTTACGCAGTTGAATGTTCTATTTTGAGATTTAATTGAACATATACAGGCCTATATGTTTCACGGGTTTCTGCTATCGCTACAGAAACAATAATTCTGTAGAGTTTAGGGTTAGAGGGGGAAAGGGGACATAATATCAAGTACAGTAGGTTCACATTAATAATGATCACAATTAAATAGACGTTTCCCTGTTTTATACATCTATTCTTACAATATGTTTAACTGTAGTGAATGGCAGCTTATGTCTGCACCTACTAGTGATGTTAATAACACCATACAAGTATTCTGTGTGAGACAGTTCATTCTAGCCCCGCACCTACTAGTGATGTTAATAACACCATTCAAGTATTCTGTGCGAGACAGCTCAGTCTAGCCCCGCACCTACTAGTGATGTTAATAGTATTCTGTGCGAGACAGCTCAGTCTAGCCCCGCACCTACTAGTGATATTAATAACACCATACAAGTATTCTGTGCGAGACAGCTCAGCCTAGCCCCGCACCTACTAGTGATATTAATAACACCATACAAGTATTCTGTGCGAGACAGCTCAGCCTAGCCCCGCACCTACTTGTGATGTTAATAACACCATACAAGTATTCTGTGCGAGACAGCTCATTCTATCCCCGCACCTACTAGTGATGTTAATAACACCATACAAGTATTCTGTGCGAGACAGCTCAGCCTATCCCCGCACCTACTAGTGATGTTAATAACACCATACAAGTATTCTGTGCGAGACAGCTCAGTCTAGCCCCGCACCTACTTGTGATGTTAATAACACCATACAAGTATTCTGTGCGAGACAGCTCAGTCTAGCCCCGCACCTACTTGTGATATTAATAACACCATACAAGTATTCTGTGCGAGACAGCTCAGCCTATCCCCGCACCTACTAGTGATGTTAATAACACCATACAAGTATTCTGTGCGAGACAGCTCAGCCTATCCCCGCACCTACTAGTGATGTTAATAACACCATACAAGTATTCTGTGCGAGACAGCTCAGTCTAGCCCCGCACCTACTAGTAATGTTAATAACACCATACAAGTATTCTGTGCAAGACAGCTCAGCCTATCCCCGCACCTACTAGTGATGTTAATAACACCATACAAGTATTCTGTGTGAGACAGCTCAGTCTAGCCCCGCACCTACTTGTGATGTTAATAACACCATACAAGTATTCTGTGCGAGACAGCTCAGTCTAGCCCCGCACCTACTAGTAATGTTAATAACACCATACAAGTATTCTGTGTGAGACAGCTCATTCTAGCCCCGCACCTACTAGTGATGTTAATAACACCATACAAGTATTCTGTGTGAGACAGCTCAGTCTAGCCCCGCACCTACTAGTGATGTTAATAACACCATACAAGTATTCTGTGTGAGACAGCTCAGTCTAGCCCCGCACCTACTAGTGATATTAATAACACCATACAAGTATTATGTGCGAGACAGCTCAGTCTAGCCCCGCACCTACTAGTGATGTTAATAACACCATTCAAGTATTCTGTGCGAGACAGCTCAGTCTAGCCCCGCACCTACTAGTGATGTTAATAACACCATTCAAGTATTCTGTGTGAGACAGCTCAGTCTAGCCCCGCACCTACTAGTGATGTTAATAACACCATTCAAGTATTCTGTGCGAGACAGCTCAGTCTAGCCCCGCACCTACTAGTGATATTAATAGTATTCTGTGCGAGACAGCTCAGTCTAGCCCCGCACCTACTAGTGATATTAATAGTATTCTGTGCGAGACAGCTCAGTCTAGCCCCGCACCTACTAGTGATATTAATAGTATTCTGTGCGAGACAGCTCAGTCTAGCCCCGCACCTACTACCGGAGCACCTACCTTGTTATCCACAGAAAAGTTCTAACAGTTTTAGACGGAGCTTATGCCTGATCCGACCAAAGTGTACCAGTGTTATCAAAGTGATTATATCAGGGCCGTTGTGTCAAAGGGATTTGAAGATGACAGGGACGAACCTAGGGACAGGTCTAAGCAGGAAGTTTCTAAAGCTAAGGGCTGGTTTGTTAATATCGTCCATTCAATGAGGCTCTATTTACCGACGCTATAAACGCGATTGGTAGTTTTAGTTATTGCTTTATATCAGTTTGTGCTCAGAATGTTTGTGTCAATGGTTCTGATTTGTATTACGAACACAATATTTTTTAATTGTGATCTACTTGTATGGTTTGACTGCCACACAAACATTAAGGTTTGTGTGAAAATAGCAAACTATTAAACGATATTATAAATGTATGAGGTAAGGACTATGAATAGATAACAAGATTGGTGGAATATTCTCTCTCATCCTGAATGTTATGTATAATACACTGGACCCCAATTCCGACTCTCCGGAACATCTCTTTGAATAAAAAAACAAACAAATTATTATTGAGTGGAAAGCTACGAACACAATCACATACTGAGAGAAGTCATTATAGTTTCTGTTAAAATATAGAGCTAGATTTTTTTTAACAAGCTGTAAATCTTGTTCTCTCTTTGTTTGTAACACAAAAAAGATCAGATCTTATTTGTTCAAAATATATTTCGTATGTTCAGGATTCTACATCTCTCACGGTGAAAAATTCCCCAAGAATGAATTATCCTGATCAGAGCTGTCTCCTTCAAGTTCAGATAAATTATTTTCTACTATATATATATATATATATATATATATATATATATATATATATATAAAATATACACAGAGAGAGAAAGAGAGAGAGAGAGAGAGAAAGTGAACACAGACTAATAAGTTGAAGGCAATAGACCATCAAGCGAAACATGACGTGTATAGGCTCTGTCTATTTTTCCAAACGCTGGTTTTGACATAAGCTAAAAAAAAATGGCCAAAGCCTCTTAAAAATGTAGAGTAAGGCAGGTGACTGTAATAATAATAATCCGTGGTGCAGAGTCTGACCCCATCTCCCCTCACCCCTAGAACTCTCCACCCCCTGCTGCTGTATATTCATCACAGTTAATTAGTCAATCACACTCTTTGGCCGACTATAATGAACTTGCCAAAAGAGATGGATAGCGCGGCCCGGCCTGATTCAGGTCTGCGACAGCCAATTATAATCGCCACTGAGCCGAGACGCTATGCCCATCCATTGGGTTGGGGGGGGTTACAGGGGCAGGAGGGGATTACTTCCCTCGTACAAGGAGACGTATGGTTTCACGGTGATTTATTCGCATCATTTACGTGTAATCCTCAATGATTATTTTATTTTATTATTATTTTCTCATTGCTTGTAAGTCTCCGTTCGGCTTACATGTACCCATGATCATCGGTACAGGTCGGGTTAGCTGCCGGATACACACCTTAGACTGCGTGGCCATCGACGAGGGATTCCATAGACCAATACATAATCATGTACTCTAATTTGCTTGATCAAACTGAGCACATTGTGATTTCACACTCTCTATCCAAGCTAATGCTAGCGAAACACCTTAAAACTCATTCTCTTCAGCCTTTTCACTGATCTTAGATATGTCGTGTCACTGATATCTCATATTAGGATAGTTAACTTCCCTATCCTGTCCCCGTATTGATCAGATAACAGGCCTACACATGAGTTAAGGTATGAATAGATAAACAATTAACTAAGAGGTATAAATAGATAAACAATTAACTAAGTGATATGAAACTCGCTTCTGTGGTCACATGATCTAATGCGCTACTCTCGCAGTAGACTAGACTGCCGATAGCAGGGAGATAGAAGTTCGAATCTTGGTCGGGTGTACTGAGAGTGTTTTTTCCAAAATGGTGTTCCACCCTACACCAGCGCAAATGCAAGTACAATTCTTCTAAATATAGCCTTCCTAGTCCCTGACACATTAAAGTAATTAGTACATAGGTATACAGCCTGAACGGGTAGTAATACGTGGTGCTAAATAGAATTAGTATGAAAGATAGACATATTTTATTCGCCTTACATATTTCCATTAATGTTTGCACTAAAATAAAGATGTAGGATTGTTTTAAAATATAAAAAAAGATCCAATACATCTCTGAATTAATTTACTGGTGATTGATTCTTACCAGTCGTCATGGGATATAAACTGGTAAATGCAATTAAAACACAATTACTACATGGAAGCAAATATGCGTTAGTTTTACCAACATCAGATTTATCAGACAGAACACCTGTTACCATCCTGTTATTTAGGGTCCACTGTACAGTAAGGTCAACATAGCCTGACTGTTGTGACGTCAACATAACTTGGTCAGAAAGCTAGACTAGTATCTCTCACAGGTGTAAGCTATACCATACCAACACACATATAACACATTGTGTCCACATTCTAATCTTCTTTTATTTTTATTTGTGCTATTTAACGAGCACTTTCTGAACCGACTGATTATATCAGTACACGATTTATGAATCTAGAACAGACACAGCATCCAATCCACCAACCCTTAATTCATCATTTTCAAAGTAGAAACCTATGTTCCTCTAAAAAAAAAAAATGCTACGCCGGAAATGGAACTCAGGACCTTTTTACTCCGTCGGCAGGCTCACTACCGACTGATCTAAGGTTTCCGAACTGTAATCCTATTTTAATCCTTATTTTAGCACCATGCATATGTACTAACTGCGCTAATATGTTAGGGATGAGGAAAGTTGAATTTATAGGAAGAGTACCCGCATTTGCGTGGAGAAATAATAGAAGAACATTGCAAGAGTGGTGCCTTAGACCGTTCTACCATCAAAGCAGGTGCTATCTTATTTGTTATCCAAGCCGTGACGTCAACACAGGAAGCTACACTAGTCTCTATCGCGTGTGTAAGTCGTACCTGTATGTTGCTCCCTTGTTGTCATCTCTCTAGGCTCCGAGGAAAGGCGACAAGTCAGAGCGCATGCGCAAGCAACGCTGTAGCTAGTACGCCCCTACAGTACAGTTGATATAAGGAGAGATATGACACCGGGATAGGGGAAGGGAAAGGTATTGCAGGAGGGGGGGGGACTAGGACGTGTCAATTACTAGAACCTAACAAGAGGGGGAAGGGAGGGGAAGGGAGGGGAAGAGAAGGAGGGGGTATGTACCAACGTATTAACTTAATGGCACTTGGTAATCAACGGCTAGGAAATAATTCTTTTCTCTTCCCTGTGACTTGTTCGGATACCTCCTCAGAATAGTAATGACGAAAAACAAATATTGGAATCGTCGCTATGTTAGGGAATGAGATTCCCTCCCCCTCCTTATCCCCTCAACGAGGAGAAGGGTTTCAAGAAGGGAATGGAGGGGGGCACGTAAAAAAATTACAATGAGTGCGTGAGGTCACAAAAGCAAAACCTATTTTTTTCTCCTCTCTCTCTCTCTCTTACTGTGTTTTGCATTAGGTAATAGAGGAAAAGGGGGAAGGAGGTAGTATTCTAATGGTGGTTTTAGATTACAGCGGGGAATCCCTCGAGGAATTCTCTCAATATCTGCTGCTCGCTTGCATCGAAATCAGTGGCTCAGAAAACAAGAATTGTGTCTAGAACAAACCCAAGTGTGCGGTACCGCGCTTTGTTTTAAAGGGAAAAAGAGGATGAGTTGGGGGGGGGGGATTTTCTCCCAAAAGTACCCCCCCCCCTATGTTTCCTTCTTTGTTTGTAATTTCTTTCCATGTAATGGGTTTGGTGGTGATGACGGTCTTACTGTCTCTACTGATCTCCCAGGGACAGGTACAGCCTCATAATATTCATGAATATTTCCAAGAGATTGGTGTCTTCTCTGCTGTAGTCAATGACGGTACAGGTCAAAGATTCGCTCCATGGTCAGGGACGTATTATCTATGCATACGTAGGGACTGGCAAAGATGGTCACATAATCATAATTACATACTCGAATCATGTGAAGCTGAGGAGATTTAAACTAAAGAATTCTAAAATTATCTTAAATTATAGGTGGATTTTTACTATTGATTACAGCAGGTAATTAGGAACTTGAAATGGCTGATATAATTAAACAATATGGCGAGGTTGAATTCTAACGAAATGTGCAAACACGATGGGAGACCTTTTTATAAGTGCACCAGTTCAAAGGTCAACCTTGACCCCAAAGTGAGGGAATGTCTCGCTGACCATCCATCTGGTGCCATGGCAATACTGAATAACAACGAAAATCAATAAGTTGACATGATGAGGAATGTGAGTCTTAGTGGGCTAGGGCGGAGAGGGGGGGGGGTTGAGAATTTTAACTGTCAAAACCGAAGGTCTTTGCTTCTTTTCAACTTCGAAAGCATCAATACTCTTCCCATCTTGGAAACATTTCTAAATAAGATGCAAACTTGTATATTTTATGAACATACTTTAAATATATCATTAAATGTGACGTATTTCAACGTATAACAATATTTATAACAATATTTATAACAACTACTAAATAGTATTTTAACACCGACTGGTGATTAAATGACATCTATAACGTAAGCAGAGATAAATTCAGATATGTCAGCATAAAATAATATAAGGGGCTTTGTCTATTATTATAAAATAATATAGAAGGCTTTGTTTATTACATTAAAATAATATAGTGGGCCTTGTTTATTACTATAAAATAATATATTGGGCTTTGTTTATTACTATAAGATAATATAACGGGCTTTGTTTATTACTATAAAATAATATAATGGGCTTTGTTTATTACTATAAAATAATATAGTGGGCTTTGTTTATTACTATAAAATAATATAGTGGGCCTTGTTTATTACTATAAAATAATATTGTGGGCCTTGTTTATTACTATAAAATAATATAATGGGCCTTATTTATTACTATAAAATAATATATTGGGCTTTGTTTATTACTATAAAATAATATAGTGAGCTTTGTTTATAACTATAAAATAATATAGTGGGCTTTGTTTATTACTATAAGATAATATAACGGGCTTTGTTTATTACTATACAATAATATAGTGGGCTTTGTTTATTACTATAAAATAATATAGTGGGCCTTGTTTATTACTATAAAATAATATAGTTGGCCTTGTTTATTACTATAAAATAATATAGTGGGCTTTGTTTTATTACTATACAATAATATAGTGGGCTTTGTTTATTACTATAAAATAATATAGTGGGCCTTGTTTATTACTATAAAATAATATAGTTGGCCTTGTTTATTACTATAAAATAATATAGTGGGCTTTTTTTATTACTATACAATAATATAGTGGGGCTTTGTTTATTTTTCTTAGCCTTTCTCCTTAAGAAGATGATGTTAACGGAAAGCTTGGACATTAAAATTAGTGTAAATAGAAAACAAGAACCTTAACTTTAACTTCAGCTAACCTTCATATTGAAATAGTTCCCCCGACATCCCCACCTTCAGTTTGGTTTATAGAGTGAGTCGACATTCACCTGAATCTAAAGTGGAATATAACAGCGTGTGTAGCCAGCATCTACAAGCATCTGATATTTGTTGGACTATTATCAGTTATTTCAGCCGCTAACTCAACCTCAAAGGTTATTTTTTATCGAACAAACAAAATTACCAACACAAAATTTAAGAAGTGATAACAACATTTTCAAAATTAAAATAGCAACTAACAGGGCTAGCGTGCCTGACTTTGACCCTGGATACCAGCTCTCATACCCTAGAGAAGTGCACTCCGTGTAGAATTCCCTCTATATGGCTTACCATTCACTCTCCTAGACAAATGCTGGTGTAATTTTTCTCAACTATCCTCCTAATCCCATCCTTCTTAAGGTCAAGTCGTTGATATCCCTTGTGGTAAAAGTATCACTAAACATACTAATAAAATACCAATCTAGTGGGTTAAAATGGCGGGAATGGTAACTACCGGAGAAACATTAATTGTCAAGTGCGCCTGTCCGAGACTGTATAGACCTTTCTCACGGTAACTGAGTAAGGCGGGTCTGCCTTTACTGCCCCGATCAAGGGGAATTATTCCAAGAGTAGATGTCGTGAGTTGTGTCTGCCTGTTGCATCCCCCCCCAAGCGTCTTAGTACCAGTTCTATTAACACACACACACTTTAATTACTCTAATGGAATAGGGATGAAGAAGGCGATATTGTAGAGGAAATGTACTCCATTTGTGTTGTGGTGAGGTAGGAAGATAAATTATTCAGGAATAAAACACCCTCAATTTCACTCAAATGGGAGTCGAGCCCCGATCTATCCGTTACCAGGGAATATTTATCAAGTGTCCTAGTAGCATCAAATTGTATTTAATAAGTGTCCTAGTAGCACCAGATAGTATTTATCAAGTGTCCTTGTGACACCAGATAGTATTTATCAAGTGTCCTTGTGGCACCAGATAATATTTAACAAGTGTCCTAGTAGCACCAGATAGTATTTATCAAGTGTCCTAGTAGCACCAGATAGTATTTATCAAGTGTCCTAGTAGCACCAGATAGTATTTATAAAGTGTCCTAGTAGCACCAGATAGTATTTATCAAGTGTCCTAGTAGCACCAGATAGTATTTATCAAGTGTCCTAGTAGCACCAGATAGTATTTATCAAGTGTCCTAGTAGCACCAGATAGTATTTATAAAGTGTCCTAGTAGCACCAGATAGTATTTATCAAGTATCCTAGTAGCACCAAATAGTATTTAACAAGTGTCCTAGTAGCACCTGGAGCATCAATCTTAAAGCTGGTGGAAGGAATGTTATGCCCCCGACCATACGGTCATGTATCACTGCGCTGGTGTTTATTAGCCGGAAGGAAGGAGTGGAATGAAAGGGAGGGAGGGAGGGTATTCTATCTTGAGGGTGTATCTCACTCAGTATCCAGTCTGTATCTTGTATCCTGTTAGTCTACCCAACGCGAATTATACCTCTTGTCACGAGTGTTCATTTGGAGATGGAGTTTTAGCCTCTCCGGGGAACTCCCCCGCCCACCAATCACAAGCTGAGAAAATTGCTTATCTGTGCAGCCAATGGGAGCTTGGTGGGGTGAGAAGGATGAACGGGGGGAGGGGGGGAGTTTTGAGGGAAGGAACAATGCTCGCTTACTGCGTGGAGGAATGTTACCCTCGTTCACGTGGTAGCTCAGTGGTATGGGGACACTCAATAAGTTTTTAATGACCGGGGTGGAGGGGATTGGTTAAAATAGTTTACCACTAACTATTATGTTCATTTTTTTTAGCCAACTTTATATATAAACACAAGACTTACAAGCTAGCCACGATATCACCGATGATTAGTTTTTATACCATGCTGGGATTCGAATCCATGACCCTTAGCTAGGCAGACCAACGTGCTATCAACTGGGCTAAAGAGTCAAACTATGAGGTGTAATATAGAAGTTAGATGGTGCTATTATGCTATTAATATTCAAGCTCTCATAGGATTTAGATCAAATTGTTTTCTATCCCTAATTAATGTTCGTCACGTACCTCCTTGAATCCTCCACATACCCCCTTGGGGGGTACCCGTACCACTGTTTGAGAAACAATACTCTAAAATAGTATTCTTATGACGAACCTACTATATGCTAACAAAGAGAGAAATCTACGGCAGGGTTTGTATGTAATTGACAGTACAAACAATCGCCTGGAAGGAGTAGAGAAAACTCACATTTAAAGAGAAACCCTCACCCATCGTTGTTTGACCGTGGACCGGGGAAACAGTTGAGTCGGGCACACTAGCATTGCCACCAAATCTGACTCACCTTCTGGTTTACTCACTGAAACTGCATCAGTGGTCACGCGGTCTAAACGTCAGTCGAGTCTATTCTAGGTTACTGATGACGGTGAGGCTAGGGCTGGAATCCCGGTCGTGTGGTACTGAAGGGTGGTCTTTGATAATTAGTTTCTTACAGCCCTTCACCGCAGGTACATTTCCTCTAAATTCTACCTACTCATGCTCAGTGTGATTAAAGGCGAACACCCCGGATAGGCAGTTGGATCGAATCACGGTCGGGTGTAGTGAGGGTTATTTTTTCTTTAGATGGTTTTTCACTCTCCCTCCACTCCCACGAAAATTCGGGTACATTTCCTATAAATCTGAGCCCAGAAGGGTAGTTAGATGAGATATTTAAAAATATCCTTGAAATGTTTGGTAAACCCCCATTTCCACTCAAAATGTAGCTAACGCGCCCTGGTAACAAATTGTGTATATCTTCCACTCCAGTATATGAGGGGGGAGGGGGGTATAAACTAGACTGTCGCGCTGTTGTCATTTCTTTTTACCATTTCATCTTTCACCATTTGTCACGTCTTCACTTAGTTTCCACCCCGTTTCTTCCATTTCTTTTGATCTCTCTAAGAAAATAAGGTAAAGAGGGAGGGTGTAGATAGGAGCGTCCGGGAGGGTGGGGAGTGAGAGGGTGAAGAATGAGATGGTAAGATGAACATAACTCCTCGCTTCGCGTCAGATCAATGAAGTTTATCTTTTCTTTTCTTTTTTTGCTCGAGAGAAAACTTTGATTAAACACAGATTTTAATCAAAAGAAAAGCGTGCGGAAAATGTGTACCCGAAGGCACCCGGCGGTTTGTTTGGAAGAGCAAAGAGAGAGATAGAGAGATAGAGAGAGAAAAAAAGGGAAAGTGTCACAGAGTGAAATAAATTGTGGGACTAGACCATGTCTGAGGGTAAAAACACTCTATGTCCATAAACTGAGAAGGGCCAAATGTTGTGGTTTAATGACGTCACCTACTTGGAGATATCGAAGCTATTTTGCGAAGCGGGCTGCATCTTAACTTGAAGCGCCTAAGCAGTCTAAGCACTATCACCCTTAGACACGAAATAAAAAAAGAGAAAGAGAGAATAAAATGAGCAGTCCACCTTGTGAGGCCTCTATTTCACCTGTTGATAGCACTTTCCCTCTTCTTCTGACGAGTTTACACGGTCACTGTACTATTTGCTCCTTGAAAATATTGACTTGATTTTTTAAAAAAATTCCTTTTCCTGTCTCCCTATCCTAGATGGACAAATGATACCACGGACTTTTTAATCTAGATCCTGGCAGGAAGAGGACAGTTTCGTTATTTGAAATTGTAGAACTGCTTTTAGAACTATTGAATAATTAATGGTGTTTGTTTCAACGTTATTTCCTTAAAACTAGTTAAATAAAACTTTAAGGCACTAACATGGGAAATCCAATCTTGACCAGCCGTGACGTCACAGTTAGGCAACGTCCTTGTCATTTGATATTCTGACAGAGGGATTATGGTGATCCAACGCCCGGGCAGAGATTTGAACCCTTGTCATTCAGCTTTATGTGCTGACTGCTTTACCAACTGATCTATCAGGGGTCTAGTGCAGTTCGCTCTTGTAGTTAGTGGTTGTACTACTTAGCTACATCAGTACAAGTGAAGGTTTAGGTTTAATCAGGTCTAGCTACAAACACATGTACTAATTACGCTAATATGCTAGGGATTAGAGAGGTAAGAGTTAGAGTAAGTGTACCCACATTTGCAGGAAGAGAGAGTGGAAAAACTTATAGGAATATTAATGCCCTCAGGTTACATCGACTGGGAATTGAACCCCGATCTCCCCTTTTTCATCAGTCCAGCTTATTCCATGAGCGACGCCTTAGACCACACGACCACTGAAGTGGGTTTTATATTGTCAAACGTTGCACTGATAAGAGTGAATATCCGGAGAGCTCAGTCTACAGGGTGATTCATAACTCTCTCTACAAAATTATTGGGAGACAAGGATCATTAAAACAAACCTTTCTTCGTCGATGAATGTGTGTCCGAAGATATCACCCTTAGGTGCTAGAGGGCGCTGCTGGGCGGCGCGTCAGATGTCTATTTTTCGCCGTCGTAATTCGTAACGCGGACTTGGTGCGTGCGACCTGGAGCTTTTCACTGATTCTGAGATGGGTGTCATGCATATAACATATGGGGCTGGGGAATCTTTGAAAATGTACGGCAATCAATGAGTCACCGCTGTAAGACGTTCATTACTGTTAGCAGTCGCTCCTTTGAGAAACTGCTGTAAAACTGCTGTAAATAAGACTGTTGTTAGCATTCTCTGCCTTTGATATATTTTTAACAGCACCCTATAGCACCTAAGGGTGACGTCTGTGATCACACATCCATTGATGAAGGTTTGTTTTAGTGTTCCCTATCTCCCAATAAAGTTTTGAATCACCCTGTATATAGTGGACGGTGCTTAAAGCCTGACAATCAGGGTGCTAATTCCTGTCAAGGTGTTATTTTTATATGGTTACAAAAAGTTGTAGTTTTATTTTATAGTTTTGCCAAGCGTTTTCCACCAGGATTTGTCGGGGAGATATTTCTGGTCTTCTACTGGTAATGGCGGATATTACTGTCTCATGAGGTTGGGACACCCTGTAGGTGTGGAAACTTCGTTCCAATGAGATGACGATGATGATGATTTTGTGGTGCCAGTAGAGATCTAACCTAACCTAGCCAAATTAACCATACCATGACAGCCATAGTAACGAATCCCCTTCGGGAAAAATACCTTTGGTACTACCAGGAATCGAACTGGGACCTCTATATCAGTAGCGAAGGGTGCTGACCACTAGGCCAACGTTTTATTAACCCCTGATATTGGTTGGATCAGTTGTAGAGCATTGTCAGGCTAGGCCAAGGGTCCCAGGTTCCATCCCCATGTCCAGATGTGTATTTCACCTGTTTGAACCCCGTTTCGGTGGCCGTGTGGTCTAATACGTCACTCTCGCAGTAGACTAAGCCTCCTATGACGGAGAGATTGAGGTTCAAATCTCAGTCGAATGTACTGAGAGGGTTTTTACCCCCTAAAAAATTCACTTTCCCTTTACGCAAGTGCACTTCCTTTAAATATAACCTTCATAAACCTCATTAGAGTGATTAATATATAAACGAATAGGCCGAACGGGCAGTAAGACTAAAAAACTAATTGTAGAATAAGTAGTATAACATTATTGATTACTTTTGGATCTACTTTCGTGATTCCAATTGTTCCGGTGTGTCTCATTTAAGAAGTATAATCTTAGAAATGTGTCAGTGTTTACTGAAGACAAAGATGACTTTGAGGTGGAGTTAGTGTCTCCTTCTATACTGTCCTTTACTTATCACCAACAGACTCTTGAAAAGAAATTGTAGAAACTGACTGTAACTTAACCTCACACACACATACACTAAAAGAGAAAGTGGGCGTGGTTCTTAGAATGTGGTGGTTAGGGAAACAAAAAAAAAGTTGTGTGGTGGGGAGGGGGTGATTGGAAGAGGGGTGGGGTTCTATAAGTAAACTGGGCTGGAAAACTTAGGGGGTTGGGCCCTTTACTTTCTTCAATAAATATTATTAAGTAAGGATAACCAGTCGATAATAATATTAGTCAATTATATATTTTTAATATTTGATGAGATTTATGATTTAATGTTCTATTCTATTTTTTAATAAACGTATAAAAGATTTGGTTTGATACCAGTGACGTGGCGTGGCGTGGAGTGTTGCCAGAGTAAGCATAACTTGTTTAAACTGTACCTTCTGAATTGTTCTCATCACTCAGTAGAACACTCATTGGTCAGGTATCAACATTCTTAAGTGAGGTGTGTAGAATAGAGTCTATGTATGATTAGTCAAATGGGGATAAAGTGGCGGAGAATAAATCACAGGTACAAATTTAACAAGCTGTGCTTACCCTGGAAGCACTCCGCGACACCTGTTTGAAACATTAGTATCCCCATGCTAATTAGTTGTTCTGAAAAATAAATAATTAAAATATGTAATTCCATTGATAACTCGGAATAAATCGATAATCATGTGATCTAATGCGTCGCTCTCAGGTTAGGGTGGATTTTTGGTGACAAGGAGGCTGGGGTTAGAATCCCGGTTAGGTGTATTGAGTGTGTTTAGCTATAAATTGTTTTACACTCTCTTTCCATATACTTTAAATTTTATACCTTCCTCATCCATATTCGAATAGCGTAATTAATGTTTGCTTGTAGCCCGAGACGGTGCTAAGATATCATGTAGAAATAAACTTCAGAAGGTACAGTACAGTACAGTACAGTACATAATAATATATAATTATAGCTCAAGGTCAGGATGTATCTAGTAAAATATCTCAACACATGGTAAGAAAATATCATTGACTAATTTACAAAACCTCTCATGTCTAATTTCTATTGAATTTTATATTCAGATAATCCAGCAATTTAAGATAAAACCAGTAGTCTTTTTGCCTCATGGGGACATTAAGGTTTTCATTCTCAGTGAAGCCACTGGAATATGTGGCACATATATGGGGCACATATTAACATTTACTCAGTGTTAATATTTTTTCAATCATATATTTTTGTTACTTAACGATTCATAAAAAATGTTTACTCATTTAAAAAAATAAAAATAAATCTAAAACTTTGTTTAAAACATGAATATAATAGAAAAATACTATAATACAGTCTAAAAAAAATAGCCGAGCCCTTTATAAAGACAAATTAAGTTCACATTTGGAACGAATATAAAATAGGATTTAGAAAAATAATAATAATTAGAAGCACTGTAGTGTTAAAACCTTAAAGGCAATTCCCAAGACTGCAGTTTGAAATACTTTGAGTCATGAAACAACCGCATTCTTGCAACGTTTTACTAAAAACAACACACACACACACACACATATATATATATATATATCCCCTTCGTGTCCCACGTGTGTAAATAGCTCTCACACTTCCAGCCAGTGGTAATAAAGCAATTAGCCATTGCGGCCACTAAGGAGGTCTTGTGGTGGTAGCAAGCCACTCTTGTCAGAGAGAGAGGGGGCAACTACCTCCCCCCCTATATCCTTGAAGTTTCGGGGGCTAGGAGCCCCAGGACTCCACTCCATCACTTGGCCCGTGATGCCCGCGGGAGTTTCGCAGACACGGGAACAGCGAGCTAAGCTCTTTGCCAACGCCTGTTTTCTTCCATTTACCTCCTCCCACACACACCCCCAACTCCTAAAAAACTCCTACTACCCTTACTATGCTTTGTCGTGGCTGTTACAAAGTAGCTTACCCTCGGACTTGTGCGTGGGAAGATACCAAATAAAACTGTTACTGTGAAAAACAGAAACATTGTCCGTAGGAAGACCACAAGTATCCGATACCTTCTCAGGTTGCTGGTTAAATCTCTTGTGTGGAGGTCAAGAGAAATAAGGAGCCTCTCCAGTGGCTGAGAGTCCGATATACAGGCCGGAGGTCCCAGGTGTAAGCTCGAAACATTTTTAAGGAAGAAGAGAACTTGTATATATTATGAACATATTTGAGATATCTCACTAAATATGACATATTTCAACATATAGCCATTTTTATAACAGCTAATAAACAGTATTTTAACACCAACTGGGGATTAAATGACATCTATAACGTAAGCAAAGATAAATTCAGATATGTCAGTATTAAATAATATAGTGTGCTTTGTTTATTACTATAAAATAATATAGTGGGGTTTGTTTATTACTATAAAATAATATAGTGGGGTTTGTTTATTACTACAAAATAATATAGTGGGCTTTGTTTATTACTCTAAAATAATATAGTTGGCTTTGTTTATTACTATAAAATAATATAGTGGGCTTTGTTTATTACTCTAAAATAATATAGTTGGCTTTGTTTATTACTATAAAATAATATAGTTGGCTTTGTTTATTACTATAAAATAATATAGTGTGCTTTGTTTATTACCATAAAATAATATAGTGGGCTTTGTTTATTACTATAAAATAATATAGTGGGCTTTGTTTATTACTCTAAAATAATATAGTTGGCTTTGTTTATTACTATAAAATAATATAGTTGGATTTGTTTATTACTATAAAATAATATAGTGGGCTTTGTTTATTACTATAAAATAATATAGTGGGCTTTGTTTATTACTCTAAAATAATATAGTTGGCTTTGTTTATTACTATAAAATAATATAGTGGGCCTTTTTTTACTACCATAAACTTTTCTAGTTACCAAGGTGGATAAATTAAAAATATAAGGTAGTGTTGTGTAACAACAACAGAAACTTTAACTTCAGCTTTAGTTGCACTTCAAATTTAAAAAGTGACCTTCACTAACTGCTAATAATAATTGCAATCAATTAGCATACATATTATTTCAAACGTCTTCTACAATAACTTGTATTTTTTTAACTGTATATCTAAATTTTGTTTAATGGAATTATCTCACTGTAAGAAAGATTTTTTTGAAATTTGACTATGTTTATTTCACTACAATGTATTGGACGATATTTTCTTGTATAAATATATTCAAAATAGCCATTTAAATAAAAATAAATTCATTCTCAAGCTGATACATTAGAGATAAAAGAAAACAACTCCCATTACCAAAAAAATAAATAAAAATAACCATTCAAGACCAACCACCCCCCATTTAACAACGGGGCCCCAAAGGCACTGAGCAATTAGAAAAGAGAACAGATTTCTTTACAGCAGTAACAACAACAACTGCAACATCACTGTTGTAGGAGGGGGAGTTACTGACCCTACAGCCAATTAACTAAGATCGTGACAGGGAAAGAAGTCCAGGTCAGCTCATGCTAGGGTATCAATCTCGGAGGTGTTGTAAATCAGGGGGGGGCATAGCCCCGGAAACCGGACCGAGCCTCATCCTTCTTCTTCGTCTTCCTCTGCTAATTAATGACCTCCGGTCAGCGGCCGTTACGTCCGGATCCTACCTGCAACATTCCCAGAGTCTCTCGATGGAAGAACTCTTTCGTTAGCCCCATCGGTGGTCGCGTGGTCTAGGGAAGTGGTTCTCAACCTTTCCCATATTGTGGTCCCCCTGGAGTCAATGCTAGCTCACCGTGGACCCCAACATTTCTAGTACTCTACGTTGCCTATTCTATAATTATAAAAGAAATAAAAATTAGATATTGATTGAATTGTTTTAATGATTATGTGTAGTAAAAATAATAATATTTCACGTCTGGACTACATCAATCTTAGCCCAGTAGTGTAAATACTAGCCAGTACTAATGTACCGTTGTCTAAATGTACTAATAGTACTACATCCTTTCCATGGAGGGTATTTCCATGTCCCGATGAGATGAGGTGATGGTGATAGTGAGTATGAGGGTGTGGAACCAGTGGAAACGCCTACAACCAAACTTAAGTCTAGCTAACCAAACCGTGGTAATCGTTGGGGTGGTTCTCCTTTTGGTAAAAATACCCAAGTTATCAGCCAGTAATCGAGCCCAGTACCCCTAGGCTCGTAGTCTTGTGCACTGACGACTACACCCCGAGGCCAGCTATGTGTAACGAATAATGATACTTGACATGAATTCAACATTCACCTCATGTGGGAACTGGGGCTGTTTTTCAACAGTCAGATCGCTAATGTCGCTTTCAATGAAGGATTGTTTCAATCGTAGGTTTGGCTCTCCACTAAGTCCTTTTGTATTTAATAGAACTATTAAAACATTAACTTGTTTTTTTTTTATTTTACTTTTTTCTTGTTTCCTATTATAGATAGACACATGCTACCACATACTATTTTAATCTACATCCTGGCAGGAAGACTCCTACAGGACATTTTCATGACCAAGCTGAATAGCCAAAGTTGTAGAGGATTTATAAAAAAAAAATTAAAAAAATTACTCAAATATAAAAATAATAATTTTGTGACACTGTAGGACTATTTTTAGAATTATTTAAGAATGTATGGTTCTTGTTTTTAAAATTATATATTTAAAACTCGCTGAGTAAAACGTAAATTCATTGACATGGGGAATCTTAGCTTGACTGGCCGTGACGTCACAGATAGGCAACGTCCTTCAAGGTCAAACCACAAGACAATTCAATAAGTTGGTATCCTTCCATAGATGGTTCGCGTACCCAAGTTTGATAACCTCTAATCCAGGGCGTCGCTCAGGTCATAGACTGGCAGGTTGGAGTTCGAATACCAGCCGAGTGCACCGGGGGTTGCTTTCTTTGGTTTCCCATTCTCTCTCTGTGTAGATGAGGGTATATTTTCTTTACAATTCTATCCATCTCATCCGTAACCCGTTAGTGCACATTTAGCCACGGTAAAAAATAGCCCCCCTCTTAGATTAAAGGGGTCAATAGCACCTGCAAACATTGAATACAAAACATATCTCAGTAATATAATAATAGAATAGAACATATTTATTTTAAAGTTAGGAAAGTAGAAAAACATTTTCACGCTCGTTAATACTCAATCCAAACTAAAATTATTTCAAGAAACTCGTTGCGGTGACCGCACGGTCTAAAGCGCGACTCTTGTACTAGAGTAAGACTTCTCATATCGGGGATATTGAGGTTCGAATCTCGGTCGGATGTACTGAGGGTGGTTTTTCCTGTATGGTTTTTTCCACTCTCCTTCCAAGCAAATGCAAGAACACTTCCTAAACATATAACCTCCCTCATCCTTAAAACCATGAGCATAGCTAGTATATAAGCGTATAGCCCGACAACGTGCTTGTATATATACACAAAAGATCTAGTTCCTGTGTATACTACCAGATATATTGGGTGACTCTACTCTAAAAGATAAGATGGAGGTCAGGTTACGTAGACATATTTTTAGGCTTCTAATACCTAACTTCCTAGAAGTCATAGCTAGTAACGTACCTAGGCTGTTGGTTTCTCTAAATGGGTTTAGTTTCCATATCAGCCGGTTAACAAATAGTAAAACATTCATCGTGTAAGGTCAGTGACAAAGTAAAACGTTAGTGGGATATTTCCTCTTGTTCTTTGAACACTTTTTTTTTCGTTAGTTGGTTGGAATGATCAGACGTGACGTCAGATGAGAGCCCGAGCTGGGAATTGGTAGGAAAACATACTAGGCTTGTAAACACCTTACAAAGAGACCGTGCGGTAGGAGGGGAGGGGGGGCTGTAACGGGCGATCGTTCCGCGGGCGGTGCTAGGTACCCCTCTGGGGTCGTTTAAAGTCACCACCTAGCCCCCCGGAAACATTACAACCAGCCGCAAGTGGAGAAGGAGAACCGTCAGGACTGAACAGAACCTCGGAGATATTTTGAGTCGACGCGCGTTACTGAGGGGCTCACGCGAGAATGAACAGATAGTTTCCCAGGCCGAGCTATTCTGTGTCACTGAGGGACTCGCGCTAGAATGAACAGATAGTTTCCTAGGCAGAGCTATTCTGTGTTGCTGAGAGACTCACGTGAGAATGAACAGATAGTTTCCCAGGCCAAGATATTCTGTGTCGCTAAGGGACTCACATGAGAATGAACAGATGGTTTCCCTAGGCTGAGCTATTCTGTGTTACTGAGGGACTCACGTGAGAATGAACAGATAGTTTCCTAGACCAAGATATTCTGTGTCGCTAAGGGACTCACATGATAATGAACAGATGGTTTCCTAGGCTGAGCTATTCTGTGTTACTGAGGGACTCACGTGAGAATGAACAGATAGTTTCCCAGGCCAAGATATTCTGTGTCGCTAAGGGACTCACATGAGAATGAACAGATGTTTTTCCAGGCCGAGCTATTTTGTGTTGCTGAGGGACTCACGGGAGAATGAACAGATCATCCCCCCTCCCCGTACCGTTCCCACATTCCTAGCTGTACACATAATTTACATGAGGAGGTAGAATTGAGAGGAAAAGTACCCGCATTTGTGTGGAGGAAGATGGTAGGTAAAACTGCATCAGTACACTGAGCCAGGATTTGTGCCCCAACATTCCCTCCGGGTGGGGATTGGAAAGCAATACTTCCTCTTCTCCATGGACGAATTATGATGCATTTAATCTTAGCTACCCTCCTCATTCATGAGCATGAACATTAATAAACAATAGTTGAACTAACTCATGACTTACAAGCAGGCTTAACCTAAGATTAAAACATTTGATCACCGCACCGCCTCTAGTTCCAAGTATTCTTTTATTCGTCTGTCCGACCCGAGAAATAGGGAAGAATCAAATACCAGAGAGTGCGGCGTCAGCTCTAGAATTAATTTAGTTTGTAAGTCGTGTATTGATATGATCAGTTGGTTCAGAAAATGCACATTTAATTTAACAAAAAATATATTTACATTAGAACTTTTTTAATTCTAAGTTCAAGGGATATATAAAAAAATGTCGAAATATCCTAAATTCAAATTAACCGTTTTTATGATTTTTTTTTACGCAGCTGGTACACAATAAGTCAAAAACCTAAAAATAAGCGAAATACAACTAGACACACATTTTATATATGTTATAGAAACACACACACATAACATATACATTCGTGAAAAAACAAGAACAATTTAAAAACTAAATATAAGAACGAGGAAAAAAAATTAACGTATAAAAATGGCAGACTTCAATTAAATCTGTCACGTGATCACATGGTTACACATAAGTTGGGAGCACCGAGCTACCACGTCCCCTATTCTAGGCAACCCGCTCGCCGCCGGTGTAGAATTCCCTGCTTTATCTTTCACTGTGTGTCAATAACCAACTTTATTTGAGATTGATGGCATTAAGTGTGATTTAATAAAGATCGTTAAGTTTAGTTTGAGATGAGTACAAACTCTAAAAAAAAAAATAACTATAGATAGGATACGTATAACCAGAACAGTTAGTAAGTATGACGCAGGGCTAAAAAAATGGATCGGCTTCGAATTATTCTAAAATTATAATTAAATGTAATTTTTTAACGATAGTTTTTCATAAGAATTTTATGGGAAATAATAGTGGGTTTGAACTGTCCAGTTTTTCGAACTAACCAATGTTTGATTATCCAGAGCCTACTGTATAGTATTTGCTCAGCAGATGAAGGTATTATCCAGAGCCTACTATAAAGTATTTTGTCAGCATATGAAGGTATTATCCAGAGCCTACTATAAAGTATTTTGTCAGCAGATGAAGGTATTATCAAGAGCCTACTATAAAGTATTTTGTCAGCATATGAAGGTATTATCCAGAGCCTACTGTATAGTATTTGCTCAGCAGATGAAGGTATTATCCAGAGCCTACTGTATAGTATTTGGTCAGCAGATGAAGGTATTATCCAGAGCCTACTGTATAGTATTTGCTCAGCAGATGAGGGTATTATCCAGAGCCTACTATAAAGTATTTTGTCAGCATATGAAGGTATTATCTAGAGCCTACTATAAAGTATTTTGTCAGAAGATGAAGGTATTATCCAGAGCCTACTATAAAGTATTTTGTCAGCATATGAAGGTATTATCCAGAGCCTACTGTATAGTATTTGGTCAGCAGATGAAGGTATTATCCAGAGCCTACTGTATAGTATTTGCTCAGCAGATGAAGGTATTATCCAGAGCCTACTATAAAGTATTTTGTCAGCATATGAAGGTATTATCCAGAGCCTACTGTATAGTATTTGCTCAACAGATGAAAGTATTATCCAGAGCCTACTATAAAGTATGTTGTCAGCAGATGAAGGTATTATCCAGAACCTACTATAAAGTATTTTGTCAGCATATGAAGGTATTATCTAGAGCCTACTGTATAGTATTTGCTCAGCAGATGAAGGTATTATCCAGAGCCTACTATAAAGTATTTTGTCAGCAGATGAAGGTATTATCCAGGGCCTACTATATAGTATTTTGTCAACAGATGAGGGTATTATCCAGAGCCTACTATATAGTATTTGGTCAACAGATGATAGTATCACCTGTGGGCAGGTTCGTCTGGATATTCAACGTTGCTCGGCGACCAGTGAAAATCTCTAATTTTACCTTCGTTTTTTTTACCAAAATAAACATGAATACAAAAAATAACCCCCATCCCCTTCCACCCCTGATTTGTTCCAGCGTGACAAACAATTTCCTTCTAAAAAACCTGCGAACACAAAGGACACTAATGAAATGAGCGTTAGAGGCAACGAAAAACACGACAAAACCGCGGCTACATTTTAATTTCTACCCTGTTCCCCACCTCCCCCCCCCCCGTCAAGCCGCATGTGTGATTGTGTTACTTCCCCCCTACACCCCCCTGGCCCCCTACACATGTGGACGCACCACTAAACAATACAGCGGTCAGCACTCAGGTTTGAGTGACGGCTGAATTGTACCAACACATGTTACCGCGGCTCCGGCACTATCTCATGACGTTTTCAAGTGGCTGCTGAGGTTAAATAGGGGGTGAGAGGGGTGAGAGGGGGTGAATCCGGTCCACGAGTGACCAATACAAAGTTAGCACTAAGTGTTGAAGATGTCGACAGCCACAGGATCAAAGTCACTTATCTACAAAGTTACTAAACTTTTGTTTATTCATCTTGGACTCCAGGATGTTAAAACTCAGCATTTCTCAGACAGAGGATTGTATTATTCTTTTCACAGCGTCTTACTACCCGTTCGCGCTGTACGCGTAAATTAATTACGTTAATGGAATAGGGATGCGGGAGATAGCAATTTAATTGGGGGGGGGGAACCCGTATTTGCGTGGATGGAGAGTGAAAAACCCTTCAAGGAAAACCACCCTCATTATACCCGACCGAGATTCGAAACTCGATCCTCCCTTCTTTGCACAGTCTAGTCTACTGCGAGATTAGCGCCTTAGACCGCGTGGCCACCAAAGCTGGTGTTTACTCATCCTGTGCACGTAGATTAATAGTGTGAACTGAGTACAGACCGAGTGAAGACATAGCAACAAAAGAGCTCCTGATGGCCATGAGAATCTGAACCCAACTACATCACAGGATAAATACAACAACTAGACCCCAGAAGTTAAATTATCACTTACATACAAAGAAACAAACACAGTCTAATATTGATACGTTTTCAATCCTCGTCATTAATCGAACCAAGAACCCTCAGATCAAAGCGTGGGGGCTGTTTCCAGCACCCCTTGGTGTTGGAGACCAATGGACAAAACTTTCTATAAGAATTTCTGAGGGTTTATTTCAAACATTTCTTGGAGAGAGGATGAGAAAACTCAGGTTTAGAGTCCCCTGGGACAAAGACAGGTGCGCTAACCCTACACCCAGACTTGCCAGTGATAGATATAGCTCAGTTAGGTCACCGTGTCTCCCTATATAGAGAACAACCCCCAACCCCTAACAACTACCCCCTGATGTTAAGTTACAGCGACACGGGACAACAATTTGCTGGAGGCTCTTAGAGGGATGTTGGCTTTAATACTGGATGTTACTTACCGAGGGGAGGAGGGGAGGGTTCATCAACAGGGGGGAGGGGTGAAAATAGATTCGTCGATATGGGTGCAGGCTCACTAGGAGGTGGGTTCGATCCTCTGGCGTGGTATGTTACAAGAATGGGCCTGTCACTCTTGCCTTCCATTTGAGGGGGAGTTGAACAGGAGATTCGACCTTTAGTGACGTCACCAGGCAGGGGCACCAACTCGTCGGGTCGGATACCAACCTAAACAAACATTCATACTTTCTGATACAGTCCAGCAGACGTTGGGGACAACTACTCAAAAATATGCTCAACAAATTACCCCTTGGTAAGTTTTTCTTAGAAAAACAAACACTATTTTGATAACTATATGATACACTCTACAGATATACATTTTCATTTTTATAGACTTTTTGAGAAATTTATAATTAAAAAGCCATTAATAAACTAATTTAATTGATAATAAAATTATTTTTTAAATAAGCCTCCAAGTATGACAATATATCTTAATATCAAGTGTGAATAAAATCCATCAAAACGTTTAGGCCCAGGGACAGACATACAGACACAGAGACAGACATACAGACACAGATACAGACAAACACAGAGACAGACATACAGAGACAGACAAACAAACACACAGACAGAGAGACAGAATTGTGACATGTAAGATTCCAACACACATAATATCGAGGCGGAACAATTTTACGATTACAATACTTTCTATATAATATTTAAAATATCTCCATTTGCCCGAAAAAGGCTGTATCTATATTTATAAACATTTATTTTGATGACAAAACTGAGACATTTTGCAAGAAACATCCTTAAAAATGAAATAGTTTGTCATTTAAAACAAAATTTTTTGAAAACGTGTACCTTCCTTTACGACGTGAGCCATATTTTAACAATAACAAACCACTTCTTGGAAATCCCTGGATTTGTAGACGTTTGCGACGCGTCCCAGTCCCTGTTTTTTTATAACATCGTGAGCCCTGTCTTAGTATCGTCAATACATTTACCAACCAACGTAAATTACATACAGAGCATTTACTATAGGAGTAAATGTTTATATTTAAAAAACATTGGTTGGACAAAAATCAAGAGGTTGCATTTGGAAGAAACTGTCGTTTTAGGAAATTGCGGCTTCTCATTTAAATTATAATTTTTTATAAATTTGAAATTTTTGGTAATATTTTCGGTATACAGGTCATATATTTGTTGTTTTTTTTAATGTTGGAAGTAAATAGGTTTGTTAGAAATACGGGTGTCAATGTAAGAAAAAAATTATTTAGTTTTATTTATTTATTTAAGGTGAATTTTCTGAACCGACGGTTTATATCAGGACACAATAATTTCTATGAGCGATAGCAAAAGGTCCTTCCAATTTTTCTGGTAAAGGTATTTCCACGTACCTTCCAGGGTTCTCTTACACGACACAATCGACTTGGGACCAACGGCTTTCCTTCCCTTCCGAAGGAAGTTGTGCAACGGATATTTATCACTAAAGAAAAATCCATTGACCCCTGATGGGTTTGAACCCACGAACATCGGGTCCTGAGGCGAGCCCCTCTACCCCAAGACCACCAAGGTCAACAAGGAAATTATTGTTTCATATTATAAACATATGTATAAATATATGTAATTTATATAACTTATGTTTTCTCTGATCACAAGTAATGATAATAATAATAATAGTAATAATAATACTTAGCACCACGTCTTACTATCCGTTCGGGTTACACGTTTACTAATGGGTTAGGAATTGGGAAGGTTGAATATAGAGGAAGTGAATCCACATTTGCTTGGAGGGATAGTGGAAAACCATTTAGGAACCCCCCACCTCCAGTTCAGCCAAGCGAGATTCGAACCTCAATATCCCCACCCACGACAGTATAGCTCAACACGAAACTAGAGCGGGTGATCATAGGTTCTCGTCCCTCGGGTCTATAATATTTTCAGTTACATTTCCCAACTCACTATATGAAGAGCAATATCGCCTTGAGTGACGTCATAAAAGGCAAGGTGTAAGAGAGAAAAGGAGCAGGAAGGCAAGGAATGCAACTGATGGATGAACTCAAACAAGGACAGAAGATGAAGGAAACTGCTGATAGGACGTGATGGAGAACTCAATTCTGACAAGACAACGGACCTGTCGAAAGACAGAACAAATAATAATTATATTTTATAATCGAAAGGATTAATTCATGACCATTTGTGGGTTTTTTTAAAAAAAGAATAATCACTAAAACTCTTTAATTGATCCCGTTTCCCCGTTATCAAACACCGCAAACAGAACATAGCTTTGCGCCAGGCCATACCCACACCACATAACATGCAGTTGGCGCATATATGTCAACAATGATCCAATCAAGAGTCGAAACGTGGGGGGAGGGGGGGAGAGATGGTTTGATGGATGCAAACACATTATGCCGCGCCAATTACACCGGATCACTGTACGTAATGTAACAAAGTTAGCGCGACCAAAATGTCAAAAGCCTCCACCTCACCCCCCTCACCGTCTCTCCTGGAGCGGGTAAACAAATCATGCGTGGGCGTGTGCGGGCTTGATGACGGCTCATGCGAGACTTACACACAAACAAACAAACGAACAAACTACCGGTTAAATGCAGGGCCCGGGATTGTGACGGCGCGGCGGGGAAAGAATTGTAATAAAAAGGTGCGTTTCGATTGGGACCGTCCTGGAGAAGGGAACATTTGGTTTTCATATAAAATAGTTTCCGCCCTATTTAGGAACGTTTATGAATGAGAACAAGGCAAGGTTCATCTATGTGTGCACATTAATCAGTCTCTTCAGTACCCGTCCGGGGTGTAGGTAGATGAACTAATTACACCAATGTGTTGACGATGGGTAAGGTTGAATTTGAGAGGAAATGTTCCTGTATTTGCGTGGAGAGAGACTGTAAAAACATTTAAGGAATAAACACCCACATTACACACGACCGGAATTCCAACCCCGACCTCCCTGTCATTAGCAGTTTAGTCTACAGCGAGAGTGACGCCTTAGACCATGCGGCCACCGAGGTGATAAATTCCTCACCATTGAACTGTGACGTATTTAAAGATCAATTTGGTTAGGAATGTAACATTTATGACGTTAATAAATGTCACTGAAATGTTTCAATATATTCATACTTCAAGTCATGTGATCTGCAGATGTCACTTTTGATAGATTTTATAAAATAACAATATTATAGTAATATGTTTGTATATTCTGAACATTTATTCATACGAGAATCTCACTATAGAGGTCGGGATTATATTATATTATAGCCTGAAGTATGTTTCAGTCTCAAAGTGGTAGATCATTCTCTCTCTCTTTCTCTCTCTCTCTTTCTCTCTCTCTCTCTCTCCTCTCTCTCTCTCTCTCTCTCTCTCTCTCCAGGTGAATGTGGCTTCAATTAAATAAGATTATAAATTTTTATCACACTTATTTTTGACAGTATATTTGAATTTTGCTAATGCTACCACATCAACCCTAAATCATACTAATTATATATAATAATATATTATTCATTTTTAAAATACTTTCTATAAGAATTTAACTCTTGTAAAATGACGGGGCTTATTTTAAAAGTAAGAAGTATTTATCTATACAGTTTTTACTAAAAAAAATTTTTGGAAACAATAAATGAAATATTGTTTCAATAAAAACTTTTAGTTTAATTCTCTACATTTTGTCATATGATCAGTTGTAAAAGTCCACTATACTCATGACAGAGATTCAACAACTGTTGATATTACCAAGTGTAGAAAATTAAAATAAACGTGGCTATTGGAACGATATTTTTTTATTTTTGTCAAAAGTATCTTTTTTTTTACATAAATTGCCGAAATAACGAACATACCTCGCGTTTCATTTACACTCCATCTTTAAGAGGTTTAAAGTCTTAAATAGACTTAAAAGATTGTTTTTTTTCCATCCATCTCAATTTTTTACGGAGCAGTCAGACAGTTACCGGGCGTGTTTATGGATCCCACTGTCCAACTACTCCAAGTATTACAAAATGGCAATAATTAAATTAGGCAGTACCCAACCGTTTTGTAGCTATATTATAATCAAAACAGTGAAAGAGTAACGAAATTACCAGACCTATTTTGCCCCACCCCTCGTTATCTGTGCCAGAGTGGACCAGCCCCCACCCTCCACGCCCCACCCCTACCCCTCCACCGATGGAACTTTTGCACTACATGGTAGATTGAAATTAAAAAAAAAATAATTTGGTGATTTACACGAAAAACCAGACGTTTATATTTTAAGGAGAACCTATTTTAACGTTTACTGTACAATCCGTTCACCCTGAAAGATAGTAATCTAACCTTTACTGATTACACTATGACCCCAGGTTATAACCTACATCATAGTGTAATAATTCAAGGTAAGCTTGCTATCTTTCAGTATAAACGAAGGGTACATGGGAGAAAGTTTTTTACACTCATCACTGTTTCCAATCCTTTGCCCGGGTCAGTTTTTTATACTCATCACTGTTTCCAGCCCATTGCCCGGGTCAGTTTTTTACACTCATCACTGTTTCCAGCCCGTTGCCCGGGTCAGTTTTTTACACGCATCATAGGGTGACCTGATGGTCTAGGGGTAAGGTGTCAGACTTCTGTGCTGGGGGTCCGGGGTTCAATCCTCGGTATCGGCACAGATTTATCTGATTACTAAACCCTTCCTTCACCTCTGACAAGACGTGTATTAATCACAACTTGTGAATGTGAGGAATGCCAGGCCTCCACCGTGGTTCGGATTCCACGTTAAGCTGAAGGTCCTCCATTTCATCTCACAATCACCCTACCATTACACATTAGCCCAAGTGCGAACAACCCGAACGGGTAGTAATACGCGATACTACTACTAATAATAATACTAATAAAAATAATATTAGTCACAAGAAATCATTTAGTCATTAATTAATAAAATAACTCAATTTCAATACAATTTTACCAACAACCACTATTTTCAGCCATGCCAGTAACTGAACCTGGGACATTTGATTCTATAGATAGATGTACTATTGAATGAAATATGTATCGGGCAATTTATGATTTTAATTAATTTGGCTGGGTCTCCAATAAATACGTGATAAATATGTGAATGTGTTATTTTTACTAATCAGCCCTGTAATTTTTCATAATTAAGATAATTAAATTTATGATAGCCCTAATAAAGATACACAAACAATTGGTGTGCTTTTTTTCTACTGAATATTATAAACTATAGTCCAGTTTTCATAGGAAGAATCTTATCTGACAGCTAGAACAAATACTGCTTTCATGTACTCATACGTCAAGTCATGTGACCTGCATATGTCCCTTTTGATAGATATTACCATTATTATAAAAATAACAATGTTAATATAGTAAAATGTTGGCTGCAAAAAAAATTATATTTTATAAAATATTCTTCTTATTAAAAATTGACCTATATCTACACTTCTGTGTGATATTAAATTTTTAACCAAAATAGTATTTAAGAAAATATCTCAAAGTTAACGTCGACTAAAGTTACCCTCTTCTTATACTCAAAAAGTATAGCCATTTTAAATATAGATCTTGTCTATAATAATGATACGTTCTTTAAAAAAACCCACTGACCTCCCCCTTTAAACTAACTAGCTGTGTATTTCCGCTCAAATTAGCCCCCCCCCCCCCCTTTTCCACAAGCACCAAAACACGGGTCCCACGGCCAATAACGACCCGTTAATAAACTTACTACTAATCCGCTACTATCTAAAGATTGGATATAGCGCTGCCTGCATCATTGTTCATATTTCCCTGCAGTAAGTAAGGGTAGCTTAATCCGATAAGATGGGTCTGTCTGTCTGTCTGTCTTCCTCTTTATTCTGCTCTCCCCCTCCCCCATATGTTCATTATTTAGGTAGTTACACGGCCCACTGTCTATCTGTCTTCCTGCCATCGAACATCACTCATATCGCATCATACGAGCCACTGCACTAAGAACATTGAGGGGGAGGGGGGATATGTCATACTCTCATTTTACTATGAATACTTACCGCTTCGGTGGCCGCATTGTCTAAGGCGTTATTATCGTTAAATAATAGACTGCCAATGATGGGGAGATCGGGGTTCAAATCCCAGTTGGATGTACTTAGGGTGGTTTTTCCTGAATGGTTTTCCAAACTCCCTCCAATCAAATACTGACACACTTCCTCTTATTTCAACCTTCTTCACCCATAGCACACTAGCGTAATTAGTACTTATGTGTACAGCCCAAACGGGTCGTAATAAACGGTGTTAAAATATATATTTTTTTAAATTTTGATTAATTTTGTATTTGTGTATTTTAAAAAAACGCCCTTTATTATAATCATACTCTATTTACATGAAAACATTTTGATCACTTTTAGTAAGGAGTTATATTCATTTTGTCACTAAATGAAATATGCTAAAATAAGGACCCGGTCTTTGATAACCTAAAAACTATCAAAATATGATCCATTGAATAACTTAAACATTGTAAAAGATACCTTCAAATTTACAAAAATATTACCTAAATATATGGACTAAAACTCGTAATGAACGCACACGATTGACTCAAACACGGACTTCATAAATGGGAATCAAAACAATATATAAATATGAAATGAAACACCTGTAACAACTAAACTCTTTCATTCTGTTAAATATAACAGTGATCTCAGAAGTAACAGCTATTCCCTTCAAACGCAACCCTCTCCACCTAGGTTGAAATGTCTCTGAAATGTGTATTTTACAAGTAAAGAGAATACAAAGTTAGTTTCTTGCATTATCCTCTCGTTCCAACAAATGTGGGAAGAAGAAAAAAATGTTTGATTATTCATGCATTTATATAATATCGAGATTTTTTTCTAAAAACTTAATGTAACGTAAACGCCTTTAAATGAATAAAAAAAATGAACCAGACCAGGAAAATATAGGACAAAAATTATTAAAACTAAAATCTCAAAATACAGAAAATTTATCAAAGAATTTCTTATAATACAACCAGAGGATAATGAAAAGAGTTTTTGATACTTATAATCATTGTCTGTGATGAAAAAAAAAGATTACACGTTAACACAATCTGAGCTCTGGTTTTAATAACACTTGTATTGTGTGCTCTTAGAGATGCGGGGTAAAACTGTATTTGTAAACAATCAGTCTGATAAAACAATTAGTCCAGATCTTGACGGGATGTCACGGAATTTTATAAACCTTTCTTTCCTTCTGTCATGGCTTGGTCTATCTTACTATTAGGGCTTTATAAACCTTTCTTTCCTTCTGTCATGGCTTGGTTTATCTTACTATTAGGACTTTATGGACCTTTCTTTCCTTCTGTCATGGCTTGGTTTATCTTACTATTAGGACTTTATGAACCTTTCTTTCCTTCTGTCATGGCTTGGTTTATCTTACTATTAGGGCATTATAGACCTTTCTTTCCTTCTGTCATGGCTTGGTTTATCTTACTATTAGGGCTTTATAAACCTTTCTTTCCTTCTGTCATGGCTTGGTCTATCTTACTATTAGGACTTTATGGACCTTTCTTTCCTTCTGTCATGGCTTGGTCTATCTTACTATTAGGGCTTTATGAACCTTTCTTTCCTTCTGTCATGGCTTGGTCTATCTTACTATTAGGGCTTTATGAACCTTTCTTTCCTTCTGTCATGGCTTGGTTTATCTTACTATTAGGGCTTTATGGACCTTTCTTTCCTTCTGTCATGGCTTGGTTTATCTTACTATTAGGGCTTTATAGACCTTCTTTCCTTCTGTCATGGCTTGGTTTATCTTACTATTAGGGCTTTATAAACCTTTCTTTCCTTCTGTCATGGCTTGGTCTATCTTACTATTAGGGCTTTATGAACCTTTAGACCAAACGTTTGTACTTGACAAGATAACAGGTATTGTTTATGAAGGTCTGGAAGGGGTACGTTGTTTAGAGGTCTAGAGGGGTACACTACTGGCGACTGTGCTAAGCTTCTACCGGTACCACCAAAGGTTGAATGATAACGGAAAATGTCCTGTGTTCGATCCACTTCCTACGCAGATATTTTATTGCATTGTGTGTAACATTGAGGACTAGATCCTGAGAGTGCAAATAATGTGATAATAACCTTCCTCCCCCTTCTCCCCCCCCACAAGGTTCCTGTCACTTCCATCAAGGTTGACTCAGAGCTGTCTATCAGTAGGCTAGTTACTATCAGTCATAACGCATTAATCTACCCCCCTCTCCTTCAACGTACCCCCTTGAAGAAATCTCCCTAGGGAGGATCTACCCATCATGCACCACAAGAACCACCCCCCCCCCTCTTTCTCCTAAAGTACGGGCAGGTCCCAACGGAGCACCCTCTCCCCTTCCCCTGCTCTTGGTGGTTCATTTAATAACACGGCACAGTTACTCATCAACCCCCTCACCCCTCACTCTCACTCTACATCCCTCCTCTCTTTTCAAAACTGGGTTTCTTCCCCCCACACCCTCTATCTACCGCTTACTTCCCATCCCTATATGGCGACATTGTATTCATGTTTGCTCGTTATTATGAACAAGGATGGTTTGGAGGTTGGAGAGTGCTATAGTTCACCCCTGAAAGCGTGTGGGGAAGAGAAATGGAATATTTTCAAAACTTTGTCCTGATATAGATTCGAATTCTGGACCTTTGGTTTACTAGCCTATGGTACAGCTGTTCATTCCAATGACTGTCAGATGTTACAGGTGTTCATCCAGGGGATTGTCAGATGTTACAGCTGTTCACTCAGATAGATGATACCCGTTACAGATGTTCATTCCAATGACTGTCAGATGTTACAGGTGTTCATCCAGGGATTGTCAGATGTTACAGCTGTTCACTCAGATAGATGAAACCCATTACAGATGTTCATTCAGACAGATGATATATGTTACAGCTGTCCCGTAGAGTAATGGGAATGTGTTAGTGCAGATATATAAATGACACGTCGTAAAGCACCTCTTATTGCACCCAACCAATATTAAAACCTCGACTTCTTTGTCATCAGCAACCAAGTAAATTGCATTCCTAATGTCTTAGATCGTGTGACCACTGTTGTTGGTAAGTGTATCAGTAAAACCTTAGTCTGTCCACAGTTCGTGTTGTTCATTCTCGCAGGATGGTCGCAGTAGATTGCAGGCAAGATGTTAATGAGTTAAGTCAACATCCACGCCCTTCTCATTGCACCATTTCAATATGTTCATTCATGAGCTGTTAGTGAACATATGACTCTACATCCACTGTTAGTGAACATAGGACTCTACATCCACTGTTATAATAGTATTGTGTTGATTTCTTTATTTCACCCACACGACACCTTTCAATAATATGTTTACAAATAATTGTCATGTATTTCAAACCTATCTAGAAGTGTAGTGAGTGCTTTGTACCTCACTTTTTTAAAACGAGTGAGATTTGATCAAAATAACCCACTTCATTGGACGCATGGTCTAAGGCTCCTTTGTCGCAATAGCCTGTACTACCGATGACGGGGAGATCGGGCTTCAAATCCAGGTTAGGTGTTGAATGAGGATGTTTTATCCTTAACGGTTTGCCACTCTCCTTCCACGCCAATGCGGGTACACACCTTTAAATTCATCCCTACTCATCCTTAAGCCTTAGTATAAATAGTATGTCAGCGTATAACCCGAACGGGAAGTAAGTCGTGGTGATAAAAAAATGATAGAGCCGTTATAAAGATAATGTTGCTTCGAATAAATTACCTTGAATTTTATGTTTCTCTGTTCATATCCATCGCGCAACCAAAATATGATGAAAATATTATTTACAAAACATAATTTAAATAAAATAATTTTCCAAGCAACTTTGGTAGAAGTGCAAATACTTCGATATAGATGTTTACATTTACAAATAAATGGATGGACATAAAAACCGACATATAGATACAAAAATATAGATGTACCTACACAGATTCAGACAAGGGCTACAAACATATTGGTCTAAATACTTATAAAACCACAAACATAGAGACATTCATACCAACAGACATATCAACAATAATTATAGAGACAGAAATACAAACAAAACATGATGAAGAAATGCCAAAAACGATTTTTAGAAATTAGAGATCCGTAAAAAGTAAAAACTCTTTTTAGGAATTAGAGACACATAAAAAGTGCATTTAGTAAAAACCAATAAACCGATTTATTTTAAATATCCCTCTAATGTTAAGATAACTCAAGGCCTAGGTATGGGAGAGCATTACATATTGGGGTTTAAATATAGCCATGCTTTGTCCAAGATATATTTTTGTTATTATAATAAGTCATTTGACAAGTGTGTAAACGTTCCCATGTCTATCAAATTAATTGGGAATCCCCCCCACCTGGCGGGACAGAGTATAACCGGGGAACAAGGAATTAAGTGGAATGCTGTGTCTGCCTCATAAACAAACCAAACAACCCCGACTCACTGATGCATGTGCATCGGTCGACATTGAATAGGATGATTTGCGGTCCCTTGCCACCCAGGTTTTAACACAGGTGGAATATTTATGGCCTATCTAAAAATAGGTCGTAGACAACCGGCATTTAATGTATCGTGACGGTAGATATTTTAAAATGGGAATTTAAACTGATCCACATGTGGAATCCCTAAGGTCATTTATTTGTTTGAAAAAAAAAAGAAACACGCCAAAATATGAGGCAGGTGGTTATTTGATGGTAGATCAATTTGTAATCCGATTGATGACGTTGGAAGTGGAGTAAAATGAGGGTAATCAATATTTAGTTTAACCAGTGGAGGAAGTTGTAATTAAAAGGGATTTCCTTCATGCCCCAAAGTACCTGGATCTATATCACAAATAGATAAGGTTTTAATACTCGTTAGAAAATTCTACATTTAAAAATAAATCAAGTCAACCATCATCAGAGGGTGGTCAACACAAAATACTAGGGTTGCACTAGGCTTCGAAATGTCGAAGTTGAAGCTATAGATTCCTTAACTTCCTCAACTTTAACAGCTACAATAACGTTCACATCTTGGAAATATTTCAAAGGAAGCAGGAAACTTGTATATATTATAAACGTATTTGAAATATCTCACTAAAATTACATATTTCAACATATAATCTTTTTTATAACAGGTGTTTTAGCACCGACTGGTGATTAAACGACGAATATAATGAAGGTAGAGAAAAATTCATATATGTCAGCATAAAATAATATAGTGAGCTTTGTTTATTACTATAAAATAATATAATGGGCTTTTTTATTACTATAAAATAATATAGTGGGCTTTGTTTATTACTATAAAATAATATAATGGGCTTTTTTATTACTATAAAAATAATATAGTAGGCTTTGTTTATTACTATAAGATAATATAGTGGGCTTTGTTTATTACTATAAAATAATATAATGGGCTTTTTTATTATTATAAAATAATATAGTGAGCTTTGTTTATTACTATAAAATATTATAGTGGGCTTTGTTTATTATTATAAAATAATATAGTGGGATTTGTTTATCACCATAAAATATATAGTGGCTTTGTTTATTATTATTAGATAATGTATGTTGCGCTTTGTTTATTACTATAAAATAATATAATGAGCATTATTTTTATTCTAAACCTTTCTTTTTACCAATATGCACTTAACGGACAGTTAAACATGTAAAAGTAGTGTTATTTGACAACAGCAAAAACCTCAACTTAGACTTCGCTTAGAATATTTCAGCTTCAATTTGACTTATTTTCGCATTTAAAAATGGTAATCTGCATATCCTTACAAAATAGCAACTTAAGCTATCCGTTTTAAAAGAACAAACAACTGATTACTAGCCCAATAATTATTAATAAAAACTTCACGATGTAGTAAAATTTGTTAACCCTCCAAATGCAAACAACAGAATATTAACCAAGCCTCCAATCTAACTCCTTGTTCAGAGGCGCGCACACAAATATACTCAGTGCATGTGCTCAGAATCGATCCCTGAACTAGCACCCAAGTCATACTCAGGTCCACCAACCTAAATAAAGTATTTATGTACCTAAACATGAGTTTTAGATACGAAGTTATATTTAATTAGTTTTTTCGATGCATGTAAGAAGGCCGTAGAATCAACACGGTAACACAAGTTTGCATCAGTGGCACCCCTCAGTTGCTTGAGATAGGGCGGGAAGGAGGGGGCGCGGGGTTTTAAGTCGCCCTTTACCGAGTGGTAGATTCCCTTCCTCCTCCCTATATTGACACTGAGTCACTCGTCCCTTGGGACCTACCAGCATCGTGATGGACCAATCCCCTAAACACTCATCTTTGTTTTAGTTTTCAATCGTGCCCGGCGAGTTAGACTACATAGGAATGCTTTCATGATGAACCGTTATGGTCGGATTGTGTCACTTACGATACAGGGATAGTACAAAGTGATACAAGTGATGTATCACTTCCATTACAAGGATAGAACAAAGTTATATATCACTTCCTATACAATAATATTACAAAGTGATATATCACTTCCTATACAAGGATATTACAAAGTGATATATCACTTCCAATACAAGGATAGAACAAAGTGATATATCACTTCCAATACAAGTATAGAACAAAGTGATACAAATGATGTATCACTTCCAATATAAGGATAGAACAAAGTGATATATCACTTCCAATACAAGGATAGAACAAAGTGGTACAAGTGATATATCACTTACTATACAGGGATAGAACAAAGTGATATATCACTTCCGATACAAGGATAGAACAAAGTGATATATCACTTACTATACAGGGATATTACAAAGTGATACAAGTGATATACAATTTCCAATACAAGGATAGAACAAAGTGATATATCACTTCCAATATAAGGATAGAACAAAGTGACACAATTTATATATCACTTACTATACAGGGATAGTACAAAAGATACAAGTGATATATATCACTTCCGATACAAGGAAATAACAAAGTGATACAAGTGATATATCACTTACAATACAGGGATAATACAAAGTGATACAAGTGATATATCACTTCTAAAACAGGTATAGTACAAAGTGATGCAAGTGGTATACGAGTTGCATGTTTCGGATCTTATTCGTCAAGTGTTGATGTTCTAGGTTAAGTTTTTTGAGCCACCACGTTGCGCTACTCATTTAGGCTACACGCATACGAACGAATGACGCTAGTGTTTTAGGGAAACTGATAGGAAGTGTTCCACATTTGCGTGGAGGTAGAGTGGAAAACTGTTTAGGAAAACCATTCTCAGTACACCCGACTGGGATTCAAACTCCAACCTTCCTGTCATGAGTTAGTTTTAATGTCTTAGTTGGGGATCCATCTATTTTTTATTAAGTGCACTTTGAGAATTTAAACTAAGTTAAATAAGAACCCTCCCTCTCTCTTATCAATTATATTTTGTGTTGCCTCCAAGTTACCACGAACTATAGTTAATTATATGTAACAAGTTTGTAAGCGAGGTATAAACTAATTAAAAATCCCCCACCCCTTTCTCCACCGCGAAATCTCGAACACGGAAGACGCCTATGACAACAACGACGCTTGAAGGCTTAATTGTATTGAGACGCCTTGAGAACTTCATAAAGCTGACAGTTCAACCTCCGTAAGACTCCGCATACACTAGTAGGAGATTAATTAGAGAACAAAAACCAGCCCTTGGTTAGATAGGGCAGCGAGAGTGGAAGGGGGGGGGGGATGACGTAAAGACAACCAGAGCCACCTGGGAACTGGTGATTGTACTAATCTGCAGACAGCGTCACCACCACAACCAATTTAATTACCGCTAGTTGCACTGGAGAAGGTATGAGGGGAGGGATGTTATTTGATTGACAGCCGTGAAGTACTAACAAGGCCACGATGGTCTCTTAGGACATGCATATTGTGACGTCATCGCGCTGGAGATGTGTTCGAGCTTGTGACGAGAAGTCAAGTTGAACGGCGATATAAGGAGTTGTTCAACTTGATTGCTGGCAATCCTTGATATGGTGTTTTTGAAAGGTTGGTAGGCCACAGACTGGCTGTGTGATTTAGGGTCATATACATAGCCAAGATTCGGGCGTCTGAAAATCCCTTATTCAATTTTAACTGCTTGAATATGTATTATAAATATCTAAAAAATAATAAAGATAAATAAACTTCAAAAGTTCGAGGTCAATGATCAAATATCCTTAACTTCGACTTCGACAGCAATTATAAGCGTCACATATTGGAAACATTTATAATAAGTAAGAAGAAAGCTTGCATACTCGTATATTATGAACATATTAGAGATATCTCACTAAATATTATGACATATTTCAATATATAATCATTTTTATAACAGCTACTAAACAGTATTTTAGTAAGGATTGGTGATTAAATGACATCTATAACGTAAGCAGAGATAAATTCAGGTATTATGTCAGCATAAAATAATATATGTTGGCTTTGTTTATTACTATAAAATAATATGGTGGGCTTTATTTATTACTAATAAATAATATGGTGGGATTTGTTTATTGCTATAAAATAATATGGTGGGCTTTATTTATTACTACTAAATAATATGGTGGGCTTTGTTTATTATTATAAAATAATATAGTGGGCTTTGTTTATTACTATAAAATAATATGGTGGGCTTTATTTATTACTACTAAATAATATGGTGGGCTTTGTTTATTATTATAAAATAATATAGTGGGCTTTGTTTATTGCTATAAAATAATACAATAGGGTTTGTTTATTCTCCACACCCATTTCTTTGCCAAGATGCAGTTAATTACTAATTAAAAATTACAAAAAAGGGCACTGTGACAACAGAAACCTTATCTTAAGACTTTCTTTGCATCATTCAAGCCTCACTTAGACTTTACTTCGCATTTAAAATATGACCTTCACACATCTCTAAAAAATAAAACTAATGATAAAATATAACCGTTGTTGGCCGCAATAAGCTACTTTATGTCTGTTATTTATAAAAGGCCCTTCCTATGAAAATTGGAGTGTATATACTGTTTGCTTGTTTATCTAATAATCAGAAACCTCTATGCTTCATGTTGTTTACATTCCTCTGTTTTCTGTCCCTACCAGTTCTTATCGAATTCATCTATCAGAAACCCCACAAGAAACAGGGGAAGGGGGCTATATATTTGTTTCATGAACCTCCCCTCCCCTATCCACCCCACCATCAGAACACAGCTCAAGGGAACAAAACATATGTATGTACTGTAAATTTGAATCAAATGTGATTTCTATTTTATGTTTGTTGTTTTCAAAAGATGTTGAAGCAACCTCCATGTTTCTTCTGCTGTGGTCTCGTCTTTTCGGGCAGCATATATGCTCCCAGAGGGTAGGCTTCTCTGTATACAACACCCCCTACCCTTCCCCCACCCCGTAGATATGGGAGTATACTCACGTCCAAACGAATGTGATACCTTCATAAGAGTTGAATTATTTTCGTGGGATGGTGCATGGATCAGTATTTTTGTTGTATTTAATATTTATAGTGATTAACAAAGAGCTTTTCAATATTTTAACAAAATTTGACAAAACAGTCTGAGTTTTAGAAATAATATAGTTTTTATAATTTCATAAAATACACAAATAATCCTAGATAATAGTAATCAAGAATTTGAGATATATTTATTAAATACTCCTTGTGTACAACAAACATTTGGAATCATTTTATGGTTCCCTTGCAAGATAAAAATACATATCAGTTAATTAAATAAACACATGCTACTTGTCTTAGTTTTGATTGGTTATTCAACAAGTGTGCCGTGCACGTCACGATTTGATAGCTGAAGTACACGACACTCACCACCAATATGGCTATATGCCCGTATGACGTCACTGGCGTAGAGTGTCAGGGGTTCATTCCTCTGGACGGGCAGTCGGATTTCTAAGTTTGAATGGAACAATTCTTTATGCAAATGATAGTGTTGTGTATAGAAGTATGTGTAATATATTACTGATTTATGTTTTAATTTATCAATAAATATTAGGGTGGATGATTTAATAACAATGTCTTCTTTGAGTGATTTAAAAGAACCCGGTCCCCTAGGCATAAAATGCTCTCCAGCAGTTGTTCACTTTATTATTTGTCTTTTAAAAATTAGACAAAATGACAAATCAAAAGGAGTTAGTGACCAATAGCAATTTAGATAGAAGAATTTTTTTAAAAGTATTTTGTTACAAATCGTTTTTAACAGTGGTTTGACTAGTGACATAAACCAGTTTTTATGAAAATTGAAAAATGACACCTGGATACGGGAATCGAACCCGGGACCTTTGGCTTTCGATTCCCTTGTCCAGGTGTCATTTTTCAATTTTCTGAATATGATATCTAGATGGAGTGAGCATCTCTAAAAGCATAAATAATAGCTTTGGCTATTTGATTCATAAACCAATTAGTTATGCTTTTTGTGTACTTTTCTTGACACAAGAAAAGTTTTCTTTACTATACTCTCTGTGAACTCCGGACGAAAAGGCGATGCTCATAACTCATTAATTATAGTTGTTCAATTATTTGAGTGGTAGAGTGACATTCAACTGTGAAATATAGAGTTAATCAAAGGCAAACAATTCTGTCTATTTAAAGAATAAGCACATCATATAATCATATCGAGTTAAGAAAGACAAAAAAGAATACGTCAGCAAGTATTATTTTCCTTTCTTATTTAAAATAGATAAAAAAAATCAAAGCTCTACAACAAAATTCTAGAACAGTTATCTTAGTTATAAATCGATATAACCTTGCACTAAATATACCAAAATGTTTTAGGTACAATCTTATTAATTTTTCTGGCTCTCTTACAGGAAACTGTCTGTCCTATATAAGCTAACCTCACACTGTATCCAAGCAACTATAATAATATTATGAGAGCAAGGATTTTTTTCATACAACACTATCTAACGCGTTTTTTTAACTGTACACATTGATAAAATTTTACTAAATATATTATTATTGATAATTTTACAAGTTCAATACAGTAGCAACTAGCCAGTCCGGTTCTCAATGTTAAGTGCGTTTTAAAATAAACAACCCGGTACACATCCACTATAAAACATTTACTGAATTTATATTCTAATCCATTTGACGCTCTATTTTTACTTGTTCTTGCTTTGTAACCGATGTTCCGTTTCCAAAATAAAGTACTGTATAGTAAATATTTTTAAAATGTCTTTTTTGTTTAATTTTTATCGTCTCCCTATAATATTGATGTATTCCTATTTTTTATCTCAATCAGAAAATGGGTGAATTCTATTAAAACAAAGTTAAATGTTCTGGCAAAAAAAAAATTTAAATAGGCAAACCCATACTGAAAATTATTTACACTCGGACTCCGTAATATCCGGATTTTTTCGCTATCTGTCCCGGAATGCCGCCACTTTAGGCCGGATAATTGCAGATCTAGTGCATTGATAATATATATCGAGGGTTACAGCTACTGATCACGTGACTTGATCTATTAATCACGTGAGGGGGCTGGGTTGCTGGAGACATCACCTTGAGAACTATTACATTTGTACCCTTCATCTATTCTGTAAGGCTTATCTTGCTTGGTTCCACTATGGTGTAGCTTATAAGATAGGGTCATAGTGTAATCAGTCAAGGTAAGACTGGTTTATTTGTCACTGCTTTATTGGAACTTATTTAAATAGCTGGGTTTTATCCAAAAAATATAATTGATTATTTCTTAGAACGGAAAATGTTCTGTCTCCAACTGTAAGACAAGCGATATGCGCCTCGAGTGAGGCTGTCTGTGTAAGTCGCAGTGTGATAACTCCCCCCTCACCCCTTCTTACCCTGGTACATAATGTCCGGTGCTTCTTGTAGGGGATGTCTTGTTTGATGTCAGTCTAGGAGGGAGCTGACCACAGAGGGGACAGCCACACACAACTTATTTACAACTCCTGATAAGGACAGACGAGAGGTGCTGCGCCAGACCTTCGAGTCACGGTGTCTTGGTTCGATCCTTATAACTACTGGTTATTGAATTTGGATGAATCTGTGACCTTCTATCAAACCAAGCGCCTCCCCATCCTTTCGACCGCGTGGCTTTCCTTCTCTTCTTTTGATCTGCGTCTTACTACCCGTCCGAACCATAATAGTTTTAATCACGCTAGTGAGGTAGGAATTAAGATTTTAAAATGTACCCACATTTGCCTGAAGGTGGCACCCGCATTTGCTTGGAGGTAGTGCTAGAAAATATTTAGGAAAAACACACCCTATTCAAACCCGACCTTGATTGGAGCCTCAACCTCGCAAACAAGACCACGTGATCCTGAAATGTAGTCCACGTTCCCACCGTTGTGGGTTTCTTATCGTATTCTCCCTCAATAGTTTATACTCGGGTGAGATCAAATCTCATGAGGCTCTCATTTGACTAAACAGCCCTCAGTTCGAGGCCCGGACCACTGATATAATGGTAGCGTGTGTGACTCATTGTATTAATACTGTGTATGTTGAGTGTGAGTGTGTGAGCATGTGTCCCTATATGTGTGCTGTATGTACAGTACATGCGTCCCTATGTGTGTGTTGTATGTACAGTATATTTGTCCCTATGTGTGTGCTGTATGTAGAGTATAGTGTACCTATGTGTGCTGTATGTACAGTATATGTGTCCCTATGTGTGTGCTGTATGTACAGTATATGTGTGTACATGTATGTACAGTACATGTGTCCCCATGTGTGTGCTGTATGTACAGTATAGTGTACCTATGTGTGTACTGTATGTACAGTATAGTGTACCTATGTGTGTGCTGTATGTACAGTATATGTGTGTGCTGTATGTACAGTATATGTGTGTGCTGTATGTACAGTACATGTGTGTACATGTATGTATGCCTACATGTCCACAGTCACTAACAGAACTTGCTCTACCTAGAAAAGCTCATTTAAAAGCTCTTTGGCCGCAATTAGCGAACCTGTTTGTAGGAGCTACCAACTCCCAAGACGTCTCCAGACGACGGTCACCGACAGACCGCGCCGTTGTAGCAGTTGAGTTCGTCTGTGTGGGCAAGAACCCCCTCCCCCTTCTTGTTTGACTCGGGACAGACGAGGGGAGGGGGGGCCCTCTGGAGAGGTTGTCACCAGGTGAGCTTCAAGGAACCTCTCTGTACACACACTGGCGCTCTCTACCCTTTTTGGTCCCAGATTCAAGTTCTTGGGGAGGTCTGAAGGCAAATAGACTGGACGCTCTTAGGGGAGGGGAGAAGGGGGGGTCAAGATTTACATTGGGGTGTCGGGGCAAGAAGGGCACTGGGAACACACGACCCGCGATAGATCTCGTTGAGACAATATTTAATCACTTTAGAGAGATCTCTGGTTGAAATCCCGAGAGGGTTGAAACTTAGGTTTTCATGTAATTCTAAGTAAGAGGGTAGTATGTGCTCAAAGCAATAATATTCACATTAGTGGACACGAGAACTGAACTTCAAATTCATTTATAGTCTGCTTGGTCGCTCAAAACCCAGGCTGGGGGTATTCCCTGAGTAGTTCCTCACTCTCCTTCCAAACAAACACTGGTACACTTCCTCTTAGATCTACATCTCCCACCTCTACCACATTAATATAATAATGTAAGAGTCTCCATATTTTGGCAGCACTCCCCTTGAGAGTCTCCTTGGTCCAAACTACCCCTGACAAGTAGATAACGCCACCAGCAACGCACAGTAGTCCCTGGTCATACTCAACATACACGAGAATTAATTTGATCGTGTACCGACACTTCAGATCACACCGGGATTTGAACCGTACCTTAGAGCCTATGTTAAACTATGAAATAAAAATGTCAGTGCTAAAATAAATACCAGAATTAAAAACAAAATAATCTCATTGAAGAGGATACAATTTCTATAAAACACCCCGAGAAACATTTTAAAGCCGTTTTAAGAATCTCAACTACAAATTTTACACCTGACATTTAACTGCCCTCGTGGTATAGTGGTCAGAGCCCTGCTGGCCTAGGGATCCCGGGTTCAATTCCCGGCTGGTATCCTGGGTATTTTTTCCTAAAGGGGAATCACCCCAACGATCATCAGGGTTTGGTTAATTAGGCTCAAGTTAGGTTTAAGTGTTTCCACTGGTTCACTACTCATACTCACTATTACCACCTCATCTCATCGGGATATGGAAAGAGCCTCCACGGAAAGGATGTACTATTAGTGCTCTGGACAACGGTACATTAATACAGGCTAATATTTCAGTAAACTGAGATAAGTCATTATTATTAATTATTATTATTACTATTACCTGACAAAAAGAAATGAAACTATATCGCATTCATTCCATGAAAAGTCGTGTTTTATTGGAGAACAACTTACATATTTTTACCGGAGCATAACACTTGGCCACGAGAACTATAAAAAATAATAAACCTGTGGGGAGATATGAATCCGGCCCTACCAATATTTTTGCCTTATATTATGTAAGACTTGATTAGGTTAAGTTAGGTTAGGTTAGGTTAGACTAGCATTTTGTTGTGTCTCACTATACATCCCTTACTGTTGTTTTTCACTCAGTTTGAAAAAATATTTACAACCATCCTAAATGGAGCTCCACAACAAATAGGGCCAAGTTAGTACATCAGTACGCGTTGTTTACAGTTCCCAAGAAGGAACTCGTGGCCGAACTTTAATACGCCCTTTTTTATATATTGACCTACATTTATATATTTATTACATCAACTACTGTTTCCAGCCTGTGTTCAGTTTTTTATTCAAGCCATATATTTTTCTTTACCGGCTTGCTAGGCCTGTCGTAGCTTCATATGCCTCATAATTTAACTTAAGACTAGGACAGGCACAACATCCAGTCCCCGACCGTCAATGTGAAAGGGTAAAACCCATATTTCCATCAATGATAAATTTTTAGCCATGCCGGGAATCAAACCCGGGACCCTTTGCTCGGATAGGCAGACACGTTAACGACTGATCTAAGGTGTTGGACGCTTTCGTTTATATGTTGTATAGTAATATTTTTTAAATATTAAACTGTGTCTACTGAAAGATCCTATTTTCTTGGCTGCCCTTTCTTATATTTTAACTCTCAACGCGGTCCAAATGTGGCCAGAACTACTCTATAACGATGCCACACACAATGGCAGCCTCGTCACTAAACTGATAACGATGCCACACACAATAGCAGCCTCGTCACTAAACTGATAACGACGCCACACACAATGGCAGCCTCGTCACTAAACTGATAACGATGCCACACACAATAGCAGCCTCGTAACTAAACTGATAACGATGCCACACACAATAGCAGCCTCGTAACTAAACTGATAACGACGCCACACACAATGGTAGCCTAGTAACTAAACTGATAACGATGCCACACACAATAGCAGCCTCGTAACTAAACTGATAACGATGCCACACACAATAGCAGCCTCGTAACTAAACTGATAACGACGCCACACACAATGGCAGCCTCGTAACTAAACTGATAGCGACGCCTTGTATATAGACGACTCCTAGGAATGTACTCGGGACGTCTGTGGTAGGAGCAGAGTCAAGAAGAGCATCTGGTCGGATTCCTCTGCAGAGACACTCGGCCGTCTGTGGTAGGAGCAGAGTCGAGAAGAGCATCTGGTCGGATTCCTCTGCAGAGACACTCGGCCTGTTGAAGGACTATCGACGAGAGGGGAGGGAAGAGGGGCCGGAAGAGACTGTGACCGGACCATAACTTTGTTTCACTTATGACGTCAGAGAGACGACATACACAGAGAGAACCCGCAACTCCTTTGCACTTATCAAATATTCACGAGGGCTGATGAAAACGAGCCTTCTTGCTCTTTGGGGGTCGTGGGACTTCCTTGCCCCCTTCCCCTTCTCGGGATTGTGGGAGAGGGGTAGTATGATGTAGACAGAGAACACACCTCCACAGAACTGAGGGGTTGAAGAAAGAGAGAGGAGAGAGTAAAAATAATAATAGAAGAAACAAAAGAACATCTACACCCACCCCCTTACCCCTGTTCCTTTCTCATCCCCCTAGATGGAAGCTAGATTGGTTTGTAGCAATTTTCTGGACGCCCGACTACCATCTACCCTCTCTTTTTTACGCGCACACACACACACACACACAAACACACACACAATTTTGACCCCCCCTACCCCCTTATTTCTCCCTATATTTTTTCGACCCTGGCTTCTCATTTCTTGGCACGCTACAAGGAATGGAAACAAAATTCATCCCTCTCTCTCTCTCTTTGCTTCAACTCTCACCTCTGCTAACCCACCCCTTCCAAAACCCCTTGGTTTTTTTTAAAGCCAGTAGCCATTTTCACCCCTTACAAGGAAACAAAAAAAGGGGGGGGGGGGGGCTAGAGATACAGAAAAACTAACTTTACAACCAAACTTCCCACACCATAAGTCCCCACCCACCTTCCCCCCTTCACCTGTTTTTAAGTCAGTGGCGTTACCATGGATGTATTTCAAAGAAGGGTCGATTTCTGTCTTGTCTCTTGTCGGACCTGCTGTGGTTTCTGAGAGTTGACCAGCGGACTTTTGCTTTAAATAAGGATTGGGCAGCGATTCAGTCAGCCATTTGGCGACTAAAGAAGATTAGTTTGGTGACCAATACTAATTTTTCCTCTGGGTACAATATAGTTAGTTTTTCTTTTGTCGCCGCGTTTAATCTTCCTAGTGTTATGGACTTGCAGACTTTAGTAATCAAAAACATGCAAATATGGCCAAGGCCTAAGCAATTGTTACTGTCAATTGTTTCACATCAGCAGTTACGCACGTGTATTAAGTTGTGTTTTTAAAACAGAGATTGCTTTGCCAACTAGCACAACCCAGTGTATTGACGTAAACATTAACTCAGGGAAAACACCACTCTTCTGTTGGTATACGACATAACAGTGAGTTTCAGACCTTTTTCGAGAAGGGGAAGGGAGGCAGAAAGGACGATAGTTGTGTTGAGGGGCCGACTTCAATGTGCTTTACATACTCAGCTGTTGAGTTACAGCAACTTGTGAGAAGAATTTCCTACAGCTTGAGTCCCTGTTCAGTACAGGGTAGGGAGCCCCAAACCATCTTGAAACTTGGAGTTATATAACAACCGCGCATAGTTGAGCAGCCATGTGTTATAACAACCGCGCATAGTCGAGCACCCGTGTGTTCTACACTAGTCAAAGTTATAACAACAAAGATATGTCAGGGCGCAGAACTGCTGAGTAGGGACACTGACAGAACGAGGACATTTTTTTTTACAAACTCTTTCAACTTGTTATAGAAACCTCCATCACATTTATGCACTCTTATAATATATTTCAATAAACAAGACCAAAACGAACCCCACAGTTATTTGCCTCTGTCTACCCATCCCACTGAGCCATCCTGACAAGTAGGCCAATGAGTGGGGGGAGTAGCGACACTATCTATCAATTAGTAGTGGCTCATGTAAAGAGATAATTTATCTTTAAAAATAGTTTCCTTTATTCCACAAACGTCGCTCAAGGTCCACCAGGATCTGAGACAACTTCCTTCCAAAATAGGTTTGAGTTTAGAAGTCCTTCGCTTAGTGATATCAACCTATTATTACACAAAAATACGAGCCAATATTTCAATAATGGAAACCAAGATAGTAAAACTGGAGATGTATCAAAATTTACAGTGAAAATAGTTCTACACAACTGTCTAATAGTTGTGTGTCTTCATCCATTTCTCCATGTTATGATATTTCCAAACGTTTTCACGCTCGTGAGAAATATCCATCTCTGCAATATTCACCGAACGATTGGAACAGGCTTAGTGTACAGTCCGCTTTTGGTAGAAAGAACCTTTAAAAAAGTACAAACATTTTGTTTGCGGTCAACATTGCAAACAGTTTATCATTATTGCTATTTTATAAATATTGATAATATCTTTCAAAAGTGACAGCTGATACATATCACATGACTTGACGTATGAATACATGAAAGTAGATCTAGCAACTTTTTCTAGCTGTCAGATAGAGTTCTTCCTTTTAAAATTTGACCGTATCGGGAATGAGAATTGTATCCAAACACTTGGAGCACTTAGCATGCATTTTATGAGCTGACTTATTAAAACAGCGCGTGACTTATAAACTATCTTAATTCTAGAACAAATACAATATCCAGTCACCATCCCACTAGCCCATCACAGTGAAAGGGGAAAGCCACAGTTTTAGAAATAGTATTTTGTTCCGGCATTGATGAGAATTGAACGTGGTATTCTTAGTTCACTTTGCAGACCTGCCACAGATCAAGCCAAAGCCTATGTCCGTATACTCTCGTTCAACATGAACCCACGTTTAGAAAGTGCACGGCGAACCATCCGAATAAAAAATAAACTGTATCACCCAAAACATTTTCTTCCCCTCCAAAAACAGCACTAACTTACGCCACTGACTTCAAGCCACCCCTTATCAACCCCTATCATCCACACACCCTTGGAGAGAGAAAAAAAATTGTATGTAGCAGAGTTCGAGGAAACGGGGAGGGGGGGGGCATAGAGGAGGCGATAGGAAGGAAAAATAATTGGATAGCAAGTGACGTGGATGGTAGCGAGGTGAGAAATGAAACGTGGAATATGTGAGGAGAAGGCATTTGTTTCTGCCAGTAGGAGTGGTCTTCAGTGCACCGGGGGGAGGAGGGGGGGCAAAAATACCTTCCAACAACTTCTCGACACACACACACACACACTCTCTCATTGTTTGTTTATTTTCTTGTTTGTTGAAGCTCTTCTTCTTTTTCTTATTTTAGCCACTGAGAAAAAAAATATCGCCGATGGTTGGAAGTTTTGAACTGGTCAAGAAATGAGAAAAAAAACTTTCCCTTTTTTTTTTACCGATGCCTACTTTTGCAACCCTTGTAAAAACTTAGCTAGTAATTTTTTTTCCCTCACAGTTTGGTTGTGTATTTCTTCATTTATTCTTTGCAAGTAAACTTATATCGTAGTTGTTTTTTTTACCTCGGCTACTACTTCAATCACTTTCCTATTTGTATGACGGTTATGTCTTGTAATGTAAGAAGGAGAGAGGAAAGAAGGAAGGGGTTTGTCAAATTACACCCCCACCCACTGCATTCCCCCCTAAAAAAACACACAAAAAATATCTTCACACACACATAAGCCTGTTATAATATTTCATCCCATACTTGTCAGGAAAGATACACTCTCTTTACATAAAATATAGGACCTTTCAAAAACCCACTTTGGTGGTCGCATATTCTAAGTTGTCACTCTCGTGTTAGACTAGACTGCCGATGACAGAGAGATTCGGGTTCAAATCCCGGTCAGGTGTACTGAGGGGCACCCGCCTCGGTGGCGTAGTTGGCTAACGCGCTAGTCGTGTTGAGCTCGACCGCCGAGGACGGGGAGATCGAGGTTTGAATCTCGGTCGGGTGAACTTGGGATGGTTTTTCCTAAATGGGTTTCCACTCTCCTTCCACGCAAATGCGGGTTCACTTCCTTTAAATTCAACCTTCCCAATTCCTAATCCATTAGCGTAATTAGTACTTAAGCGTATAACCCGAACGGGTAGTAAGACGCGGTGCTAAATATTATTATTATTGTACTGAGGGTGGTTTTTTTCCAAAATTGTTTTCCACTCTACCTAAACTCAAATGCGGGTACACTTCCTCAACATCAAACCATCCTTATTCTTAATTCACCTACGTGATAAGTACATATGCGTACAGCCTGAATAGAAAGTAAAGACATGGTGCTAAAAAAATAAAAACTTTCAAAACATGATGATGGCATTTGTCAGATGTAGAATTTTAGTGATACCATGATGAAACATCACTCAACATCACTAGTAGGTGCAGGGCTAGGTTGAATATTCTCAAAGATTGTTAAGGTTTTCTAGATATTTTTGCACCACGTCTTATCATCTGGACTATCAACATTTTAACGAACCATTAAGGTAGGGATGAGGAAGTTTTTATTTAGAGAAAATGTACCCACATTTTTTATGGAGGGAAGGTAGGAAACTATTCAGGGAAAACTACCCTCAAAACACTCATCCGGGATTTAAACCTTGACGTTTCCATCCCAGAATAAATTATCTTAATGTTTATTTCACGTGACCGCTGTTTTTGGTGAATATTATATTGAATAATTAGAACTACAGTACATCTATAAGCATCTATAGGCATCTATAAAGTAATAAAAGGTATATTTTATATTTAATACGGTTGTACACAGATTTTTTTTCTTCTCTTTCCATCACAAAAAAAAATAGAAAAGTTAAAAATAAGTAATGAAAGAGCGAGAGGGTAAGTTAAGAAAGAAAAAAAGGAAGAAAAAAAATGTGTGTGTGTAAAAACTTGTGTGTAGGTCCAGAGAACTGATGATTTATGGAAAATATTACAGACAAGTGTTGGGACTTGGGGAGCGAGTGAGAGAAGGAAAGAAAGAAAAGAAGTAACAATTTCTCGCGGTCTGTCCTCTGAGGAATTTCCTCAACGGGAAAACACACATCCCCTCCGTCATGTGGTCATAAGGGAATTACGCGCTGTGGCCCCGCATTTTGAATTTCCTTTACCCAACCCCCCCCCCCCCCCCCCACTTTCTTTTTTTTTTCTTTTTAAAAAAAACCCTCCACCTATATTTTCGCCATAACACTTCCAAGTCACCGACCGCTTCTCAAGAAAAGATGTCCGTTGGTCCGCTTGACCGATAATTCCTCCAGTGACATATGTTGAAAACTAGTAGCACGCTAAGAACAGACACTTGCGGGTAACAGTGGCATATCAACCGTCACTCTCATCGCGAGACTGTTTAAGGTGGGATGGAAGCATACATGAGAAAATGACAGTGTTTTTTTTAAGTTTTTATGGCAAAACATTTTGTTTGGTCAAAACAAATAGAATATTGCCCCAGTACAAATAGAGAGATTAATTTTATTCACATGTTGGTATCAATATTTGTTGAATATCTGTCATTAGCATGGTAGCATTATCTAACAAACTTTTTAAAAGGAGAAAAAAGTTTGTCATTAAATTCCAAAACACCCTTGATAGATATTCAGGAAATTTTGAGGTCAACATGTGAATAAAAGTGAACTCTATGTTTGTACTGGAGCAATATTTTATTTATTTTGGCCAAAACAGGTTTTGCCATAAAAACTGCAAAAAACACCGCCTTTTTCTCGTTACCTTTCCATCCCACCTTAATAACACTTCAAAATCTTCATTTCATGAACTTTTTAAGGTAATATAAACATTTCCGTCAAAATTGATTGATAACATTTTACTATATCATTAGTCTTATCACCTACATCGGTGGTCGTGGAGTTTAAATCGTCACTCTCATGTTAACCTCGACTGGGATATCGGGGTTCTAATACCGGAATGGTGAATTAAGGTGTTTTTTAAATTATTTCCCACTCTTTTGCTATGTAAATTCTGGTACACTTCCACCATTTTCTACCCTACTTTCCCCTACCCCACTATTGTAATATTTTTAGCACCACGTCTTACTACCCGTTCAGATTACACGCTTATATACTAACTACGCTAATAGCTTTAAGGATTATTAAGGTTATATTTGGAGGAAGTGTACCCGTATTTGCGTGGACGAAGAGTGGAAAACCATTTTGTGATAACCACCTTCAACACACTTGACAGAGATTCGAACCTCGATCTCTCCATCTTCGGCAGTCTAGTCTACTGTGAGACTGACCCTTTAGACCATGTGGGCACAGAAGCGGGTGCCAGTGTAATTAAATGTGGGCAGCCCACACAGATAGTACTATTAATATTAATAATAATATCGTCTTCATGTGAGTAAAGCTGAGGCAAGTATATTTTTTAATACTAAACCACTTATTAAAGATGTTTGAATACACTCATATGTATGTATAGTACAATAGTATTAATAAAAAAAACTCCGCATGTGAGCTAGACCGACCGAGCGGCCACCACTGGCAGCGATGATATTGCCTACATTTGCGGATATAGGAGACCATATGGTCAGCACAACGAGCCCTCCAGCCGTCAATCTCAGTTTTCTAGTCAGGAGCCGCAACTTGTTTGTACAAGAAGCTCCGCAGTTGTTCTCATAAGGCTGAGGTTGTTTGACCTAGTTCCAAACCCAATGCATCACATATCATTTCTGGAAGCATAGGGGATCGAACCCGGGACCTCTGGATCTGTAGCCATGAAATATGTTCAATAGATTACAGAGGCGATCATATTAATAGTAAAAAAAAATGTATGGTCGTATTAAAATTAAATAAATCAACACAGCAAGACGAAATAAAGGGTAGGAAGAATTCACTAACACACACACATGTGAAGGTAAGAACTAACACATGTGAGGTAATAACTAACACATGTGAGGGTAAGAATTAACACACGTGAAGGTAAGAGCTAACACAAACACATGTGAGGGTAAGAACTAACACACGTGAAGGTAAGAACTAACACAAACACATAGGAGGGTAAGAACTAACACACGTGAGGGTAAGAACTAACACACGTGAAGGTAAGAACTAACACACGTGAAGGTAAGAACTAACACACACACGGGGGTAAGACGCGCTGGACTCAACCCCTGCACACAATATTTCATCAGTGTCGTACATAGAACCTTTTTGTCCCAAGGCTGTGGGAGAGTACCGCGGCGGAAAAAGAAATACGTCAAGAATAAAAAATACGAGTTGGAATGAGAAAATATGAGAGGGAGGGCCGGCGTGTCACTCTTGTGGTCAAAACTGCCCCTGTTTGGTATTCCGCCGGTGTTACGCCTTGTCCAGAGGCTCCGGAAGATGGATTTGTGAATGTAAGGGTGTGTTTGGCTCCACCCCTATTTTCTCCACCCTACCACACAGAATAGTAATGACACAATACTCGGTGTAAGACCTGGTTCTCATAAACAAATGGTGAACTAGAGAAAGTAGTTTTTAGTTTGAATTGATTAGCAAATGTTTCGAAGATATTTGGTATATTATGATTGTTTATTATACGATCGTATGTATTAGTAATATCTATCAAGTTGACCGCTGCAGATCATGAATTTACTTATGAATAGATGAAAGTAGATCTAGTAACTGTTCTAGCAGTCAGATAAGGTTCTTCCTATGAAAGTAGATCTAGTAACTGTTCTAGCTGTCAGATAAGGTTCTTCCTATGAAAGTAGACCTAGTAACTGTTCTAGCTGTCAGATAAGGTTCTTCCTATGAAAGTAGATCTAGTAACTGTTCTGGCTGTTAGATAAGGTTCTTCTTATGAAAGTAGATCTAGTTATTGTTCTATCTGTCAGATAAGGTGTAAAATTAGCATTGCTAGCTAATGTTACATTATTACTTCCCGCCCCAAATAAGCAATGCATATAGACATCCTGCAATATCAAAGATTTACAACACCTTACTATGTATAAAATATGTGCTTTACTCACTCATGGTATCTTCTGGCTTAGCATGAGTTCCATGACCGACTAGTTCACACCAAATTATATGATGAAGTGAAGACTGAAAAAAGCTATGAAAGGTGCATCGACGAGTCACTTCAAAGAGGTTATCTAGACCTACGCTGATTGGCCTAGCCGGCCGACAGACGTACCTCACGCGAGCTTAACTGCCAACTCACCAGATGTCCGGTCTACGTGTCTAGATGACGTGTCAAGATAATGACGGTTGTTAACAAGAAAACCATGCTGCTAGCACGTGTTCGCACCGTAGCATTATACTTTTAATATGAAGATCCCCCCCTTTATATCCATCAACTAGACCTATATAAAGCTAGTGCTCAGCTAACATGGTGGACTATTAAGTCCGACACAACCACGAGAGCTCCTGGTCTGTACTTGGACATAATCACTTCAGGATTTCAAAATATAAAATCTTTATATTTTATTAAATATTTAAATATCATCGACCTATAACGGGTTTGGTTGTTTGAACACGTAGTTAGTTATGTGATTAAAATCGTTCAGTGTAGGCGTCTGTAATTTCTTACTAGAAAATTTATTTTGAAAAGTAAAATTGTTCTATGGAACACTTAATGTTTCCCTTTGCCACTTGGGCGCTAGTCTCGTAAAATTTAGACTTATTAGTAGGTAGCCACTTTTTGATTCTTTTTCTTGCTTAGAATATTTAGTTTAAATATAAATTTTATTGCACTTGTGGTAACCAATAATTGTTTAAACTTTAAAATTTCAGAATGTTTAATTTATAGATGAAATTTGTAGACGTATTTTGTTTGAAGGAAGTATAGAAGTAATTTATTTTTGTTGGTTTGTAAGTTATAAATTTAACAATTCCGATTCATTTAGTAAGAAATTATCAGTATTTTAATATAACTTGGCTTTGTTTTCTATTATAGTGTTAAATATTAACAAGTAAAAATCTTCTCGATTACTTCTAAGTTGGTGGAAGTAATTATAGTTCCACAGAAGTTTGAGTTATGTCAGGAATTTAAACCTTTGTGTAATTTATTTTGATGAGAATTGATATTTAAAATTAAATTTAAACTTAAAATGTAATTATTTAGTCGGAATTCGCAAGGGTGATTCAGGTGCTTTATTAACCGTTTAGAAGATATATTTAAGCTCTTTATTGTTATAATAAGGTTTCAAAGGTTTAAGGATTTAATTTGTTTGTTTAGTCTGAAGTCACAAAGCTGGTAGTATTGGGTAGTATTGGTAGTATTGGGTCTCTTCCAGACTAATTCATATAAATAAATAAATAATTTATGTTATAACTCTTTTGTTTAAAGCGTAGTCTTCTTCAAGGACTAATATTACTTTAAGATTATGAAATATATCCTCAAATGTACGGCGCAAGCGCAGTCTCTGCCATATTTATCTGTTTTTCAACATTCTCCAGTTTGCCTTGTGAGGCCATGTATTATTTATTTACCTCTGTTGTTTTACCTTGAATAAATAATTCAATATTTTCTTAAACTTGCAAATGTTCCTATTTTTGTTAAATTAAATTCCCTATAGATACCGCCCAACCTCTTCCCGGCTATTGTGGCCTCTAGCGGTTAGAGTTGGAGGTGGTGAACGGAACAAAGGTTCTTCCTATGAAAATTGGACTGTATGAGTGTTATTTATGGTAGGTATATTATTGTGTGATGCCATGGTAAAAGCCTGGCCAGACATTTAATTTAAAAAAATCGTATAGAGAAACAGAAATATAAGGGCAGGCGACCAAAGAAACACATATACCTTTTTGTAGACCTTATGTTATTTTTTTATAAACAAAAATATAGATCAAAAATGTATTTGGAAATCAAAAAAAGTTTTAAAAAATGTGGGGAAAATACCCAAGGTACCTGCTGGTAATAGAATCTGGGACCCTTAGCCTCGTATCCAGGTGCAATGACCACTAAACCACCGGGCCGGTTATTATTTATATTAGATGACCACAGTGTTGCTTTATATATTTTTCTTCAGCTACGGTTGAAATGTTCTGTTTACGGTTTGATGGCCATCAGTGGCTCGCGGTCCTCACAGAAAGAAGTGGGAGGAGGGGAGGGGGCCTATAGTTGAATTCTACCCAGACCATTTGTAGATGGTGGATCATCCAAAACAATGTTCTACTGTTTTGTGTTTTAATATCCTTTGACGTCACTTTGTGGTTATCTAAGGAAATAGTTACCCGAACATCTTGAGTCGTACCCTCGTACCTTTAATCTACCTGAGAACCCACTTCGGCGGTCGAACATTCTAGAGACGTCAACTCTCACAATATACTGGACCGCCGATGACTGGGTGGTCAGGGTAGACTTTCTCTAATATTCAACCTTACTTATCCCTAACTAATTAACATAATTAGTACATATTATACATGTAATCCTAACGGATAGTAAGACGTTGTGAAAAAAAATATTTCTTAGGGTGAGGGAGGTGGGGGCAAAATAAGAACAACTGCTTCGGTGGCCACGTGGTCTAACGCGCTACTCTCATGTTGGACTAGACTGCCGAAGACGGGAAAATCGGGGTTCGATCCGGGTCGGGTACACTAAGAGTGGTTTTTCCTTTAAAAAAATCCACTCTCCCTCCACGCAAATGCACGCGCATTTCCTCTAAATTAAGCTACCTAATCCCTAACCCATTATTGTAATTAGTACATAGGCCTATAACCCGAACGGGTGGTAAGACGCAATGCTGAAAAGAAATTAAAACAGCCACTTTCACAGACCCATACACCCCTTTTTTAGTTGTTTCCTCTTTCGGCCGCGGTCGGTTCTCTTATTCATTCCATAGAATCTGTTCACTGTGGTATTTCTACCCTCAGTGGCTCAGTGTTCCAAGCTCCACTCATGGGGTCCATACATATTGGATGACTGGGGCGCACTCTTATTTCCTACCGGCACTCACTGCTACTACCCACATTCCCTCGTCTTTCCATTCCGCTAACACATTTCTTTTTTTTTTTAACTTCCAATTTTCGGTGGTGGGAAAAAAAATCCATCTATTCGCAGCCTCCAAGAACTACACAAATCCACCAATTATATCTACAACCTAATCACTAATGTAGTCGAGTACTCCCAGATGTACTAGATTCACGAACTACTGATACAAGGCTAGTTCATGGACTACTTTTATTACTATCCTAAATTATTTTTTCTCAATAACTCTTACAAGATGAGCCCTATAGGCCGTTATATACAAAGCAATAACTCCAGATTTGTTGAATTCGACTTTTATCACAAAAGAAAAGTAAAACTTTGAGAGTTATTTAAGGAACTCCCTTACAACTAATTTACTCTGTAGAGGCTCTGTCTTGAATACTTTAATTTACATTTTTCTGTGTATTATTTGCTTATGGTTACCACTTTTTAAATACTTATCCTTTGACTACACTTATGTTTGTTATTTATTATTCCTGTCATTTACTATTAGTATGTCCTATCTATTTGTTGTAACTATTCATCAGTATGTATCATTATTTAGCAATTATTGTTTATTTTATTTTGTTATTGTAAGTATTTATATGATACTTGTGTACGTTTCAGTGCTGGCCTGTCAGAGGTCTCAAGACTGTTGGCCAGCACTAGATTAAAGGAAAATTAAATTGGAATTATTATTATTATTTGTTCTGTCTTTCGACAGGTCCGTTGTATTGTCCAAATTTATCTCTCAAGCTAGTCCTTTCATGCATAACGAAACTCCATCTTATTTCCTGGTTCTCTTCTCCCTTCCCCCCTTGCTTTCTATGACGTCACCTAGTAAAACATTCTTTTCATGTGACCCAACATTTGACATTTCTTAGTACAATCACCTGTGGGATGGCTCTATATTAATTGATTATTCTTAGAATTTTTTCATTAGTCACCCGGTCTTCAACCAACACGAAGCTTACCAGTTTAGATGGTCGAATGGTCCAAGGCGTCACTCTCGCAATAAACTGGACTGTTTATGATTGGGAGATCAGGGCTCAAATCTCGATCGGGTGATTTTTCTTAATTTTTTTCCACTCTCCTTTCACCCAATTGCTGGTACGCTTTTTCTAAATTTAACCTCTTTCATCCTTAACTCATTAACGTAATCCATCTGATATAGAGCTTACGTATGCCCATCAGTGTCATAGTCAAGCACGCTATCCACTCGTCCAGCCCTGACGTTTTATAAATTATCTCAAGCACCCCACGGGATATAAACCATTGTCCACCAAGCCTGCGTTAACATATCGGGTACATACTTGACTTGGGTCTCTCAAACTATTTATTCAAAACTCGTGATCGTGTTTAAAAATTGTTTGTTGGCGTTGGCTGTCCTGGACCTAAGCTAATAAAAAAAAACACTCAGTTGCTAACGCCGTGAGATAGATCTAACACTACCTTTAATACAGTTATGTAAGGCGGGAAGTATATCTCTAAGAGACAGGGGCTGACCCTATCTTATGCTGGCACCACGAAGGAATTTCTTTGGACCTGTTTTTCTCAAACATTTATTTACCAAGTTGATCCTTTTGATTCATCCCTTATTTTGGAGCATCCCTTGTTTTGAAAAGTCTTGATGTCCAGGGGTTATGTGTTAATAAAACTGTTAGTAGAGAACAGGCTTAAAATAAAAATACTTTTAGGTATTTAAAAACTTAATGAAAAAACACTAAATTGATTTGAACTAAACCAAGAATATTTCTCTTAGCTCAATACTTTAAGATTTTGCTATAAATTTCGGCGTATATTTTCTAGGCCCCTAGAGGCCCACCGCAACCCCTATGGGGGTCCCACTACCCTTTTTAGAACCACCTATCTAAACAATCGAAGTAAGTGTTAATATGTTGTTTGAAGAATTTTGCAAGTATAAAGATAAGCTTACTAATTCGAAATATATTTTAAGTAAACACACAAAGATGCAGACTTACTAACTCACTTAACCTAGGACAGCAACACTAGCTAATATACACTCGCTTTTATTAAAAAAATTATTTTGGATGAATCCTAAGATTTATATTTGAGTCAGTCGGTTTATTTCCCAAGCCAGTATCACTTCTTGGTGAGTTGGGAAAGAACAAACCACCAATTTCCTTACACCTCAACTATTCTCCCACTGTCTGTCTGTCTGTCTGTCTGTCTGTCTGTCTGTCTGTCTGTCCAACATCCCAATTTATACAACTGTGGGGGTGGTAACAACCCCATCTTATATTTATAAACTTACAAATTACTGGGAAGGTTCTCTCCACCGAAAAAAGTACAACGCAATTTGTATTGAAAAATTTAACTTAAAGTAAACTTACATTGTAGTAGTAGTGAAGAATAAAAGGTGAGGTAGGAAAATAGACTTTTTCACGTTTAGCTTTTCTCTTTATGAAAGCCAGGACAGCCCTGTTAGGAGATAAGTAATGGACATGTTTTATTTTGGTTTAAGGTAGAACTTACTTCTGAGTGGCAGATACCAAATTTGTGCTGTAAAGTCATGAATAGTAAAATACTGTAGTTTAGAAAGGCAGATTTGTTTTGTGTTTTTTTATAAATTTATTTTTCACATTTAACAATGCCATTCGCTCTTGGTTTACAGGTAACGTAAAATTTCGGGATTCTATTGTGTAGAGTCTTATGGAAATATTGTAACCGTCTCAGAGGTATTTGCTAATGGTTTGTCCATCTTGCTTGTTTTGTAATTTAAATATTGCCAAAGTATTCCATCAGTTATCAGCAACAACAACATTTATTTCCAAGAAATAACAGTAATTATAAACAATATTCACAATGGATTTAATTAGTTCAGTGCCGAGTAAGCTTGTTATGACACTTAATAAAAACAATAATGATGGCAACCCAACTTGCTGTTGATTGGTCGGGTAGTAGACTGTTGAGGGGTAATAGACCCCCCTCCTTGGGGTTAAATACATCAGTCTTCTATCTAGCAAGGAGCTACAAAATTTGGGGACTAGGAAGCTCGGATGTAGCTACACCCGGGAACTGTCTCAACGTTGGTGGCCATATTTCGTGTTATTGACTTAGAGAGTCCATACCAGTTGATTGATAGGGGATGCAACCACCATGCAATGGCGTGGAAGAGCACTAGTGGACCTTCCGGGTATTGAACCAGGTCCTGTAATACAGGTTGATGATACGACGATCTCAATCATAGCCTTTCTCTTATTTTAGACATGACTATCATCACAGTCTTATCATATAATTTTTACAAATAAAACCTTAGAAACCATTTAGTTCTCAATTGCTCCTTATCACCCTCCCCTCGCAACCAGCCCTGACAAGAAGCGGCCAAGGAGAGGCAGGCAACGACAAAACATCTACTTTATCTACTAGTTTTGATTTGCTGGGGTTTTTTTTTTTCAAACAAAATTAGGCAGCTTTTCTTTAATCCCAATGATCACATTTTTATTAACACGCAAATTATAGCGATAATATATATTATATTGCTCAAATAGATACGTTTGATATTTTTTTAACCTTGATAATATCAACAGTTGTTGAACATCTGTCTGTCATGGGCATAGCGGACTTTCAACAGGACTTTTATCTGCATTTAAAACTGTTATGGGCAAATGTCACTACTCTCATGACAGATGTTCAATGAGTATTGAAAGAATCTTATGTGACAGATAAATAATTACTATATCTATTTTCATATAGTCTCATACGTCAAGTCATTTGCAGCTGTCACCTTTGATAGACTGATAATATCAATACCTATAAAATAACACCAATAATATTATAAAATGTTATCAATGTTGACCGTAAAACAATATGTCTGTACTGTCTCAAAGTAGTATATTATCAAAATTGAACTGAACGCCGACATTTAAGATGAAGATACATACAAAGATACACCAGATCTTCAGCCTCACGCTCCTTGAGCAAGGTTGAGTTCATCAACACTGGGGTTCGCTAGTGTCAATACTCGGTGGTGGGCAAACTTGTTAAACGACTCACTTTTAACACGTTTGTCAAAAACACAAAAAAAAGGACCATCGTAGTCGTAGCATGTAGTGTGCGTAAGTTCCTTGTGAGGTAGGATTATGTTAATAGGGGGTTGGGTCAATACCTAAACCTAGCTTTGTAGAAGCCGGCCGATTGACTTGAGAATGACATTTGTCTACTTATCTTTAGGGAAACCATGTTTAAAATGAGATCTTTGTTTTAATGCTCCTTAATGGCAACTAGCGGTCCTAATGTTGAAGGACTCAAGCTCTCTCAATGAATGCAGCCATTTCATCGTATAGGCTGTGGGTCTGATGTAGACCTTGTCTGTGGACGAGGAACATCTTTCTAGCCCACGAAACAAAATTCTCGAGATGTTATAGAATTTTTTAAACTAGGTACTACTCAAAGTATCCAGCCAGCAAAATCTAAAAAAAAAAAAACTAATAAGATAAATTATATATTTTATTGTCCTACACATAGATAATCAAATTTCTCGTTTGAGGTTTATGTTTTCGGGAATCAAGTTAATATATTAAATACAATTTACAACATTTATCTTTTTATTCTTAAGTTTGTGACGTGTTGTATGAAATAATTTTTTATGAAACATTTTTAATACAAATTAATTTACTCAAATATTGAATAAATACGACTAGAAGACTTGTCGCTGCGGTTTTGCAAATGGACCGCTTTGAAGTTACATTGGGCCGCCGCTGGAGCGCAGCAGTGGTCGACATGAGCGTGACAAGTGAAGCTCAGAGGGCGGGAAACAGGCGCGGCTTGCCTCTGGGACTTCCCCCGCCATTCTGAGAGACACCGCCCGCAACACTGTTATAAGGGAGGGCGTTACCTCTCTCTAATCTAATGAATATAATTACCGAGTTTGCTGAGTAACCAAGACACGGAGTGAGACAATAAAATAAGATATTTGTGTAAAACTAATATTACATCCTTAGAGCTGACTGTTGGTAGCATGCTAGCTTGTAAGTTGTTTATATTCTTAATTCGATGTAGGTCTATTCAACGTGTTCTTTAAAAACATAGTTACTAGATCTACTTTGATAGAAAGAACCTTATCTGACAGATTGAACAGTTACTAGATATACTTTCATGTATTCATACGTCAAATCATGTGATCTGCATCTGTGTCTTTTGATTTTCAACGCCTATATAATAAAAAAACATCAAGTTAGCAATGTTTACCGCTAAAAATCAGGTTTGTGTTTCCAAAAAGGTCCTTACTATTAAAATATGACCTATCTTAACCTAGTAAACTCGACTAAACAAAAGCAGTAAACATATCTATATATAGTTGTTAGTTAGTCACCTCTCCTTTCCGTTTCAAAACCTATAAAAAGTCGTGCCCATGCTAAAAATCATTCAAGTCCATTTTTTTAAACTCACATGACTTGTGATCAAACTCAGTAGGTTCAGATGTTTTGTGACTCTGGTACAAATCTAAAGCTCAAAACCGTTTCTATTAGAAACCTCACCCACATTTTTATGACATATTTTAACCTGTAATAATATCGTCCATAAATTATCATATTCGTATAAATTAAAATTATATAAAGATTGCGGCTTTGCTATTTTAAATTTCTTAACCTTTACGTCACAATCCTTTAAATAAATTTTCCATTAAAAAAATTGTTTTGTACAAATTGAGAAAAAGTGGTAAAACAATATTGTTGCTTAATTAAATGGCGTCTTTCTTTTTAAATATTGGTGAATTTTGACATTTTTTGGCACATTATTTATGTAAAAGGCTTTTTTTTAAAATATTATTAAAATCGTCTGTATAAATGTGGGAAGGTTTGTCCAAATCAATCACTTAACTTTTTTAATCAAATACCACCAGTGCACCCCTGCCATGGTGCATGGTCCAAAGCACCTTGGAACAAAATGAGAGGAAAATATTACTCACACGAAAAAACTGTCTAGCCTCGTTCAGGAAAGTAGCTTGGACACAATTAGAATCCTAGCTCACGAAGTGTCTAGAAGGGGACAGCGCCCTGACGGTCCTTACCACAAGAGGAGGCCAAGAAAACCTGTCTCTTCAGACGAGTTGGTTTCGTTCGATAGGAGCGTGTGAATCTCTTTTTTTTTATGTGAAGCCAAACTTGAATTATACGAGCAAAGTTAAAGATAAGGATTCTGTTGTCACATAACACTACTTAATATTTTTAAACTAATCTTTAGGTAGATCTTGGTAAAGGGAAAGGTTTATATAATAAACAAAGCCCACCATATTATTTTATAGTAATAAACAAAGCTCACTATATTATTGTATTGCAATAAACAAAGCCCACTATATTATTTTATATTAATAAACAAAGCCCACTATATTATTTTAAAGTAATAAACAACAAAGCCCACTATATTTTTTATAGTAATAAATAAAGCCCACTATATTATTTTATAGTAATAAACAAAGCTCACTATATTATTTTATAGTAATAAACAACAAAGCCCACTATATTATTTTATAGTAATAAATAAAGCCCACTATATTATTTTATAGTAATAAACAAAGTTCACTACATTATTTTATATTAATAAACAAAGCCCACTATATTATTTTATAGTAATAAACAACAAAGCCCACTATATTATTTTATAGTAATAAATAAAGCCCACTATATTATTTTATAGTAATAAACAAATCTCACTATATTATTTTATAGTAATAAACAAAGCCCACTATATTATTTTATAGTAATAAACAAAGCCCACTATATTATTTTTTGCTGATATACCTGAATTTATCTCTGCTTACGTTATAGATATCATTTAATCACCAGTCCTTATTAAAATACTGTTTAATAGCTGTTATAAAAATGGTTATATGTTGGAATACTTACTGTTTAGTGAGATATCCCAAATATGTTAAGAATATATTCAAGCTCTCTTCTTACTGCGAAATGTTTCCAAGAAACTAAGATCATTGGGGTTGTCGAATTCTAAGAAAAGGAGATTTGACCATCGACCTCAACATTTTGAAGATTCTCACACCTCTAGTATTCCTATCATTAATATCCGCACTTATGTTGTTCTTGATTTACAAGGCTGCAGGTGAGTTGCGGTCGCACGAGTTGTTTACCTCTAAAGAGACAGTTGAATTGCGGCCCCACATTTTTAAGAGCCACGTACGAACTGTGGCCTGGGATGTTGACCTAACCTAACCTAACCTAACCTAACAAACCTTCAAATTTTTGCCAAAACCATTGAATGACAAGAAATGAGGAAGTCATAATATTACGAGGGATGTTGACATGAGACGATGATAGTTTCTGTCTGAAATTTAAGACAGCTTGATAGAAAGCACACTGCGCTAATTAGGTGGACACAACTCATACCTTTCTCTCAAGTGAGTGGGCCGCAGCTCGTACATGATTTCTAGATTAGACCACAACTCACACAGGTTTACAATACTCTCAAACATCAATAAAAGTAGTTTGTATCCCATCACCAGTGGGCATGTGGACCAAGACGTCAGTTTCATCTAGTTTCAAATCTCGGGTGGGTCTATTGAGGGTATTTTTTATTAAATTGTTTTCCCACGCAAATTTGTATGCATTTACTTGTAAACTCCCCCTTCCCCTTCCAACAGCGGCAATATGCGGACATAGATTCTGACACTGAACGCAGCAAGATCGTGGGTAATCTCTTAGATAATACATACCGTTGGTAGAGTGGTTATCAAGGCTATCTTCAGGCCTGGGGAGCCTTGTTTTATTACATCTGGGTGCTAGGTAAAGTCAAATTTACAAAGTAAGGGCCTTTTAGAAAACACTAACATATTTTGTTGCAGTCAATATTTATAACATTTTACTATATTATTATTGTTATATTAGAGATATTAATACTAAAGGGCCTATATCAATAGTGACCGCTACAAATCACAAGACTTGAAGTATGAACACTGTGAAATTAAATCAAGTAACTTTTCTAGCTGTCAGTGATTCCTGTGAAATTTGGGATTGTACTAGGTGTTCTCTCTTTCGACAAGTCCGTTGCTTGTTCTAAATTGAGTTCTACATCATGTCCTATCAACAGCTTCCTTTTTTATATCCTGAAACTTCATCTTATGTCCTTCTTCCTTAAACCCTTGCCTTGTATAACGTCACTAAAAAAACATTTATTCTCATAATCTGACCCATCCAGTTGATCTTTCTTCGTTGCTTCACCTGCAGAATTTTTTTTAATTATCTCTTCTAATAACTTGTTCATTAGTCACCCAACAGGCCAACACTATCCTCTCTATTAACCTCCAGCACTACATCTCTATGTCTTATATATTTCTTCTTCTTTCTCCTCAGGGTCTATGTATTAGCTCCATACAAAGCGATGCTCCATATGCCACCCTTCACCAGCTTCCTTCTCATCTCCATGTCCAGTTTCCTGGTCAGTAGCATCCTCTTCTTGGTGAAAGCAGCCTTGGCCACTGCTCTCCATGTCCAGTTTTCTAGTCAGTAGCACCCTCTTCTTGGTGAAAGCGGCCTTGGCCATTCCTCTCCATGTCCAGTTTTCTGGTCAGTAGCATCCTCTTCTTGGTGAAAGCAGCCTTGGCCATTGCTCTCCATATCCAGTTTTCTGGTCAGTAGCATCCTCTTCTTGGTGAAAGCGGCCTTAGCCATTGCTCTCCATGTCCAGTTTCCTGGTCAGTAGCATCCTCTTCTTGGTGAAAGCAGCCTTGGCCATTGCTCTCCATGTCCAGTTTTCTGGTCAGTAGCATCCTCTTCTTGGTGAAAGCGGCCTTGGCCATTCCTCTCCATTTCCAGTTTCCTGGTCAGTAGCACTTTCTTCTTGGTGAAAGCATCCTTGGCCATTGCTCTCCATGTCCAGTTTTCTGGTCAGTAGCATCCTCTTCTTGGTGAAAACGGCCTTGGCCATTCCTCTCCATTTCCAGTTTCCTGGTCAGTAGCACTTTCTTCTTGGTGAAAGCAGCCTTGGCCATTGCTCTCCATGTCCAGTTTTCTGGTCAGTAGCATCCTCTTCTTGGTGAAAGCAGCCTTGGCCACTGCTCTCCATGTCCAGTTTTCTGGTCAGTAGCACCCTCTTCTTGGTGAAAGTAGCCTTGGCCATTGCTATTGTCATGTACACTGCGTGTATGTTGTAAATTAAACATCCTAAATGTATGACATGTTCCACATTCTCCATCTGTTGATTTCACACCACGATGTTATTCTCTCTGGGATATCTTGTAACAAAAAGATTCCAATTTATGATGTTAGTGTTTATGGTTGAAAGTTATTTTCCTTTAATTTAGTTTGTAAGTCTGTATCCATGTGTCACCCTGTCACCCGGATTTTACATTCTCTGGCTCTGGTTTTTACTATTAAATTTTAAGTTTAAACTCCTAACTAAATTTCTGCAGAGTGAAAATTAATTTACCCCCACGCATAGCTCAATACAATGATGGCTGCTTCATTAACCTACCAATCTTAACACTCACGTAACATTATTTTATAAAAGCTATTTTGACTGATAAATTATGTAACTTTGACCATCCAGCTAAGATATTTTGCAAAATAATATGTGCTGGGGTTTTATCAAAGAAAGAAAGAAAACTGAAATATTATAATGAATATATGAAGCAGTTAAAAATCTAATTGTACCCTTAGCTACCCTGAAAGGTAGCGAACCTACCTTACATTGTTCCACTATGATAGAATGAGTGTACAATATGAATAAATTACTTTCTGATATGACACAAGCTTCACACGTAAGTTATAACAAAATGGTGTATTTTCCTTTTAATTATGATAAAGAAAATCTGGTGAACAGATCTTTAAAAGTTTCTCCGTCAATTCGTAGATATTTTTACAAGATTGGCCTCCATTTTTGTAATCACAATATTTTGCACAAACTTTGGCAGAAAGAAATTATGTAACGTATTTTTATCAAAGGTTGTCTCAACTCTTTTATTATATATTATATTAAATAAATATTTAGTGTATTTTCTAAGAGAAACATGGAATTTAAATACTACCCATAGACCACTGTTATCCGGAGATCCCGGTCGTCTCTCCGAGTCACTCAGCAACATAACTCCAAGGGGCAGGGTGGGATGGGGGGAGGGCTGGGTTAACTTGACCTCACGGACTAACTCAATACACCCGAGCAGCACATGAATGTTACATACACTTGTGGAGAGGGTGAGGGAGAGGGGGGGGAACCTGGTCCAAGTACACACGACACAGCGACAGTCGACCATAAGTCTTACCACCCCTTCTCTACAACAACCTCCCCCTCCCCCCTTTATGTGGTCACATCAGCCCCAGTTAAAGTCACGTCAAACAATTTACTGAGAGCCTCAGACTTTATACTTCTTATTTGTTTTTTCTTGGCTTATTATCTCTCTCTCTCTCTCTCTTTGAGACGTCCACTCTCCTCCCCCCACCCCCCATTCAGACCACATGTTGGAGCGAATAACAAGATAACCCCTCCCCCCAACTGAACTGGGAGAGGGTCTAAGAGCCCATATATAAGACGCACGATACCTGCTCGCGTGCCCTTTCTATAAAGGTCTGACCACAATATCTGGGTTATATTCTTATCACGCGCATCTGGGAGGGTTGGTTGCGCGACTATGAGGGGGGAACAAATTTGGGTTTTCAACCTCAAATTGCTTTAATCACATTTAGTCTAAGTTCTCTGAACCAAACTAGTTGATGAAACACACATGGTTCTGTTTAGAGGAAAAAAAAAAAAATCAGAAAAATGTGTGATACGTACAGTCCGATTTCCATAAGAATAGTCTTAGCTGGCAGATAGAAAAGCTACTGGTTTTACTTTCACGTATTCATACGTCAAGTCTTGTGATGTGAAGCTGTAATTTAAAAATAGGATTATTCTAAATGCTATCAATTTTAAACGCAATAAAATGTTACTATTTTTTTCTAAAAGGCCCTTCCTATAAAAATTGGACTATATGACTATATATATATATAAATCTCAATCAAGGCCCACGGCTAGAATATTCTATTTAAGAAAGTATTCATTACCTCAACGAATTTATCATTCCCATCAATTTGAAAGCATCTTTTTTTTCTTCTTTTTTTCCATGTATTCAAGATATTTAACGTGCACTTTTCTGAGTATATCAACACACGACTTATAAACTAACTTAAATCTAGAAGCGACACAACAGCCAGCTCCCCAGCCGTTAATTTATCATCGTGATAGGGGAAACCCACATTTCACCAATGATAAATTTATCAGCCAAGCAAAGAGTCAAAGCAGAGATCCTTAGCTCAGTAGACAGACACGCTACCGAATGAGCTAAAGTGTAGGACGGAATTAATCTTAATTGAGGCTAACCCCCCCAATTGAAATTACCCCACCCTCTCCCTACCCAAATATATCAAGTTATTGTTCGGTATGAACGGTTCATCCGATCTCTTGGCTCGTGCCGAGATGAGGATATCATATCACCCCCCGCCCCCACCTTCCCCCTCAGATACAAAAGGTTTTTAAAAAACATGAAAACTACCCCTTATGAATATTGAAAACTACCTTTTAGCTTTCACCCCAAGGGTTCTAGTGTGTTTTCTTCTCGACCGCTAAGAGGAAATGATCTTAACTCAATACGCAATCAAATAATATGAAGAAATCATTAATATATAAAACCAATAAAGAAATGTTTCCTGCGGGTCGCTAAAAATCAATAACTAAACAAATTACTAATTATAGGTTAAACTATATTGATTTTTGTATGAAGTAAGGTAATAAGAAAAAAAAATTATTTCACATCTCAACTATTATTCTGAATGAAGTTAAGGTAGTTTACCTTAGCATAAAATGTTACTTACTTTTCCAATATTCTGTTTTTTTCTCTCACGGAAATAAAGTAAACACATGAATACCTATGACATCATATATGTATGTGTTCCTAAGAACGTATTTAATCCCATGCGAGTGCTTTTTGATCCTACGTACAGGTTTTTTTTTACAAAGGGGGTCGAAGGAAGGGGAGGTGGTAGATAATTCTCCAATAAACATATCCTTCTTTACCATCTCAAGCATTAGCTGAACAAATGGAGGAACCATTATTCAGTCGAGCAACGTAAGAGGTATCTTGGGAAGACAACAGAATGTGTGTTTTTACAGACTCGAGCTTAAGGAGGATGGAGCATCCCAGGAGTAGCGTTTCCTAAATGTATTCAACCAATTCGTGTTTGTTTAAAAAACAAGTCAGAATTTACTAAACAAAAAGCTTTTTAATTATTGTTGATCTAGCACAACAGTTTAATATGGAACTCGCCTCGCCAGACACCGGGACAAGGCTTTAGTCTCGTTTCGTATGATTTTGCTGGTGAAGGGGGAGGTCTTAGGGTTCGAATCCAAGCCACACAGAGACCTCGACAGAGCTTAGTTACACTTCGGGTTAACCTTCCGGACGTTTCCCGAGGGCTGCCACTAGGAGGAGCTCTGTCGGAGACAGGACCAGGAACATACCCCAGAGGGGGAACCTCTTGTCTCATCAGGTCAGTTGCCACTAGGAGTAGCTCTGTCGGGACTACAGGACTAGGAACATACCCCAGAGGGGGAACCTCTTGTCCCGTCAGGTCAGTCGCCACTAAGAGGAACTCTGTCGGGACTACAGGACTAGGAACATACCCCAGAGGGGGAACCTCTTGTCCTGTCAGGGTCAAGTCATTCGCCACTAGGAGTAGCTCTGTCGGGAGACAGGACCAGGAACATACCCCAGAGGGGGAACCTCTTGTCCTGTCAGGGTCAGGTCATTCGCCACTAGGAGTAGCTCTGTCGGGAGACAGGACCAGGAACATACCCCAGAGGGGGAACCTCTTGTCCTGTCAGGGTTAGGTCATTCGCCACTAGGAGTAGCTCTGTCGGGAGACAGGACCAGGAACATACCCCAGAGGGGGAACCTCTTGTCCTGTCAGGGTCAAGTCATTCGCCACTAGGAGTAGCTCTGTCGGGAGACAGGACCAGGAACATACCCCAGAGGGGGAACCTCTTGTCCTGTCAGGGTCAGGTCAGTCGCCACTAAGAGGAACTCTGTCGGGAGTACAGGACTAGGAACATACCCCAGAGGGGGAACCTCTTGTCCCGTCAAGTCAGTCGCCACTAAGAGGAACTCTGTCGGGACTACAGGACTAGGAACATACCCCAGAGGGGGAACCTTTGTCCCGTCAGGTCAGTCGCCACTAAGAGGAACTCTGTCGGGACTACAGGACTAGGAACATACCCCAGAGGGGGAACCTCTTGTCCCGTCAGGTCAGTTGCCACTAAGAGGAACTCTGTCGGGACTACAGGACTAGGAACATACCCCAGAGGGGGAACCTCTTGTCCTGTCAGGGTCAAGTCATTCGCCACTAGGAGTAGCTCTGTCGGGAGACAGGACCAGGAACATACCCCAGAGGGGGAACCTCTTGTCCTGTCAGGGTCAGGTCATTTGCCACTAGGAGTAGCTCTGTCGGGAGACAGGACCAGGAACATACCCCAGAGGGGGAACCTCTTGTCCTGTCAGGGTCAGGTCATTCGCCACTAGGAGTAGCTCTGTCGGGAGACAGGACCAGGAACATACCCCAGAGGGGGAACCTCTTGTCCCGTCAGGTCAATCGCCACTAAGAGGAACTCTGTCGGGACTACAGGACCAGGGACATACCTCAGAGGGGGAACCTCTTGTCCCGTCAGGTCAATCGCCACGAGGTCGAGCTTGACTCAAATCCATGAGCTTCCAACACTAACTCGGTCCTACCCCCCCCCCCCCCCCCCCCAGAGGTTATGAACGTACATTTGCGTGCAGTGAAATAAGGAAACCATTTAGTAAAAACCATCTTCAATACACGCTTCCAGGAGTCGAACTCCTCACCAACACCATTCGAGCCAAACACCAACACGGGTATGAAAAGCAATACATTATAAATAGCTCACTTCTAAGATTCGCTTTAGAACTTTTCTAACGACTTGATATATTTAAGCTCTTAGTTCTGCCTTAAAATATGAGTGAACAATTCCACACCAAGCCAAAGGTCCCGGGTTCAGTTACCGTATCCTTGTGTTATTTTTCAATCTATTCAAATATGATTAAACTACGGCTGATCTCCATAATTATAATCTTTGATCCCCAATCTTTGCCTTTCACATATAAAGTCTGTTCACGATAAGTTTTTACCTGGATGACAGTTCAAAAACCACATGTTTAGGTTTTGGGTTACCAACACTTGTAAAAGATCACGGTTTTGTTATAAATGTTAAGTTTTGTAATTGAATGTTATATTTCACACTTAAAATAACGTAAACTTAAGTTTTCTCACAATATTTCTTCACGTTTAATCATTTCTTTTTACCCAATCCGAAACAATATTTTAAACATAATTAAAAGTACTTATTCTTTGTTTTGAAATGTTATCTATCATGTGTAATATAGTGCATACATTAATACAGGCATCGTATTTACTTGGAAAAGAGAAAATACTTGTAAATTGTCCATATATAATGAATTATTATATGATTATTTTATCGTATTTTGAAATATTTAACTGAATAAAATATGTTTATCCACTGCGTGGGTGCACCATTGTAAAGAGCTTGTTTCCGTCACGTTCAATAGCATGATTTAAATTCGCCGGTCACCATTTTGAAGCTATATTCGTTAGACCTTTTGTGAAAGTGCTGTGAATAATAATTTTGCTAAGTGGACTAAAACGATAAATAAACTTTGTGACCGACCTCAAATAAATATATAAATAATATTGGCCTAAATTACTGTGGTTAACTATCACATTCATACATTACCATTTGTTTTAGTTACATCCATCCAAAGTGACAGATGTCAGCTGTTGGCGTAGGGATACATTAGGGACTGTTTATAGTAACTTTTTGAGTTGTCATCCAAGTATATTAAGGTCGTGAATGTACTATACCACTGCATAGCGGTGCATTCTTCGATCTAAGAGTCCAAGATGATTCTCAGGAACACCACCGCCATTTTCTTGACGAGGGCATCAGAAAGCTCACTCAGTGCATTATCAAGTTATAGAGAGACCCGTATACTATATCGAGCACACTAACCATACGTCTCCATTAAGATCGAGCACACTAACCATACGTCTGCATTAAGATCGAGCACTCTAACCATACGTCTCCATTAAGATCGAGCACACTAACCATACGTCTCCATTAAGATCGAACACACTAACCATACGTCTGTATTAAGATCGAACACACTAACCATACGTCTCCATTAAGATCGAGCACACTAACCATACGTCTGTATTAATATCGAGCACACTAACCATACGTCTGCATTAAGATCGAGCACACTAACCATACGTCTCCATTAAGATCGAGCACACTAACCATACGTCTGCATTAAGACCCACTGTTGACTGATCCCGGAGTTTTAATTTCCAATCGCACTTTCGAAACACGTTTGTAAACTAGATTAATTTGCTGCGTAATAAATCAAACTACTGAAATTTGACTGTACACGTTCCCGAAATTATGTATCTCCCAAATGGCAAAGGAACTCGAAGTAAGTTCGAGTTAAACTGCCCCCCAAGCGGGAGAACATATCCCACCTGCAACACATATGACCTGGATTGATTTCAGTTCTCGCCCATCCAAACTAATCTAATTAAAAACAACAGAATGTCAACCAGGACAATAGAGTAACTTCCTGCAAAACAGATTCAAGTAACATCTTCATGAGATGAAGAGCAAATTCCACCAAAAGTGAAACTAAAAAATAAACTCATAAAATAAAGTAACCAACTTTTTAATAAGGACATTTTATTCCCAACGCATCCTAATACACGCATACATTAATTACGCCAAAGATTAGGGCAGAGTAAGGTTGAATTGAAGAGGATGTGTACTCAAAGTTCCATAGAGAGAGTTTGGTAGACAATTCAGTAAAATAATTACCCTCATCAACTCAGTACACCCGACTGATGTTTGAACCCCGATATCCACGTAGCTATAAATCCAATCCAACACAATTGTGACGCGTTAGACTATGTGATCACCGATGCGAGGCTTACATGAACAAAATACTCTTAAATTTATATTAGAATTAATATTTTTACATTTACAAAAATCAATCAATCTTCATATATTTATTCATACATAAAGTTATGTCATCTGCATCTTTCACTTTTCATTAATGGTATGGAATAATAAGCGTGTGGTCAAAGTTAATGTTTTTGTTGCTGTCACATAACACTATTTTATATTTTTTAATTATCTTTTAAGTTCATCTTGGTAGAAAGAAGAGTTTATAATAATAAACAAAGCCCAGTATATTTTTTATAGTAATAAACAAAGCCCACTATATTATTTTATAGTAATAAACAAAGCCTATGATATTATTTTATAGTAATAAAAAAATCCCAATATATTATTTTATAGTTGTAAGCAAAGCCCCTATATTATTTTATGCTGACATACCTGAATTTATCTCTGCTAATATGTTATAGATGTCATTTAATCACCAGTCCTTATTAAAACGCTGTTTAATAGCTGTTATAAAAATGATTATATGTTGAAATATGTCATATTTAGTGAGAGATATCAAATATGTTCATAATAAACCCCAGTCTTATTTTTACTTAGAAATATTTCCAAGATTCGAAGGTTATTTTGGCTGAGATTTTAGCTTTTACTTGGACTTTTCAAAGCTTTGTACATCGCTATGAAACATATTTTTTTATCATTATTAATTCTTTTAACTCCCGAAGCGGGTGAATTTCAAGTGGAGGGGTTTATCAAATCATCCACCCCATATATTTATACGAGCGAGCGAGGAAATCCCACACATTTTGCCGAGGAAGTTATTTTTAGATACCTTACAGGGTTCTTTTACCTGCCACAGTCAGCTTGGGACTGACGACTTTACCCCCACTCCGAAGGAAGTTGTGCTACGGATTCTTATAGCTCAGGAAAAATCCATCAACCTCCTCTGAGCTTGATCACATAAACATCGAGTCCTGGTGTGAGCACTTTACCCTAAGATCACCAAGTTCTACTTGAATTAATATTAATAGTAAAATAAAATGTTATCCAAGTTGACCGAAAAAAAAATTGGTTTGTATTTTCTAATAAGCCCTTTCCTACTGGAATCCTATCAATATAATTTTTGGTACATATATACCCATATTTTCTAAATACAGTACGAATATAACATAACTAATTGTCTACTAACTTAACCTAGGACAGCAACACTTAGCTCTAGACACCCAGCACTAGCGCTGAGGTATTGTAATATCTGGGTAATAGGATTCATTAAAATTTTACACCCCAACTCCAGGAGAGTGCTCACGCATTTGATTTCAAACACGATTTTTTTTTTCATGCCATTCCTTTTTGGGACGGTTGATTCGTTGACTGGCACTAAAGTTACACTAAAAGAACACTAATGAATAATGATATTAATATTAATATAGCTCTCAAGTATCATTTTGGGGTCACTTGGCCCCCTCCTGTCTGACAGGGGGTACCCGGCTCCCAGAGAGAAGGGACAGAAATGAAACGTGATTTGTAGCTTTGTGCCTGTGATTTGTACCGTCCAGGGTTTCGGACGTGTTTGCCGGGTGGCCTATACTACACCCTGGAGATATTCCCCAACAGCTCGACACGGACCCTCATTTTCACTGTCCGGGAGGGTGGGGAAGGGGAGTAAGGGGTCATTTGTTTGGACAACAGTGTGTACAACTCGCTCGCTAAACATATTAACATACTCAGGGAGAAGGTATCGTACTGAAATATAAAGGATGGAGTGTTTGGTTTGAATTCAACTGTTCATAGAGATAGAAAGGACCATGGATCCATTCCCGTTGATGTATAATTATTATATCAGTGGGTGTAGAAAGGAATTAAGTTAATTTCTGTAACTTAACAGGAGAAAATTAACAATTTTTTTGATTAATATTTTGTAACTATAATTATGATAGCTGCTTTGTCACTTAGTGATTTACCTAGTGGGAGGAATCATTTTATTTTATTATTCTTTAGGGTTTAAAAAATGTGTTTTAAATAGTTCAGTTTTCCGCTTCGGTGTCCAAATGGTATAAGACTATCACTCTCACGATAGACTGGGCTAGATGACGGAGATATTGGGACTTGAATCCCAGTAGGTTGAATTGAAAGGTTTTTTTTTCCTAAATAGTTTCCCACTCTCCCTTCATACGAATGAAGGTACATCTCGCTTAAATGATCTCCTTATCTTTACAATATTAGTGTGATTACTATAATATGTGAGTGAACAAATAGTGTGAGACGTGTAAGAAAAACCTAAAATAATAGATGCCACACCAGCCTCAAAGGGCTCTTGCGGGATAAATATTAAGACGGTAAAACAAAACAAAAGGTGAGATTATTAACGCCTTAAGGCCCTTACTAAGCCCACGTTCTCATCTGAATCTTGTAAAAAACATTTCATGTTTTTAATAAAAGTGTGTGTGACGTCATCGCTCCCACCAATGAATGTGATTGACAGTGTAATGGGACCAAGTTAGCACGCGAGCTACCAGGAGACCAGGATACTCCAGGAGGTATCAGCTCAGTTTCATGTGGGCGGTGGAGGGAGAATACGCAGAGCCTGGTGACGCAATCAGAGGATGGTAAGTAGGTCCTCTGTATCCCCAGTACACTGCGTGTAGCCAGACAACAGGGGCAGTGGTGGAAGGAG